>JAQPPZ010016936.1:12307500-12882637 GCA_028583015.1 Wollemia nobilis
TTCACTTTGGAAACCTATGGTGGAAATATTGCAGAGGAATATAGACGAGTGGAAAGGATCCCTCCTTAGTAAATCTGGAAATGATACCCTAGTAAATTCTACTCTTCAAATTATTCCAACCTTCTTCTTATCTATATTCAAAATTTCTAGTAAGAGTTTATCAAAGATTTAACATATTCAAAAGTTATTTCTTTGTTCCAATTTCTATGAGAAGAAAAAAATTCATTTAGTTGGTTGGTTGTAATTCTATAGACCTAAATAGGATAGTGTCTTAGGTCTCCATAAAATCAAGTAGATGAATAAGGCTCTGGTTGCAAAACAGGGATGGGGTTGGCTAATAAAACTAAAACTAGCTAGGCCAACATTGTGTTAGGCAAATACTTGAGATAAGAACATGTTTTGCTTGTTAATACTCTACTAACTTTTGGTTTAACCTTTTGGTTGATTTTACAAAATTTGAAGGTGGTAATCTCCAAATGTTGCAGGTGGGGGTTGGGTGATGGACTCAATATTAATTCTTGGAAAGATATTTGATTGATGGACCAACCCCTTGTGAAGATTTCAAATATAGTGTGTTTGGATCCTAGGACCATATTGGTATTTGGGTATAAGGCGGATAACTTTATCAAGGTGGTTAATGGGTTGAAGGTTTGGAAATCATTAGACCAGTCTATTATAAATAATCTTGAACTTCAAGCTTGGATTCTAATTGTTAATAAGTTGAATTTTCAAGTCATTAAATAGATAAATGAGTAGGATGAGATATTTTGGACATGGGAAAATAATGAATCCTTTTTAGTCAAGTCTACCTAAAATTTAATAGTTTTTAGGACTCCTTCATGGTTCCCACCTTTAAAAGTATGGCTTAAGGGTCTAACATCAAAGGTGAACATCTTTTTCTGGTTGGCAACTCAAAAAAAAATTGACCATTGAAAATCTTAAAAAAAATGCTGGTTAATGTCAAACAGATGCTGCCTCTATGGTGCTAATGAGGAATAGATAAGTCATCTATTCTTTCAATGCACATTCTATATGGAAGATACTAACTTTATTTTTAATTTTTAGGACTGATTTAGATGGTTCCAAGTTCACTTGTTGATGTTTCTACTTAATTATCATATCCTTTTTACTCTCCAAACCTAAAATATTTTTGGAACTTTTTTTTACATATTTTTTAGCAGGTGTGGAAGGACAGGAATAGTAGAATTTTTAAAAACTTCAAAATAGATCCTACCTCTATTTGTTCTAAATCCTTGGACTCCACTCTATAGAATGTGTGCTCTCTATATTTGGAGGAGGATAGATTTGAGGCAGCTAAGATTGAAAGGAAAATTATCTTTCAATTGAGTAATATGGTTGTTGGTCTTCTTGGTCCTAATCCCCAGACCCTTGTGAGGTGCGAACCTCCTTCTCTAGATTGGGTTAAACTAAAATTCAATGGAGATTAAAAGGGTAATCCCAATAATGCTAGCATTGATGGGGTGCTTAGGTATGAAAAATGTGGACTTATAATGGAGTATGCTAAATTATTAGATATCTAAACTTACCATGGTGTGGAGGCCAGAGCCTTTTCCCAAGGTCTTCTATTTGTGGAGAAGATGGGGTAGCAAAAATTCTACATTGAAGGAGACTCACTTAATATTATAAACTTGGTCAATGGTGATTGAGTCCCTGATTAGAATATTGAGGTTGTAATTATGGAATCTAGTCAAATTCTTTAGGCTAGAGAGTAGAGTAAGACAAAGCATATCTTCAAATAAGGAAACTGCTATGCTGACTTTATGAAAAACATGGGTATAGGTCACAATGGTCTATCTGTATGGAGAGATAATTTTCTCGAAGCCCTTTTTCAATTGGATTTAGTGATGTATTCTTCTTAATGCTATATAAGCTTTTACTATTTATGAATAAATGTTTTGTGCACAATCGTATGGGATTGTTGGTTGGTTCGAGGCTCACCAACCCTGTTATAATTTTATTTCTTGTATCAAGTTGTAGCTGGTTCACTTGGTAATGGGTCAAAAGTTGTGATTTATAATTTTTCTTGTGCCTATATTTGTGGTCTTAGACCACGTTTTGCATGGCTTAACCTATTTTAAAAGGTATGGTAACCCTTTCAAAATCCCTATTATATCTATTAAAAAAATTACAATGAGAGTCTAAATAAAACATAAACTAGAACTAAATAAAGTCTATTTAGATGATGGGGAATGGAAGCTACATGTTTGTCAAATTCAAAAATATATTATGGGTAGGTTATAGTGGTTTTCAACTAATATAATTATTGAAAGGTTTTGGTTTTACTATTACCTCATTTAAGTATTGATGTTACCATTGTTGCAAGGGTAGAAAGAGGTAGAAATTTACCCAAAAAAGTCTCGTCAAGCAAAAAATACATTTTTAAATTATATGAATATAAAAAGATATTAATAAGTAAAGTACATAATAAGGATAATCAACCTTTAATATAAAATAAACAAAACTATATGAATACTAATAAATATCAATATGGGGAGGACCAATATCAATAAGAATAACAAGAGATTGATAGAAACCAATGACAAGGGCAAGAGATCTAGATAATCCATGAGAAATAAACTCTTATAATATAACATCGCTTGTGGTATATATTTGATAATAGTTTTACCAAATATTAAATAAGGATTGAACTTATTAGATCCAACAAAATTATATTTTTGACTTGTGTGATGGATGCTATCTTATTCCTATATGAATTTGACACTAATTAAATAGTCCAAAAGTCTTATAGTAATAAATACATGATTTTTCTCCTATTTACCTCTTAAATGGTGTCATACCCTTAATAAAATGATTCAATACCATATTTATGATATAGATACATCCACTTAGAATCCACTTGTCTAAAATGGAACATGCATTGATTCATCCACATATTAGTCTATTTTTTGTGCTTAACAATCTAAATCTTCTCTAGGTTATATGGGATGTTGCTATTATAATAAACACCATGGAAAACATCAAATTTGTTTTAATACATTGTTTACATACTATAATTTATGGCATGTCATAGGGCATGATGTCTTATTCTCACATTGATTATCCACTAGTATCTTGAAATTATAATATTACATGAAGTGATTATCTATGGATTTAATATTATAGATTTAAATACACCCTAAAAAGTCACTAACAACATTTTATTATTCAATATAGTTTCAGTTTTTGAATTCATTTTGAATTAAATTTATGCATAAATATTTTAAAATGGCCAAATCCTTGTAGAATATGTTTAAATTTGGAAACATTGTATTTATAAAAGAAAATTAAATTATGATATATATTCATATATACATGCATGCATACATACATAAATACATACGCATGTGTGTGTGTGTTGTATTTGTTGCATAGAATTCATAAAAATAGGTTTTAGTTATTCATTTAAAATAAAATAAAGGGTTTTAACACAATAAGGGAAGTGTGAAGCTAAAAACATAACACTATGCAATAAAGAAATGAAACTAACTTCAATAGACAAGACAATTGCACAAAATGAAATATATCTCTATAAATTAGGGGGAGCTGAAAAACTCCCTATTACAATTGATTTGCCTTAACAGAGATAATTTGATATAATAAATTACATATTTGCAAGGGTTCTTCGAAACCCTAGCTATATAGAAATCAGTGTCTTCAGAATGTGTTCTGCTCCCAACAGTGTGAGTGGGCTTCTAGGTATCCGATTCTAGACCACTCCAACTTCAGCAGTTGTCCAATAGTAAATGAAACCTGTAAATCTGCATGCACACAAACAAAAAAATATGTTAGTAACACCTATGAGGGCTCCACAAAGTGAGACCCTCCAATGTTAATAAAACCCTAACTGCACAATAGTAGAATAACATACAAAACTTATAGATGATGCAATAAAAACATAAATCAAAGATTTACCTTGCTCTATTTGATGATGCAGATTGTTGTTATGATGCCCTAGTAGCAGCAGTAGATGTGACATAGCAGATTTGGAATGGTGTTTTCAGGGCAGCAGCGTGATGACGACTGTAGTGAGCGAGGGATGGGGAAACGGTTGGAATGGAGGGAGACCTATGGCAAGCTAGGGTTTGGATCAGCTCTCACAAGGGGATTTGACGATGGAAATATTCAAAGCTCTGCAACCTTCTACTTCACAAGGATCTCTTCAATGTTCTCTCTAGGGCATAAAAAATTCCAAGGCATTCCAAGGGTTGAGCATTTGTGAATGCTCTTATTTATAATCTAGCCTAGGGTTTACTTAGGGTTTTAGCCTTACACTTTTAATCGTGTGGCTAAGATTAAATCAAATCCTAAGGTTGAGATTACACTTTAGATGTGGCATGGATTAATGAAGATGGATGGTGGAGATTAGATTAGATCGAACGGTTGTGGTTAATTGGGTTTATAAATACATATTTTATAATAAATATATTATAATATAATATAAAATATTATATTAAATATAAAATAATATAAAAATAAGCCCAATTTTATTAGGAAATGGCATAAAAGGGTTAAAGTGGTCCTTTTGAATGCAGGAAGGGCTTAAGTGGGCCTTTGAATGTGGAAAGGGCTAAAAGTGGTTAAATGGAAGGCGGGAAAGGTGTATGGTGGACAAGTGGGTGGTGGGATGGTTAGGATGGAGGATTAATGGCTGTAATTTGGTGTCTACAGATGCCCCTTTTTGTACCATGTTGTGTGAAACACAATATGGTGCAAAAATACGAGACACCTGCGTGGGCTATGGGCGTAGAAGCATCTTCTCTCTATTGTTGGATTTGAGTAGTGATTTTGAAGACAAAAGAATAAAGAATTTTTGGAATTTGCGTAGCTTACCCCCTCAATTGGTGAATGAGTTGCGGATGTATCTCACAAGCCAATTGAAAAATTTGTGCAAATGATGAATGATGTAGTGAATTTGTGCAATTGATGAATGAATGGTGTGAAATGCAATGTGATTGTGGATGATATGAATGATGTAAAATGTGATATTGTTTTTGCCCCAATGGTGGAAAGGGGGTTTGTCAAGTGTAGATGTCATGATCATGTAAGATGTATCCCATCGTGGGAAAAATAATAATCAATTTGTGGTTACCCCAAATTTGGGGGTGATTCAATGCTGTTGAATAGTGTGCTCTCTGATGCCATTGATATGCAAGTATGATGATGTAGATAAAAAAAAAAAAAGAACCGTGGATAGCCTACTGGTGACTATTCTCACAATTGGAACTAATCATCCTAGCTAGTGCCTATCATTAGTTTTTTGAAGAAAAATGATGAAATTTGAGTTTTTGTTCATGTGTTAAGCCTCACAAACTAGGCCATCAATGACAGTAGTTATGCAAATTGTTCTTGGCAAGGTTTCACTCCAAAATGTGAAGTGCCCAATGTGATTGTGATCTTGGACAATGAGATAATTGATGATGACCATGGTCAAGTGTCCTTATTGTAGGCTATTCATCTTACCGAATTGCATGGATTCTCATCGATGCAATCGCCAAGTTTGTAGAATAACCCACTAGATACAAGATTCACTTGCATGCTACTTGAACTTGACAAATATTATAATTGTTGTTGGATTTGATGGTGACATGGAGATGTGGTGATGAAAAATGTATTGATGGATGCAATGTATGTGGATTCAATGATTGATTATATTTTTGCCCCAATAGATGAAGGGATTTTTGCAATTTGGAAGATGTGATGAGTGTATCTATTTTTGCCCTAACAGATGAAGGGGTTTTTGATGATGAAATATGGAATGATTTGTGTCTATTGTTGCCCTTAATAGATAAAGAGGTTTTTGTAAAATGAAAAGATTTATTCTTGTTCATTTCCCTTAACAGATAAAGGGTTTTTTGATGATTAAAGTGTCCTTATGGTAATCTATCCATCCTACCGGATTGCATGGATAACCACTCGTTGCAACCGCCAGGTGAAATAGGATAAACCACTAAATACAAGGTTCACTTGTATTTGTGTCTATTCTTTTCCCTTACTAGAGGAAGGGGTTTTTTATGATGTGAAAATGTGATGCATATTTATGTTCTTGCCCTAACAGATGAAGGGGTTTTTGAACTAAGGAAAATGTGAATAAATGTATCTATTTTTACCCTAACAGATGAAGTGGTTTTTGAAATGTGTAAACGTGATGAATGTATCTATTTTTGCCCTAAAATATGAAGGGATTTTTGAAATGCGAAAAATGTGATGAATGTATCTATTTTTACCCTAATAGATAAAGGGGTTTTTGATGATGTAAGTGTCCTTATGGTAATCTATCCATCCTACTGGATTGCATGGATAACCAGTCGCTGCAACCACCAGGTTTCTAGGATAAACCACTAAATACAAGGTTCACTTATGAATGTTGCATAATGATAAATGAATGGATAATGTTGAATGTGAATGTTATCTATTTTTGCCCCAACAGATGAAGGGATTTTTGCAATTTGTAATATGTGATGAGTGTATCTATTTTTGCCCTAACGTATGAAGGGGTTTTTGAAATGTGTAAACGTGATGAATGTAGGGTTTTTGATGATGAAAATAAGATGATTTGTGTCTGTTATTTGCCCTTAATAGATAAAGGGGTTTTTGATGATGAAAAATGAAATGATTATGTCTGTTCTTTGCCCTTAATAGATAAAGGGATTTTTGATGATGTAAGTGTCCTTATGGTAATCTATCCATCCTATCATATTGCATGGATAACCAATCACTGCAACCACCAGGTTTCTAGGATAAACCACTAAATACAAGGTTCACTTATGAATGTTGCATAATGATAAATGAATAGATGATGTTAAATGTAAGTGTTATTAATTTTTTCCCCAACAGATGAAGGGATTTTTGCTATTAGGATGATGTGAATGCAAGGCAAAGGGTGCAACCTTTGAAAAAAGAATGTAGTATTTTGAACCTAGCAAGTGATTTGGATGATTTGAATGCAAGGTAAAGGGCACAACCTTTGACAAAAGAACGCAGTCTTTTGAACCTGGCAATTGACTTGTTGATGATGTGATTTGCAAGGCAAAGGGTGCAACCTTTAACAAAAGCACACAATATTTTGAACCTGGCAATTGACTTGTTGATGATGTGATTGCAAGGCAAAGGGTGCAACATTTGACAAAATAATGCAGTCTTTTGAACCTGGAAATTGACTTGTTGATGATGCAATGTGATTGAATGATTGACTTGTTGATGATGTGATGTGATTGCATGATTGAATTGTTTATTGCATTGGTGGGGAAGGTGTGAAACCTTGATTTTGGGGGTAACACCCCCAAGTTGTGATGATGTTTGCTTGATTGGGGGAAAAGTGTGAAACCTTGACATTTAAGTATGGGAAATGAAACCTTGAGCACCCCCTAGTTGTGATGATGTTTTATTAGGGTAAAGGTGTGAAACCTTGAACACCCCCAAGTTGTGTTGATGTTTGTTTGATTGGGGGAAAGGTGTGAAACCTTGAGCACCCTCGATTTGTGATCTTGTTTGCTTGATTGGGGGAAAGGTGTGAAACCTTGAGCACCCCCTAGTTGTGATGATGTTTGAACTTTCTAGCGATATTTGCATATGCGAGTTAGATATATATATATATATATATATATATATATATATATATATACATGGCTTTGATTTTTGTGTTGTATTTTTGTGTGAATGCAATGCCTATTTTATGAATTTTTTATGCATGTTTTATGGATGATTAATGTAGCGACATGCTTATATTAATGTAAGCTAAATATGATGTGCATGCAAAATGTTTATATGGATGACTAAGGCAAGCTACATGGTGAATATAAATGCAATGGAAAATGCTTATATGGCTGATTAATGCAAGCTAATGGTAAATGAATGCAAACTTATATGATAGGAATGCATGTTGTTCGTATGATATTTTATAGTTCAGAATTTTTCTTGGCCATTTTTGTTGTCCAT
Organism: Wollemia nobilis; assembly: GCA_028583015.1. Lineage (NCBI taxonomy): Eukaryota > Viridiplantae > Streptophyta > Pinopsida > Araucariales > Araucariaceae > Wollemia > Wollemia nobilis. The sequence goes on from JAQPPZ010016936.1 coordinate 12,315,457, forward strand.
TTTTTAGCCATCGGGGGTATCGAATTTGGTGGTGTTATGCAACTTGACTATGGAAGACATGGATGTTGACATGAAAGAAGATATGGATGTTGATATGGAAGAAGATATGGATGTTGATATGGAAAAAGATATGGATGTTGATATGGAATGAGTACTGCAAGATTTTCAAAGACTCAAACATACTAGTGTCCTCAACCAAACTCACTAAGGTTGTCTAACTTTCTTTAGGACCAATGTGTGTGCAAGTGAGGTTCATGTACCAAATCTTGAGCATGACAATGACCCTATCCAATCAAGCACCAGTGTGTGTGCATGTGAAGTTCATTAACCCATTATGAGTAAATTAGGCATGACCTGTTATGGAGATGACCCAGAGGCTAGCCTGTCCTTATGTGCGGTCAGAGGTCTCTCTTTTTGTGAGAGAGACATGTCGCCTCACATGAGCTTACTCCACTGCCAGTCAGGCATCTATAGCCCCAATGGATATTCACTCCATAGTCCAATGGGATTGATATTTTAGGTCTTGGGGATGACTACCCATCCTTCTCAGGGACGTGTAGTACGATCCTTACAACTTTAGGGATCAAGGGTGTTTTGGATTTAATTTTTTAATTTTGTATAGAGCTTTGGGGAATCGGATTCTCAACCAAAGTGTGATGAGAATGTTGACCCTATCCTTACTACTCTATGTTTTTATGTTTATGTTTGGAGAACAATTGTGGTAGTGGTGAAAACCACTATTTTTGGACTATGTTGCATGATGGGACAAGCGAGGGATATCTCCTTTTTGCCTCAAGGTGCTACCCAAGTATGGTACTAACCCTCCTTAACTCAAAATGTTCTTAAGATGTGAGGAAATGTGGTTGGTTCAGGATTGTATTCGGAATCAATCGGCAATGCTCAAGACTTTCTTAGTGTATAAAGAGTGTTTTTGGTCCTAAATAAAAATCGGACATCCGTTTGGAGGTTGCTTGCTACACTAGTAATGGTTGAGTGACTGAAAATCTAGGCTTTGTGATTTTGACATATGGTATTGTTGGCTTATGTCTTTTGTGAAAGTTGCATGATTGCTTTAAACTAGGTACCCCCAATTGTTATAACTTGACTTTTTGTTTATGGCCATATCATCATTACTATGCAAGATCATTGAACATGGGATGGGATGAATGCAATTTGTACAATGAATGAATATAGTGGAATGCATGTGAAATGTAATGAATGCAAGTATGTATGTAAAAATACCTATATGTATGAATGTCAGTGGGAAAAATGCATGTAAATATTCCTATATGAAAGCATGCCTATGTAAATGCAATTTGTTTTTGTTGTTTTTGATTTTTTTTTAGCCATGTATATATATACATATATAGTAATCATAGTAAGCATGGAACACTTTCAAGTGTATGATGTTCATTGGCTCAGGTTTTTCTACTCCCCCTAACCTAGTAAGCTTATGACCAAAGGAATTGGGTACCTTTGGGGCTTTTTGAAATTGAATGTGACCAAAGGGGATTAAGACCTTTGGAGATTTTTGAAATTGGATGTGACGTCCTTTGGATATTTTTGATATTGAATGTGACCCAAAGGGTTAAGGTCTTTGGGGATTTTTGAAATTGATATGTGACCAAAGGGGTTAAGACCTTTGGAGCTTTTTGATATTGAAATGTGACCAAAGGGATTAGGAACCTTTGGAGCTTTTTGATATTGAAATGTGACCAAAGGGATTAAGGCCTTTGGAGATTTTTGAAATTGAATGTGACCAAAGGGGTTAAGACCTTTGGAGATTTTTGAAAATTGATGTGTGACCAAAGGGATTAGGACCTTTGGGGCTTTTTGACATTGAATGTGACCAAAGGGGTTAAGGCCCTTGGGGCTTTTTGAAATTGAATGTGACCAAAGGGGTTAAGGCCTTTGGGGATTTTTGAAATTGAATGTGACCAAAGGGGTTAAGACCTTTGGGGTTTTTTGAAATTGAATGTGACCAAAGGGATTAAGGCCTTTGGGGCATTTTGAAATTGAATGTGACCAAAGGGGTTAAGACCCTTTGGGGATTTTTGAAAATTGATGTGTGACCAAAGGGGTTAAGAACCTTGGGGATTTTTGAAATTGAATGTGACCAAAGGTGTTAATACCCTTTGGGGCTTTTTGAAAATTGATGTGTGACCAAAGAGGTTAATACCCTTTGGGGATTTTTGAAAATTGATGTGTAAGCAAAGGGATTAGGACCTTTGGGGCTTTTTAAAATTGAATGTGAACAAAGAGATGAAGTAAATTTGGTTTTTTTTTTTATATATACATATGTTACAAGTTTTGGATTTTGGCTGAATGGCTCAATGGAATTCATGTGGGGGGTGGTTCACTAGGTGGGTCAACTTGTTCTTGTGGAAGAAGCAAGAGAAATATGGGCTGATGGATGGGGAACATTCTGAGATAAAACTCATCCTGTTGGGTAATGGGGACAATGGGTGGAACATCCTCTTCAGAATCATTAGAAGTGTTTGAAATTACTTCAAACTCTTCATAAATTTCCTCATCGAAGTCATGGATTGGGTAGGAAAAATTGATGGGGTCATCCTCATTCACTTCATCGATGCTAAGCTCTTGAAGGGCTTGCTCAAGAGAGGTGTTTGAGGAACATGGCATGGGGGCTTTGTCTTCGTCCTCGAGGCTAAGCCTTTGAAAATCTTGCTCAAGGGAAGCGGTTGTGGAAAGTGGGGTGTACCCTAAGCCTGAACGATCATGTGCTCCTCGATATGGAAGATCTATGATGTCGTGTATCCCTTGTTCATGGGAACCTAGACCTTGACCTTGCCAATTAACTATGTGAAAGTATCAAGATGGAAATCCTGTCATATTGTTTATGTTGGCACGTCTTGGTTCCTTAGGTTCATCGGGTGGGTTTATTCCAATTGAGGAATCTAACCCTCCATAAACAAAGTTGATACTATTCGGAGCAGAGCCCATGTCGTATACAACACCTATGGTTAAAGGATGGTCACGTGGGTGACCAAAATCCTTGGCTATGGGAATGGCTAGGGGTGTGATGGTGACGTCTTGGACCACATATTCACCAATACCAGGATTAGTGATGTGGACTTCGACTTGGGCTGATGTGGTGGATGATGTGGGTACAGATGGCTCAATATTGGATGTGGTTGTGGGTGAATTGAATATCTCAAAATCTGAAAGTTTGACTTGTGAAACATCTATTGATGGAGTAGGGTTGGATGGCGATGTGGAATTAGAAGAAGGTGGATGGGGTATTGATGAAGAAGAAGAAATGGTTGTGGAAGAAGGAATGGTTGAGGTGTATGATGTGGCAAAAGTGGGTTGACCTTGACCACATGTACAAGAAGAAATAGATGATTTAGTAGGCTCGGTGATGGGTAACTCCTCAAGAATAGGAGATTTGGAAGAAGAAGTGCATGGATTAGAAGAATATGGATGAGAAGATGAAGAAGGCGGATTGGATGGAGATGGTGATAAAAATAAATGAGTGGAAGGCAACATGGATTCATAAGGATTTGAAATAAAATTGCAATACTTAAAAGGTTCTACATCCACGGGGATGCAATGGATTTGTCCATCATGAACGTATTTCAAGCATTGATGGAGAATTGAAGGAACACATTTCATTTCCCTCATCCATGGTCTACCTAGGAGTACATTGTATGCCATGGTTCCTTCCAAAATATGAAACATTGTGTGCAATGTTCTGGCCCCTACTTCAATGGGCAAAATAATAGTGCCAACTGTGGTACACAAAGCATCGTTAAATGCTTTGAGGGTGAATGATGACTTGGAAATGTGGGATGGTGGTAGCTTGAGGTGGAGAAGGGTAGAGGTAGTGATGTTGTTAATGGATGAGCCAGTGTCAATTAAGACTCTTTTGAATGGCTTCTTATCTATCAAGGCCATGATATGTAATGGAGGATCCACGATTTCTGATGTTATCGACTTTATTTCAAAGTCATAAAAGGTGATGGATGGCTCCATGCATGTCCTAACACTCCCTAAAAAATTGTTAAAGGCATTAGAGTCTTGGGATTCTAACTCAATAGACTTGAGGATCTCCATTAAAGCTTCTCTATGCCTAGGGGATTGTTGGATAAGCTCATAGACAGATAACTTGGTTGATGCCATTTTCAAACTAGTGGTTAACCGACTAGTTAAGGTTACCACTGGCCTTATGGGATGAAGGGTGGGCTGATTTGGTGGATTGGATAGATGGATTGGTGGGGATGGATTTGGCGATGTTTGGATGGGTGGCTGATTTGAAGGTTGTTGTACATTCTGTTGATTTTGCCTTTGCCCTCTTGTGACCACATGGACTGCTCCTACAAAATTTTGGTACTGTTGGACATGGTTGACTTGGTTAGGAGGTGTTTGATGGTTGTTACCTCCTATATTAGCTTGGGCCTCTCCATGGTTGGGTAGAGGTGTCTGAAAAATTCCCAAATTTTTATTTTGTGGAGCTAAAGGATTACCCACGTTGATGGCCCCCAACTCTATGAGGTCTTGGACGATATTCTTAAAAACATGGCAAGAGTTGATGTCATGACCATTTTGCCTATGGTATGGGTAAAATAGGTGTTCTCTATAACCCCTAGGATGCTTTGTGGGGTCATCGAGTCTGACTTTAGGTAAGGCTAGCTTGTTTGTTTCGTACAACCTTCAGAAAAGGGAAGAATACGACTCTGCTAAGGGAGTGTATTGATGTTGAGGTCGGGTGTATTGGCGATGGGGAGGTTGTTCCATAGTTGGCACTATGTTTTGCACTGTTGGTGCTTGTGTTACTGATGGGACCACATGATAAGAGATTGGTTTTTGCACAGGTTGTTGAGCCATTGCAGGTTGGCTCATCACCACTTGATTGACTTGATTAGGTGCATTAGCCATAGAGGCTTGTGATGATTTATTTTGGTCGGATTGGTTGCTTTGGTATTGGCCCTTGTTTTGCCATTCTTTCTTTTTAGGCTTGATGATGCCTTCTTGGATTTTGATTTCCTCAATGATGCTAGCCTGTGCTAAAGCTTCTTCAAATGTGTGATATGTATTAAGCTGAAGCATCCAAGAGATGGGTTTTAAGCAACTCTTAGTGAATAATTTGATAATTTCCTCCATTGGTAGGGAGAATGGCAATTTGGTTATGACTGCCCTCCAATGATTTCCAAAATCATAGATAGGTTCATCATCCCATTGTTTTAGATAATAGATGTCTGATAATGAGACCTTCTTTCTAATTTTTAGGGCAAAACATTCCAAGAATAGATCCATCAGTTGAGTAAAGGTGTAAATGTTATGTGTTGGCAACTGATTGAACCACTCTATGGCATCTCCCCCTAACGTTTGAGGAAAATTTTGGAGCATGAGGGCATCATCGGTTTGAATTCGAAAACATGCATGAACAAATGAGCTCACATGCTCCTTAGGGTCCTCGGTTCCCCTATATTTATCAAACTTTGGTAGTGTGAAATATGTTGGATATGGCGATGATGGCACCGAAGGATGAATTGGTTGGTGAATCAGTTGGCTTAGGGTCATTTTATGGCTTGACATGCCAAGGGTGTTTTGCATCAACTGATCAATTTGCTTTTGCATGGCCTGTATCCATGGATCTTCCCCAAGAATTTGGAAGCCTTGGATTACCTGATGATTTGGAGATGGACTGGAAGAAAAATGTTGTGGAGTGACTAGTTGATTTTGGTGGAATGGATTGGTTTGAATATGGGGTGAATATTGATGAATGAAAGAAGGAGATGATTGATGAGGAGGATGTTGGAAGAATTGGTTGGGAGGTTGGCTAGAAGAAATGGTGATTGGTTGTGTTGGGATATGAATTGATGGAGGATTGGGGATGGAGACCACCGAATATTGGGGTACCCATGTTAGATTATGATTGGTTATGATGGATTGGTTTGGGGTATGAATTGATGGAGGATTGGGGATGGAAACCATCGAATATTGGGGTACCCATGCTAGATTTTGATTGGCTATGATGGTTTGGGTTGGAACCACCTAGATCATAGGATCTATGTGAACTTGTTGCTTAGCTTTTCTAAGCTGTGAGAGCAATTTGTTTGCATAACCCGATATATCCTGTAGTTCCTATTCGAACATGGTTGACATTGACATGGTTGTGGTTGGATTGGAAGATGAAGGAAGTGAAGAAGATGGATTAGAAGAAATGGGTATGGTACAAGTTACACTTGATGTGGTAACTTGGGTGGTTGTGGCTTGTGAGGCAACATTCACATACTCCTCATATAGGGGATTGGAATGGGTTTGGATATGGCTAGATGAAGGGTAAGTGTTAAAAACACTTATGTTTTGGGTTGGGCTGGAGGAAGAAGGTATACCATATTCATAGGTGGAATTATGATATCCTTGGGCGGTGGTGGATGGACAGGTTGTAGCCAAGTCTAGTTGTTCATCATAGTCTTGACTAAGGGGCTCAAGAACATAGTTAGAGGCCTTGTAGATAGCCTCTACCTTGTCCATGTCTATGTGGGTGGTGTGATGTTCCACATTGTGTTGATGGGAACCCACTTGTGTTATGGATGGGTATGAAGGCCCAGATGAAGTAGTTTGTACCTCATTGGATGGATTTTCCACTGAAGTAGCAGGGTGATTGGAAGTGTTTTCCATTATGCTATTTTGATTTATTACTTTCTTCTGATTTCTTGTTAATACCATAAAGTAAATGAATCAAAACTTAGAACTATCAAAATGAACACAAAAATTGAAACTTGTACAGAATTAGAAATGAAAGAAACAATCAATGCTAAGTTGTTACCTTGTGTGGCTTACCTCATACATTAATTATTTTCTTTGTTAATGTGAAATTCCTTTTAGAGTGATAGGTTTGTGTGTTTTGATTGTTCTAATCTTGCTTAATAAAAACAAAGGTAAAAACTATGGCTGGCAAGGGCAACGAGATTCTTGTTGGTAATGACCTCCAACAATTTTTCTTGGGGGTGACCTATGGTGTCTAAGGCAGATATTGGTGGATGGAAATGACCCCCACCATCACCAAATCTCAAGCAATGGTTGGTGATGAAATCCAGCCACTACTATTTTTGAGTAAAATGTGCAGTGTGTGATTAATTTTAAAGTTTCTTGTTCTTTATTGTGTTCAAACAATGCTAAAGATTACCAATTTTACTCATCTAAATCAGAAGCCAATATCAGGATGCAAATTTCACCTAAAGAGCGTGGAGTACACCACTCAAAACCCCCTACCTACAAATGAGCAACCGGAGGGTTCGTCCACCTCTCTGCCAAAGGGGTCAGCCTAGGGCAGGATTACTTTTTGCATCTGAATATTGTTCCTACTTAGATATGCAAAATAAAGTAGTCTTTAACTCTTTAAAATGCAACTTCTAAGGATGCTCTTTAGTTTCAAATGCAAACAAAATATGCAAGCAATCACTTGAATTTGCAGATTTTAAAATAGGAAATTTAAACTATGTGAATGTATGCACAAAATACCCTAGATGCAATCTACAATGATTTATTTCCCATATTACTTAATTTGTATTCATTTTAAATCCATAATCTGAAAAATACAGTAGAAAAATCCAAAAAATGTAAAGCAAAATGAGCAAAAAAAATGGATAAATGACTTACATAAAAGCCTACGTTTTGGTGAGACATTTCTATGGTCCTTGCTATTCCAATTGATCTGAAAATTAGTTGATATGTGATATGATGTATCAAGAAACTACCATAAAAATTTACACTGAATACAACTCCGGATGAGTGAGATATGGCCAAAACAGTAGGGGTAGGTTGTGCAGGAAAATAATACATTTTTCATCCCTGTACGTTTTTTGTCCCTAAAAACCCTGTAACAGACCAACAAAATAAAGTCAAAAAAGTAAATCAAATCAGTAAATGAAACCCTTGTGGGGTCCCACCGTGATCACCATTTTTGAAGCTAAAAACATGACACTATGCAATAAAGAAATGAAACTAACTCAAATAGACAAGACAATTGCACAAAATGAAATATATTTCAATAAATGGGGGGGAAGCTGAAAAACTCCCTATTACAATTGATCTGCCTTAACAGAGTTAATTTGATACAATAAATTATAGATTTTCTAGGGTTCTCCGAAACCCTAGCTATACAGAAATTAGTGTCTTCAGAATATGTTTCGCTCCCAACAGTGTGAGTGGGCTTCTAGGTATCCGATTTCGGACCACTCCAGCTTCAGCAACTATCCAATAGTAAATGAAACCTATAAATCTGCATGCACACAAATAGAAAAATATGTTAGTAACACCTGTGAGGGCTCCACATAGTGAGACCCTCCAATGTTAATAAAACCCTAACTACACAATAGTATAATAACATACATAACTTACATATTATGCAATAAAAACATAGATCAAAGATTTACCTTGTTATATTTGATGATGTGGATCATTGTTATGATGCCCTGGTAGGAGCAGCAAATGTGACATAGCATATTTAGAATGGCATTTTAGGGCAGTAGCATGATGATGGCAGCAGTGGGCGAGGAATGGGGAAATAGTTGGAATGGAGGAAGACCTATGGCAAGCTAGGGTTTGGATCAAATATCAAGAGGGAATTTTATGGTGGAAATATTCAGAGCTCTGCAACCTTCTACTTCACAAGGATCTCTTCAATGTTCTCTCTAGGGCATAAAACATTCTAGGGCATTCCAGGGGTTGAGCATTATTAATGCTCTTATTTATAATCTAGCCTAGGGTTTACTTAGGGTTTTAGCCTTACACTTTTAATCATGTGGCTAAGATTAAATCAAATCCTAAGGCTGAGATTACACTTTAGATGTGGCATGGATTAATGAAGATGGATGGTGGTGATTATATTATATCATACGACTATGGTTAATTGGGTTTATAAAAATATATTTTATAATAAATATATTACAATATAATATAAAATATAATATTAAATATAAATTAATATAAAATAATATAAAAATAAGCTCATTTGGATTAGGAAATGGCAGAAAAGGGCTAAAGTGGGCCTTTTGAAGTCAAGAAGGACTTAAGTGGACATTTTGAAGGTGGGAAGGGCTAAAAGTGACTAAAAGGTTGGAGGGCAAGGTGTATGGTGGACAAGTGGGTGGTGGGATGGTTAGGATGGAGGATTAATGGCTATAATTTGGTGTCCATAGGAAGAATTAAAAATAATATAAAAATTGGAAACTTGTTCAAAATTTCTACATGTATATGTCATTCACATTCACAATATTTATTCCAAACAAACACGAAACATGATATTTAATTTAGAAATAAATAATATAAATTAATTCTAAGATAGAAAATAAAAATATCTTTAATAGCAACACCATGTTCAAAGAAATATACAAAGTTATGTTATATCAGATGTCATTAACAAAGTGACAAATACTATTTATTTATTTTTTATTTTTTTCACATGGAGGTTCTCCATGGAAAAAATTTGATTGCATGACCAAGTGTATTTTAGAATTCAATTCAATTTTAATTTTAATAGATCCTGGTTATAAAAAAGTGTGTTGGTTATCAATGAAACCAAATTTTTGATAAAATCATAACTATCTACTTAGTAATTTTTTAATTATTATTTATTAAGTATAGTTAAAGCTATTCATAAGCTATTCTAAATTTTTACAAAACTTTGAGACTTAATTAATTTTAAAATTTTGTAAGGTGGAATAAAAAAAAGTTACACCTCAAGTTTTATTTTGTATATGTTCGAAGATTTGGAGCAACTTGCTTGACAAGGAGCCTTATTTTTTAATATCATAATCAACATTTGATTTGATAGGTTACCTATTTGTCTCTATAATGCATGAATTAAATATTTCAAAAAGGTAAATAGATTCCTTGATCCAATTATCAATTTAAAATGCCTAGTGAATACATCATTATGATGATATAATGTTATTTTTTCAATGTTTAATAGTATAAATCTAATTTTGAATTGATCTCTAACAAGGAAAAACATCACTAAGCATTACTTCTAGAATTTTACTAGAGTATTCCTTTAATTTTTCTATTTTGAGAGAGGGGGAAGTAAATTTATCTCTACTTTTTATCATCATCATCATCATCATCATCATCATCATCATCATAATCATCATTACTATACACTCCTAAAATTGATAATATTTACCATTTTATCGATATATTTTACATCTATTCTTTTCATTGAAATATTATACTGATGTTTGTCTTTAATAATTCAAATTATCTTGTTTGTGTAGATCCTATCCTTCAAAAGAGTGGTCCTTTTGTTTCAAAAGTGTTAATCATTGGATATTGTTTGGGAATTATAATTCACAAGTGACATATATTTTGGAATTATTTTATATATTAATTAAACATCTTCACTAGAGTAGTATTTTTTATTACAAAGATATTGTTTTTTGAATCTATTATTGGAGTTGGTGAAATACTAGAAATCTTATAACCATGCTCAAGATATATGGTAGCAATGAGAAAATTATCTAGAATATTGAATTTTAAAATATTCCTATTTTGAGTGGTAGTTTATTATGGTAGGGTTCCTATGGTAGGGGTGTAACAATTATGAACTCAATGAAATTCTATTTTTCTAGGGTTCCCGTGGTAGGGGTGTAGTAGTTGTGATCTTGATAGCAGTTTATTCTAGTAGGATTCTAATGGTATGGGTGCAGTTGTTATGATATTTATGATCATTTACTATGGTAGGGTTCTTATGCTAGGGGTGCAATGACTATGATATAGATGGAAATTTATTTTGGTAGGTATTTGAATGAGATCTCTCGCTCAATGTATTCAAAGGTATTTTAGATAGTGCATGCTAACCTAGATCCAAGTAATAGATATATCTTGGATTTGAATTTTGAACTAGGCATTTGTGAAAATAACTCTAGGTTGAGTAGGATATCCTCTAGGTTTGAAGTGTGTTCTGTAGAAGTTGAGGCAACTAGGTTTCCATATTAGGAGCCCCCCATCTCTGGTTCCAATTATTATGTTGCTACCATTTGAGATACCTTCATTTTTTGGTGTGGAATCTATAGCCTTTTCAATCTTCACCCTGGTAAGTGTTATATTTTGAGAATATATGCAGTGGGATATATCTAACATACATCCTAATAAGATGAAAAAATATGAAAGAAAGTAATTATGCAATATGACTAAAATATACTATAAATAGAAATGACAAAAATACAATATAGTATGGAGGTAATGGTCACTCCATTAATACAAGCTAAAGAGCTACATTGTACTCCATATAGGAGTTCTACTACTATCTACTACTCTCTACTACAATGCACTTGATATGCGATCTATCACTATGAGGCCATTTATACGAAGAAAGATTCCTTGGCCAACACTCTACCTAGCTATACAAGTGGATACCTTGCACATTAAAACTTGCACATTGACACTTGTGCATTTATTAAATTGATTTAAGTAACTAGCTAACTTCCCCCTAAAGTAATATCCTAATCTATGTACCAAAGGTGGTACATTTACATGACCCAAATGATGTAATATACTCTAACACCCACTTGTATTGCGTTATTTGGATATTTGAATATTTCAATATTCAATATGGATATTTCTCTTCAAATATTTTTTAGCTTGATCTGGTTATTTCATCAATTGCCTTTGCATTGTAATCCTTCCTTTATCTGGTTCATCTTCCTATTCTTCTTTAGCTTTCCATTTGAATCAAGTTTCTGTGTTCTTATAGGTGGTAGTACTACTACTTGATTTCTACAAGGATGTTTCTCCTTCTCTGTCCTTACTCTGTATAGAGGCTTTAGAACAATTTCTCTTGGCATCAAGATAAGATATTGGATTATTAGAACTTGAAGTACCAATTCCACATGAGAATTGATATATCTTTTCTAAATATGATTCATTCAGCCTTGTCTTATTTTTTAGTAGTTCTATCAAATCCTTTTTGTTCTTCATTTTAATCTTTGTAAGGTTTGTATGTGAGTAATGCCATGTAAAATATTCTCATAAAATATAAATAAAGTGAAATATCAATTTTCTCATTATTATGGCTTCATTGACATGGGCTTGAAGATAACATTCCATAGTATTAAAATTATCTCTTAAGGCTTCGCCATGAGATACTACCACCTTAGGTCTAATGTTTCTTCAGATTTTATGAGTAGATTCATGATCCTAATTTTTATGGTACTTGTTTTTACTTTCTTATAGTGTTATTTGTATTCTTCTTTACTATATTTCTTGAGGTAGACATCCTTACAGCTTCCAATATTAGAGTATAAAGTGATTTGATAGTGCCCTAAAATAGTATTTCTTGCAATTCCTAAGTAGAATATTTGTAGTACTCTACCTTATGACTCCCTTGTTTATAGTATATGAAGATTTTTTTGATAAAACCTTTTTCCACTTAGGTTTTTTAGGTTTCCTTATATTTCCCTAGTTAATATATTTGATTTAATAAAATCCTTGTAGAATTTGCAGAAACCTGATAATTTTCAAATGGATTGAGTACTTGATAAATTTTGAATGAATGATATTATTATCAATTTTCGTAGAATACCTTATGTATCCCTAGTGATTTTCGATATGCTATATGATAGATAAAGTGCTTTTGAGAATAGTCATTAAAGTTTTGGGTTGATTTTGTAAATTTTTTTAAATAGCAAAAATCAACTTTTATTACACCTTATTACTCCTATTGAACTAAAGCTCATTCAAATTTGATGAGCTCTAATGGTTGGATTTATTTTATCTGTTTAATGTAGTTTTGAGATAAGTATATAAATTAGTTTCCAACTCTTGATAATATTTAATAAACCTTCCTTTATAGATTTTGATATTTGATATTTAATGTTTATAAATTCCAATATCCTTATTTGGTGTAGTATTCCTTATAACTCCCTAATTTGGAATATTAGAAAACAATAATATTTGCAATAATGGAATTTTAATTTTCCATGTAGAAATCCTTATTTCTCCTATGTTTAATTTTCAAATATAAAACTATAATTCGTCTTTAATTTTTTCTTTCAAATATGGTTGATTTCCCTATAGTTTCAACCTTATATTATACCCTTATAACTCCTATTAATGAAATAAAATTAGAATAAGGTAAATTATTACCTTTATGATGCTCCAAACCTCTATGTATTTGGTGCTAAATTTTGGATGTAAATGATAGCACCCTCTAGTGTTCCTTTTGACCATTATCTCTAACATATGGGCATAGGCTTTAATGTTTCTATTGAACTTGAAAAGTGGCTAGTTTTTCATTCCTTTGAATACAATATTTGGATAGTGGATGTCTCATGTTTGCCAATTTTGACAAAGATATTTAAATGTTCTCTTTTCACTACTACTAGAAATTTCTATGAACGTTGATGCTGCTATGTAAATCTACCATGAAATCAACTATGAACACTTCTACGAATTTGGCTTTGAATGTTGCTATAAATTTGGCTATGAATATTGTTGCTTCATGGTATTTGCAACCTCAAATAAGAGTTGAATATTGAAGTGAATGAAAAGTGTCACGGTAGTTTCACTTTAATTCCTGGGAGAGAACCTTGTTGATTATTGGAATCTTCTATAGAATGAGCATTACATATTTGTGTAGACGCTCATATTCCTCCTCTTGTGTAATGGCTTATTGAACTTTCCTTAAAGTGTGCAAAGGATGAGTTCTCATGTGAGAAATTTTAGGGTTTCCTCCAATGTGACAAGTGTCACCTTCCCTATTTACATGGACCTTTCCTTCTCAATGTATTTCAACATATACCATGCAATAGGGTTATGCATAAGGGGTTGGAATCAAAATGTACTTGTAAAAAATGGTGAATTCTAATCAGAATAAAAAAGAATCAAGGTGAATCCTAATAAAATCAATCAATCATCTCCACACCAAAATTTGGGGCATTTGAAGAACTAAAAATTAATGTCATTTATGGGATACATTTTGACCTATTAAATCATCTTATAAATTTATAAAAATACCACCATTATATCAAGCTTGAAAAGAGCATTCCAACGAGTACAAGTATACCTATGTTTGTATATATATTATGGAAAATTGTCCCTAAGAAAAAAATGGTCCTAAAAATTTTAGGCAAATGGGCCGATATTGAGGGTCTTCATATTCGTCAATTTCTTGTTTTGGAAATCCTAATATTCACCCAATTTGTGAATATTTTCTGTAGTGAGCAACGCTTCAGTGAATTTGAGATAGGATTATGAGAAACTCCTTTGGTAGCTATGGGTAGTGCTTTGGTGGAATTTTTGAGGTACTCCAATGGTGCCCTTAAGTGCTCCTTGTGGACGTAGATCTAGTTGGTATAGCCTTCTTTTCCTTGTGTTTTCTTTCTTCCTTAGTTCAACCTACCATTGTAGATAATATTTCTACTTATGTTATGCTTGTACATAGGTTGATACAACTATTCAAAACTATGGAGGCTATGAGCCCTTTGAGAGGATCTTCTACCTTGTTTTGAGAATGCTCTTTACACAACCGCTTTGAGCTGATTTTATATTATGAGAAATGTGCCTTTGTGGAACTTAAACTTTGTATTTTTTCCTACGTAGGATATATTAGTATGGTTCAAGATAATGTAAATAAACTTGTAAATATAATATCTTATGTTTGCACCTCCTTTTGCACTCTTTTCTACTAGTTTTAGTGGTAGATTTCTTGTAGGCAAGGGCTGATTTGACATTGTCTATTTTGCTGGACAACTCTCTCCTTTGCTTGGTTACTTTGGTAATAAATCCAAGATAATAATCCACATGGATAGAAACTTTTTGTAGAAGTAAATTCTGCACTATTTTTTCTTGTAAATAGCTTTTAGTGCACTTTGAATATGAGAATCACCAAGTCTTGATTTGAAGCTTCTTTTTCTGATTTGATGGTGGATTTATTCTCCACTCCTTGGAGTAATATGATATGATTTTTTTTGTCTTCTTTGGGCCATGAAATGTTGTAGTTTCTGTGCACCAAATAGTATCTCTAGGTACTTTCAGATTCTGCTAGTTTTTGTATCCTTTATATTTAAAAATCAACAAAACTAATCCTTTTGAGAGTAACTAGTTAAAGATCAACTAGTATAGTGCTAATGGATTAATAATGCAATTTAATGGTAAAAATAATGTCTCCTTATTTCTCCAATAAACTACCAATATAATTTTTGAAAGCACTTACTAATTTTTTACAACTTTTCAAAAGTAATCTGTAATGAACCTTTAATGAGTATTCTACAAATTTTCACTACAATCAATATTGTAGGATGTAGTCTTCTTGATTTCTAAATAAATAACATGTTGATGATAATTTTATTTCATTTGAAAATATCTAACTCCTATTAAATATGGAAATATATCTTAAAATGAATTCTCATTTTTGCACTTCCTTTAAGAGAATAATATGGGTTCTTCTTCGTGCAACTTTTAATCCAAATATAGTGCTTAATAGAATTTGATAATGAACCCTATTTTGAATTTCAACTAATTGCACCCTAGTTTCTTACCTTTAATGGATTTTGTAGTAGATGTAGATCTTGGTGTTTTGATTCACCAAGTTGCTACCTTGTAGTGGATGAATTCACAACTTCTTATTGGCTATCCAAAATAGCTTCTTGCTTCACCAAAGTATGGTCTTGAAATTTCTGTCATGAGCCTAGAGTTTGGAGACTTGATACTTATAGCGATCTTCTATTTTTTGTTGTATATTTAGAGAAACATTTTCTCTAAACTATTCATTCTTGCTATGAGAGGTAATATCCAAATCTCTTAGATTTGGTATACTTATTTTATCTGAATCCTCGTTCAATTCTATTGTTTAATTTTATATTCAAACTAGATCTTCTTCTCAATATTCTAAGTGTCTTGAGGTATTCACTAGATTATTCTTCTATTATTTGGTACTCCTTGACAAATTCATATTCTCTTGCGCTTGTTTTCGGATGGAGATAATTGTCCCAAGTCCTTCACTATCAGGATCTTTATCCTTGTTAGTGTATTTATCCAATGAGTTATCCTAGGAACTCTTTTGATGTTTCTTCTACATAATCTGCAACAAGGCTCTTCAAGCCTTCTTATCTTTCCTCATTGAGACCTCTCCAAGGTATTCTATCTTACAGTTTCTCTGGTATTCCAACTAAGATATTTTATTCAACCTTCTACGTATGGAAGTGTTGGTGATGTGATATTCTTTTTAGATCTTTGAAATCTGCTACTTCTATATATTATAAGGGGACATTGTTGGTACTTCTTGTCTTATTTGATTTACAAGTTTTAATGGAGATCACCAATATCCTTTTTCATAGACTCTTCTCTGAAGTCACCTTTAGAAAATATTTTGTGGAGTCTTCTTTTGAATCATGAATTTTTCTTATGAATAAAGAAATTTTCTCTAGAATATTCTTCTAAATAAGGAATTCTTATTTTGAATAAGGAATTCTTCTCTAAAGTCTTCTTCAAGAACTCTACTTTGGAGTATTTCGATTAAATTTATCTTCTGAATTAGAAAATTTTCTTGAAGTCTTCTTCACAATTAAGGCTTATATGGCCTTTTCTACTTCTGCACTCTGTAGGTATTGATCTGGAATAGATATCAACAATATCATATCTCCTCCTTGACTCATATTCTGGAGTCTCTTCTTTCTTGATTCTGCTATAATGCTATTGTTGCCTTCTCTTTACTTTTGCAATCTGTAGGATTTGTAACTCTTGTAATGGTACTGCTTTTTTTTAGGGTCTTTGAAATATTTAGTCTTATTCTTGTTGTTGCATGTGATAGAATAATTCTAAGAAGATATTCCTCCTAGCTCTCTTGTAGGAAAGTTTCCAACCTTTTTTCTAAATCTCCTTTTCCTAGAACAAGTTGTTAGAAATTGGAATGGAAGAATTTATAATTTTGAACCAAGGTTTCTATGGCCTTTTTATGGATCAAGGTTTATTTGGCCTTTCTTATAGCTCAAGGCTTCTATGGTATTGTTGTAATATGAAGATTTTAAATCTAGAAATTAAGATCTCCAATATCCAAACTTCACCAAGACTCTACTCTTGGAGTTTGTTCTGCAATGTCTATTTTTCTACAACAAAGAAGTTTAGATAATAGTTAACATAAAAATATACAGATCTCTTGAGATTAATATTCTTCACTAGTTGATCCGTAAAACTATTGGAATGGATTTTTAGTCCTAGTCTTTATGATTTTTCCTAAAACTCTACGAAAAGACTAGCTATATGTAATCTTAGAATTTTTGTAATTGAGTCTTCACTTGTGACTCTCCATATTACTATCTCAATCAACCATGGATTTGATACCATTATTAGCTTTTGAGGATATGTGTAGTGGGAGAGATCTAACATAGGTTCTAATAAGATGGAAAAAATATGAAACAAATTAATTCTGCAATATGATTGAAATACACTATAAATAGAAATGAAAAAATACAGTATGGAGGTAATGGTCATTCCATTAATACAATTAAAGAGCTATATTGTACTCTAGATAGGAGTTATATTACTATCTACTACTCTCTACTATAATTCACTTGATATGTTCTTGATAGGTTATCTATCACAATAATACCGTTTATATAGGAACATGGTTTACTTAGCCAACACTCTACCTAGCTGTACAAGTGGAAACCATGTACATTATAAATTGCACATTGATATTTTTGTATTTATTACATTTATTGATATAACTAGCTAACTTCATCCTAAAGTAATATTCTACTCTAACTATGTACCAAAGGTGGTACATTTACATGATCCAAATTATGTAATATAATCTAACTCTAACAATAAGGGTGATCTTTGTATCCTTTCAGAGTTTATTCATTTGGATGTGTCTCAAGATGTATGTTCTTTGGGAGGGAAATTCTTGGGATCACACCCTAACATAGACTCCATTAGGTGATGGGATCTGTCTAAATGGAAACCTTAAGGGTATATGGATATCATGGTGCTTCCTAGAGGTTTTTTCCTCGTTAAGCTACTCTGTGTTGAAGACACAACTCATATCCTCCAAGGGAGGCCCTGGTTTTATCGTAATATCTTACTAATAAAATAGAGTTTGAACTTCACATAGAACACCCATTGCATCAATTTCACTCTGATATGGTTAATACACCAATTTAGTTCTGGCATGAAGACATTCTCATTGGTATTGCGAGTGCCATACGAGATCTAGTTTTTTATTATCTAGCTACAAAAGTAAATTCAATAATGATCTTTTCCAGAATGTGCATCCTTGTTGATCTAGAATCAAAGATATCAAACTTCATTGAGTTGATCTATGACATCTCCACTTGAACTCAAGAAATTATGTACAAAAGCAAGCCTTATGACATCTCTACATTTTAAAATAATAAAGTCTATTGGTGACCTTAAGAAAGTGAGCATGGGATGCATACAAAAAAAGAATTTACATGGATATAAATAAGTGGGAATAGAAGAAATAAGGGGGAAATATAGTTGGGAATAGATGAAACAAGGGTGGAAGTAAATAAACATGGTTTTTGGAAAGGTGGTAGAATAAATTTATACTACTAGATTAGCACATTCTATTATCGCCACTATTTTCCTTCATTTTTTGTAGCCTTTCTACATCGCGTTGTATATCATTTATATTTATCATTTTATCCCTTATTTCCTCAATTTATCAATGGTATTGTGTCTTCACATTGGAAATCATTCCTAAGAATAGACTATTAATAATATCATCTTAGACTCTATCCCCTCCAATAGGTTGTGGTGTTAGAAAGAAGAAAAATCTTACTTACCATAAAATAATCTATATCTCAGATGTTTCCTTGCTATCATATTATTTCTATGTTGATATTTAATCTTATTGGACTTGTGTAAGAAACCAGTAGTCTTACAAATATGTTCAACCAATCTTAGAGGAAAGGGTTGTAAAGAAATGGGGACTTGAGTATCTCTTGCAATATTTTTGTGTAATTGATATGGGGATATTTTTTCTCCTTTTTCTTCTTTTTCTTCTTATTCTTTTAGTAGGAGTGAATTTATAAATATAAAATAACTATCTCTTTGAGTGGAAGACATTCCCATTTGCTAACTTATGAAAATAGTTGCTAGTCCTTCTAATATTTGTATTCCAACTTAGGATTTTACATCACCTATACAAACGTAGTAAGTTGGATAGAATTAATGGTGCATATGGGGGAAATTTGATAAAGAGGATTATATGGAAATATTCTAGGATATGGTTTGTTTTCTTACCAAAATAATTAAATCCTTGAGATGGTGTGTTTTCTTACAATATTTTCTTTTACCATATTCTCTTGATCTACCTTTTGATGCCAAATATCCTGGAACTAATACCTCCATTTAGATTTAAAGTGTGGTACTTATGGATGGAATTTGGTAATTCTATAACTAATAGCATATCTATATTTTATATCATTTCATGATTGAATTTGCTGGTAATATTTGGTTTGAATAAGTCACTTTATGCAACTAGGAAACAAAATATTATTCAACAATAATGGTTCTTTTTGCTTTTATCTCCAAAACAATTCAATATTATCCTTCAAATCATCAAAATATTGGTGTATAATTGTACTTCCTAGAATTGTAGGAGAATACCCCATTTTTAGGATCATGACTTCTCTAATTAAATACACCAATCATATCTAGGACTAGTTGAGAAACCTCAAAAGTATAATACTTATATATTTGTTTAATAGAGTTTGTTTATAGGCTTCCATTTCCATAGAGGGATACTTATTCACAAAAAAATGGTCCCATAATGTTTCTTTGCATCATACATGCTGATATTTATCCTACAAAAAAATGTAAGTCTTATATAATGGCTTAACTTCTGTTTTATTTTCATCCTCCTATATAACTATTTCATATTCTAATTGTAGGATGTTTGTCCCTTTTAATATAGAATCCTCTCCCCTTCGATGATTTATGATGATAACATATCATGACATCATGAATATAAAAATATATTTTAGCATCCTTAGGTAGTTCAAGTGTCAAAAAAATGAGTCTCACAACTAATATTAGGAACTTGATAGTCTTATTCTAGAATTTCTTTATCAAGAAATTAATATGATTTCGTTAAAGGTGATTCATATGCTAATTTGTTAGAATTTGTATTATCTTTTTTGTCTTTATATTTTGGCTTCATTTCTTATTTTGTTTTCCTTGTATGCTCACATACATCATTTGAGGAAGGCATTTATATCTGATGATATAGTTATACATTTACCCTTTTAATATTTGTAGGTAGGACATAATCCTTAAAATAGGACTCAAACCACTTTTGTTTTGAATTATTTTATATTTATATCGTAGACTCTTTTTATTCCAAGGAAAAAATAACACTTCACATTCTTCTATATACTCTAATTTTGTATCTAAGTAAGGATTAATTGATTTATGATCTTATCCATCCTTTGATTTCTTCTCTTTTTTTCTCCATTATTTTATGTATCTTCTTATGTTGTAATATGTCCTTTATCCTTTTAGTGCAAAGGTAGCCTTACCCTTCTAAATTCTATTGTACCCTTCCTAGTTTTAGTTCACTTATTAATTTATTGCTCTTCTGAAACTTTTTTCTTATATCTAGTTCCAACACCTTCTTGACAAGTACATATGACATCATATTTGAACATTGTCTCATCATCTATTTCAATAGCATTAAAATTTACTATGTTTATATCCTTTATATTGGGTAAGGTTGCACTTATAGTGGAGCCTATGGTTGTTTGTACAAGGTCATATCAATTGTGGGGATAGGCTGACCTATGATGATATCTTGTTGAGCTTAATATTGTTGATTATAATAAATAGTATTATAAGGCCTAATTAGTATAATGCACTTTATGGGATTATATATATAATCACAATGAAAACACCATGTTGACTCCATATCCATATTAGTGTTAATCATATGATTGCGAGCCTAGTAATCTATTTTATTAAAACCTTACTAAGCATTTGATATTTTCTTATGTATGGATTCTTTTGGGGTTTCCAATTCTATGATTGTTTACCCTATTAATTTGTAGCATTATTCTAATTTAAAATAGTCCTGACCACCTCTATCATTTTTATTATTGTAAAAGTTTTATTGGACTAATTTTTTGCATTATATGGAACAACGAGGGATATAAGTTGTAACTAAAATGTTATATTAGATGATGAGTTTTAAAAAAGATGAGTAATAATGGATGGAAATATAGAAGTATGAGAAAAAATATTTGGATTGAGATAAAAATGGGTGAAATATTGAGTTTGTAGCTAGGTATAGGCATATCTCAGTGAATTTGGGTTGCATAAATCATTGGTTAGGGAATGTATTTTTCACTCAAGTGAGAGCCTCCTCTATTGTAGTCACTTCTTCAAATTCCACAACTAGTGTATAATAATTGGAATCACAAATCATTAAAGATATGGCATATTATAAACCTTTGATGTAAAAAGGTAATTCCTATTGTCCACTTGGACTAATTTTTTGTTGGGTTAAGTTCAAGGTACTCACAAAATATAGTATTGTAATTATGTGTATCTTCTTGAGGATGTATTTAGATTCCACTTAATTGAAACAAAAATAAGCAACCATATTCAATGTTACCAAATCTATGCATAAATATCTCTACTATTGATTACCAACTAATAAATAAATTATTTGATAATCCCCTATACCATATGGTAGATTTATCACCAAGAGAGTAGATCAACAAGCATACCATTGTATCCTCTTATTAAGTATAGTGAATTGAATTGAGTGTAGATAATTAATTGAGGTGTTCCAATGTTAACTTATCCCCATTCCCATTGAAGGTGGTTAGTGCTTTCATATCTACTAAGGGAATAGGAGAATGAGCCATCAAATTCAACGATATTGGTAGGACCAGTTGAGGAATTTATTATGTATCATCGAAACTGATCTTGGATTATTATATTGAGAAATAGTTTGGTTATACTATTATTTAGGAGGGCTACATTACATAACTATGATGTGGGTATAAAGGGTATGGAGGATATGGATATGGAGTATAATAAGGTGGTATATTCTAGTAAACCCATAATTGATGTAGAGATGATTGAATATTCTATTAAAAACTCTACAAATTTTTTTGCTAACTTTCATGAATATATAGGTATTGAGGAATTTGAGTACTTTGATGCCATGACACATTTTATTAAATCTAAATATTGCCCCATGGTTGAACCTCCATAACACAATAAATCATTCACTTGATTTTATTGAAGCTCATAATGTAAAGCATCATTCTAAATCCTCTAGTGTATGTACTTAAATAGACAATTTTGAGGTTAAAATATATAAAAATAAATTCAAAAAGTTACTTATTTTGAGTATTTTCCTTGTAAATCGGAGTGTTTTACTCACAAATGTTTTCAATTAATTTCTAGATTGTAGTTTTTAGTAAATTATTAATTCAAG
This sequence comes from Wollemia nobilis, assembly GCA_028583015.1. Taxonomy (NCBI): domain Eukaryota; kingdom Viridiplantae; phylum Streptophyta; class Pinopsida; order Araucariales; family Araucariaceae; genus Wollemia; species Wollemia nobilis. Next base: position 12,337,892 of record JAQPPZ010016936.1, read on the forward strand.
TGAATCACTTGTATTTTTAGGTGATTTAATTCATGTGTGTAGTTTTTTTAGCAAACTAAAAAATCAATCAATTTGCTTGAAAAGTCAAGTGATTCGCTTGTTTGCTAGGACTTTGGGAATTTTCATAAGGAAAAATAGTTATCCTAGTGGATCACTTTGATAAAATTGCTTGCTAGATTCATGTTGTTGGATTACACAATCTATCAAGTGAATTACTCACTTTATTGAGCACAATGCTTACTATCTCAAATTTGTGTAAAACTATCTTAGAATTTATCTTAAGTGCTTTTTTCCATGCTAGATGCACATAGTAGGTAAAATTTGAGTTTATTTGGATTGGATGTTTTCGAAGTCACCCTTTTTGGAGATTTAGATTTTTGGAGTTTGAGTCAAAGTCACTGTCCATAAAATACCTATTAAATCTAAGTATATAAATAAAAGAGATTAAATTTTTAGAAAAATCAGTTTATATATGAAAATTAGACAAATTACTTCAATTTCATCTTTTTGGAAGTACAAGAACACCTAGCGGTTCAATTTCTATGTCAAGTGAATTTCTCACTTTTTGTAAAAATTTAAACTTACAAAAAATCAAATAAATTGATCACTTTCATGAGTGAATTGCGTGGAGACTTAGTGAATTATTTTCTATTTTGACCCAATCACTCTATCTATGTCATACATTTTTGGGCTTAAAAATCAAGAAAAATGCATAAAAAGATATTTTCCCCACTAGGTATTCCATAACTATGTTTATTTAGGGAATTGGATTAATATCTATTTTAGTTATTGCATCCCCAAATCCATGTTTTAAAAATGCTAGAAGGGTTTGACATAAAATTCTTCCTACTTCTAGATTTAGCTTGGATCATTTTTGTTCCTCATTTAGATCTAATCTAAACTATCAATTTGCATGAAATGAAATACAGGCATGAAAGCAAAATGTAAAAAATAAAATGCAAAATGTAATGGGTGAATTTTAGAGTGCAAGATATGAAAGCAAATACAATTGATACACCATAACACAAAGAAAATCAACACATGAGGATTAGAATAACATCAATTACGAGCTATGTTTTTATTATTAAAATGATAAGTGAATGGGAATATGGGCTAGAAAAGTAATACTTGGTCAACACGCACTTGAAAAGCCATGAGACAATGTCTCTAATGGGATGCAAAAGGACTTTCCATTTTATTAGCAATTCATAAGAATAAAGAATAGTGTGGATTTCACATAGTGCATCTCTAATTTATTATGGCAAAAATATGATTACAATGAGGGCCCTAGGAACCTATTTATAGTAAGAGTTTACCCCTGAGTTACCTAGAGAAAAAATAATAATCTTAGTACAAGTAAATATTTGGGGGAATTTTTTGCAAAATGTTCTATATCCAAATATTTCATGCTTTTGATTATGGATCGAACAAGCTTAGAAGACTCCAAAAATGCTTAGTGCACCATAAAATACAAAAAAAATACTATTTGAAAGATTTTCCTCATGATCCACATTGATTTTTACTTTTGCACCTATTTGAGCAAATTGTTCATATTTTCTAGTGATTTGTTTGCATTTTATAAGCAAATCTACACCTTTTATTGAGTGGATCAGCATCGTTGTTAAAAAAAATTGCATTCTTTGTTAATTTAATTTGTTAGCTTTTGATGCTATATATTTAAGGAAATGCAACCACAAGGACTAAAATGAGCATGCAATATTAAATATATGATAATGATAATATAATAAGATGGAAAAAATTATAAGAAACTTTTGCAATAACTCATAAAATTTTCATTAATGAAATCTCACAAAATAGGATCTTCATACAAAATATGGAGATCTCAAATTCTTTATGATTCATACAAGTTTTACATTGTCTGTAACTTGTATTATACTCTACTCTCACTTATGCTTTCTTTTCTCCCATTTTATCTTATATATCAAAGGACTATATATAATGATATGTGTCTCTTGGCCTTTAACATACCTATGACTCTTAATATTCCTATTCATGACTCATGTACACATGGAATACATGCACATTTACATCATCAAGTACTTTGCACATTTTAATACTTCTGTATTTATTACATTGCATAAATTAAATAATCAAATCCTAATCTAAGATAAACTTATTATTTAAATATTTACCCATGATGGTACATTAGAATATACCAAATAATGTAATACATTCAAACACCCTCATGTATTACATTTTTTGGTTATTGAATACTTTAGTCTTCAATTCGATCTTCGTCCTAGTTCTAGAACTTGAGCACTTCTTTTCTGCTTTCTTCATTTTTCTCCTTGTTTGTATCTTGATAAAGTAAAATATTAGTATCTTCATGAAATACTATTTTAACTGAAATAGCTTTAAATTCATGTTTATATTTAGGTTCTTCCATTTTCTAAATTTCTTGAATCTCTTAAAATAAATGTCATTTTATTTTCCTTCTCTATATTGTAGTTGAGGATGATTATACTAATTTTGAGAAGTATAAGTATGCTAAAATTGTTGCTGATGTGAATTATATTGATTTTGATATTGTCTTGGTTGGAATCGCATATTTGGTGGGCTTCCAAAATTTGTTTTATTTTATTGATATTGATTTCTTGGATTGAATATACAATAATTGGTGCTATGTCCTTTCTTTTTTCATTATTGACAATATCTATTATTCCATATTGATCTACCCTTTGAGAATGAAGCAACATTTTCTTGTGGATTATATTTTGAGACTAAGGCATTTTTAATCATTTTATATTCCACAAAATTGTCTACCTCATATTATTGTAGTATATTGAATAACTCATCAAATAATGTATCTTTACTTAGAATATGTAAAGATATAACTAAATTCTTGTAGATTTCTAGAAGTGCTCTTAAAGTTACTTGAACAAGAAACTTATCTTCTACCTATTATCCTAAGATTAATAATTTTTCTTTTATATATGCTACTTTCCATAGGAATAGTTCTATAATTTCACCACTATTAAATTTTAGAGAATGCAATTGAGTTTTAAGATTCAATATAGTTGTTTTATTCCTTCCTTCAAATATCTTGGCTAAAGTTTTCCAAGCTTATGTAGAAGTTACTGATGAACTAATGTATGGTTGTATTTCATCTATAATTGCAAATGTTATTATCATGAGTGCTTTTGCTTCATCTTCTTCAAAATTTTGAATCTCTCTAGCATTTGTAGTAGGTTTAGTTTTTTCTCCTTTAACAATATCCCAAAGCATTTCAACTATCAACATTGACCTCACTTTGTTTTTCCATGAAGTGTAGTTAGGTATTTTAAGAATATTGGATTCTAAAAGAATAAATTTATTTGTTGTGATGATGATATTTGTAAACTACTTTATATATCCTTAGTTTTGAGTATGCAAATGAATTTTATAAGATCTTTTCAATTTTCAAATATTATATCTATCAAGTGTTTTGTATATGGTTTTGATAAAATGCTTTCTAAGCTTTCCTTTGAGTTGAATTTCTTTTGTATCCCTAATTTTAAACTTCTATTCTTCACCTTATTTATCCCTATTTGTTAATAGAAAGCTAAAGATAATTTTTATGCAATTTATATTGATATAATTTTCTATCTTCAAGACTTTGGAGTTGGATTCCTTATGTCTTATTAATTTGAGCAAGAAACTAATTCCAATGTAGTTTTTACAAATTTATAAGAAATTTATGTTTTGATTCCTATATCCTTTAATTTTCAATAATATAGTTTCTAAATTTCAATAATATATGTTGGTGTTGAACTCCTTATAACTCCTTAATTAGAAATTTAAAACATATGGATATTTGCAAATTTAATGTTTCAATTTCTATGTAGAATTTCTTATTCCTCCAAATAAAAATATTTGTAAATATTTCTTATTCTTGAATAAAGTAATTCCAAATTATTTCCAATTAAATATTTCTTACTTCAAAAAGGCTTTCAAATATTTCAATAAAGCATCTAAGGTTATAATATATCAATGCAATTCCTTATACCTCCACTTATTTAATTAATCTCAAGCATAAAATATTAACTATGTTTAACCTTAACATTACTATTACTTATTTATCCTTTACCTTTATTAAAATACAAGTTGTTTTAAATTCTTTTAATACCTTCTTGATTATGGAATGTTGTGTATGAGGTCTACTTCTCATTGACTTCTCTATTCTACAACATGCACTCTGATTAAGGCGTTGTCCACTTCACTACCTTTAGTGCAATATGACACATTTATTATAACATTTAATGCTCCTTATTTTAGCACCTTCTCAGACATTGACTATCCTTCTAAGAATTTGTCCTTCAATTTTTTTATGTGCTCTACTCACTTGCCTTACATTCTTATTTCATGAATGGCTTGTATGACTTGTCTCTCATGCAAATAAACTATTTCATTTCCCTTTGAGTTACTTTCTACAATGTGACACTTAGCTAAGTATCTCTTTACTCCTTGTGTGTTATATCCTTCCAAGTGGCACTTCTCTTATACATAACCTTTATTCTCTTCATTGGTAATGCTTCTTTATGTTCTTCCAGGTGGTGCCTCTGTTCTACATAATACTTTTCTATTCCTTTGCTTGATAGTGTTCCTTCTTTTCTATGTAGTGTTTTCTATTACTTGATAATTCTACTTTTATGTAGCACTTTCCCTTGCTTTATAACACTCCTTATGGATTATTAAAATTCTCTTCTCCTTTACACTTGGCACCAAACACTCATAATATTCATACTAGCAAATGGTGTTAGGCTTTCTATCAATCGCTCCTTATTTTTGGTGTTCTCCAGTACTTTATAATGTTGTATAATTTTAGATTTGGTGGCTTCTTTATTTTTGTGCTCAAATTCTACTCTCCAAAATTACAACTTTCCTTGAGTAATGCTTTATTAGGCACTCTATCTTCCTCTCTATTCAAATATGGTAGTTTTTCTCTAGAATGGTGGTTCCTCCTTCAAGATGGTGGTGCTTCCACTTGATATTGGTGGCTCTTCTATGTTTGGCTACTGATACATTCACATTCCAATGCTAGGGCACTCAAATTCACTCTGTATATTAATTTTTTGCTTTCCTTCAAGTGACTCTTTGATGGTGGAAATGCAAACAACTGTTTGGATCCTCAAAATGATGCATAGTTTATATGTTCTCCAAAAATACTTAATAGCAATGCTTCCTCTTAAACTTGGTGGCTCCTTCTTGAACTCGATTTATCTTCCTTGAGAAACACTCCTAGAAGCTTCAACATTTTCTTCAATAATGTTTGAGTTTCCTTCTTCATGATTGGTTTGCTTTCACATTTCTACACTTTATTTAAAAAAAAATTGGCTCTTTGCTTGCTGGTTTCTTATTTGGTGACTCTAAGATTTTAATTTGTGCCAAAACCTTTGCATTTTGGATAGTATATTGTATTCAATTTCTACTATATAATATTAGCTTTTTTATTATAAAATAATAGTGAGGAGTTGATATTTTATCTTTTCTAACTTCTACTTTATTTTATATAAATTCTAATCCCTTGTGAATTCTATCTTCTCTGATATTTAAAGATATAAAATTGAGACCTTTTCTTTTTCTAATTTAAAACTGAAATATGATTTTTTCAAAAAACTTAAATAATACCTAGATAAAAAACTATCATAATGCCAAATTTCAAACCTTATTTTGACCTCCTTTGTAGCAAGATTTCTTTGTTATTTGGTTCACCTATTTGCTTCCCTGGAATTGTAAATTTTTCATATCTCCTTTCTATCTAATTGTTTCCTTAAAATTTTCAATTTTACAGATCTATTTGCTACCCAATTTTTCTAATTTTAGCCTTTAATTTTTCTATCCAATAATCTACTTTTTATGGCTCCAATTTTCCTCCAAATTTGTTCTCTCAAACTCTAAAATTTATAGCTATTAGTGCTTCCCAAAATGCTGTCTTCTTGCTGTCCCAAAATATCTATTTTTTAGCTTCTAATGCAGCCAATTCCTCATTTATTTATTTTTGTCTTGTGACTTTAATTTTTGCTGCAAAAATAAGCGATATTATCCTTCAAAAATCAGCCTTGAAGCCTATAATGGAAGCCTACAATTTTTTCAAATTGGTGGTACCTTCTACTTTATTTCTCCTCCTTAGCTCTTGTCAAATTCTAACTTCAAACTTGGCCTATTTAGTTGGCCTATTAATGATTGAAAGAGATCTCCTTAGCCAAAATGTAATTCTTAAAAATTTGAAAATGAGATCTCCCTATCTCCTCTAAATCTATCTTGTGGCTCTAATACCACTATTAGCTTTTGATACTATATATTTAAAGAAATGCTACCACAAGGACTAAAATGAGTATGCAATATTAAATATATCATAATGGCAACATACTAACCAAGAAAAAATCATTTGAAACTTCTACAATAACTCTTAAAACTATCATTAGTGAAAGCTCACAAAAATAATATCTTCATATAAAATGTGGAGATCTCAAATACTCCGTACTTCATACAAGTTCTAGATTGTATCTAACTTGTATTATACTCTACTCTCACTTATGCTTTTTTTTATCTCACTTTATCTTATTTATCAAATATCTATATATAATGAGATATGTCTCTTGGCATTTCACATTTCTATGACTCTTCATATTCCAATTCTATGACAACTACATTCATATTTACATCACCATGTACATTGTACATTCTAACACTTGTGCATTTATTACATTGCATAAAGTAAATACTCAAATCCTAATATAATATAAACTCCTAATATAAATATATATCCATGATGGTACATTACCATGTACAAAATAATGTAATATATTTCAACTGAATTGGTACCCCTTGTTGAGTAAATTGACACCCTTTGTTGAGTGAATCACTTCATTTTGTGATCAAATTGATACCCTTTATTCAATATCTAGAACCCTTTGTTGAGATAATCACTCTATTTTGTGAGTGAACCATTCCTTTGAGCCAATAGTTTTCTAAGACAACCAATTTTTTTCAATTTACAATGTTGGTATTAGGTTTTTAAAATCTATTTTCTATGGCCGATTCATCAAAATTAATCGGTGGTAGATGATACTCCACTATTCTAGGGAAAACATGATTATAAAATATATCATTATTTTTCTATATCCCTTCATTTATGACATATATATATTAAATTATTCCTTCGCTAAGATATTTGTTTCTAAAATAGATCCCCACAACCATTTATGTTATTAAAATTTTATTTTTTATTCATTTACTTATGTTTGGTTCATCATCAATGTATATTTTCTTATTAGGTAAAAGAAAGGGGTTTGAAATAGTTCCCAAAAAAATTTCAAGGAAGAAGCTACAAATTCCAAAGACAAGGCCAAAAAGCAATAAATAAAGAGTTGTACCACCTAGTGGTACTTAAAAAAAGCTAAAAAACTCCAACCAAAAAAATATAAGAGCAACAACAAATGTGAGAAAGGAACTGAGAGAACATAGAGAATGTAGAGAGCATCTATCTTTAGGTTCCTCATCCACGTTAGGTCCCTTACTTACCTTGGAGTAATTTAGATCCTATTTATACCATTCCATCATTGATTGGACCTCCTCTGTTCATGAGGTAGTCACTTTAGGAGTACTTTATAAGAATCTAATGATTTATTTCATAATTTTTCTTATCGATTTGGGGGTTTTTGCGAGGTAGAGGGGTCCTAGAAACTAAAGAGTTTATTCTTATTTCCCACTAAGGATACCTTGGGGGTCTTTTTTATCTTCATAGCTAAAATAGAACCTTTCAAATCCTTAGATTTTAGGATAAAAGGATGGCCTTTTTGTCCTTCACCATTCCAAAAATTAGATACTTAGAGTGTTTGGTTTTTTCCTTGCTTCCTCCATATCCTCTTGGATACACAAGAGCATCACCTTATCCATTTTGCATATCCAATACCTTTCTACTAGGGGAAGGCAAGGATAAATCATTGATGTAACTTATTTTTGCAGGCCTTTGAAACTATTGCTCAAAGATAAATTGGTTGTATTTTGAGAGAGAGAATATCAATATGTATATTCTATAATATTATTTATTTAAACACACTTATCATTTATGATAGTATGAAGTGTACTCTACCAAACATGCATATTTTGTGACAATGTATTATTAGCTATTGTGAATGAGAAAGTTTTAGTATCTACGTAATTTTAAATTTAAAATTATGTTAGGGATAAATGTTATTTTATTTAACTTATATATATTAATATTTTATTTGAAATCAACTTTTATGGATGGCACAAGTTTCCTATATATTTCTAGTTCAATAAAAAAATTATTCTATCTTCGCTATCTAGATAAATTTCCTACTCTATATAAATCATTTTAAATAAAAACATACAAACCCAAGCATATAAAAAATATCTATTTGTTTCATGTGTTTATTTTTTCCTACAACCTTTCCCAAAGTTTTATATAATTGATATTTCAAGAAGTTGTCTAGAATATAGCATATTTTATTAATTTTTACTTTGTGTGTTTTAATGGAAGAAATCATTCTATACATCAAACACAACTTTCACTATTTATTTTCCCATCAATATTTTTTTTAAGAGATAAACATATTTTTTCAACCATAAAATACGAGGTTTTACCCATTCTAAAGAATTTATGTTTCTATTTTTGTAATTCATGAATAAATTGTCAAGTTTCATATCAATATTTTTATTAGATCTTATGGTATTTGATGGCACTATTTTTACTCCTAACAAATCATGTTGTGTACATTAAAATAATTTTTTTCTAACATAGCAACCTTAAATTTAATTATCATATTTTTTTTTGTATTTTATCATTATTTTACTTATGTGTATCAAGATTTTCATAGTAGTTTAGAAAGAAAAATATCAAAACCAATTAGTCCAATAAGTTTTCAAACTAATTTAAAATAAAATATTTTGTAACTTGTATTCCCTCTTCATTTGCTAATTATTAACTTATATGGTCTTTAAAAATTTTAGTTATTATATACATTCCATTCATTTACTAGTTATTGTTGATAAAGTTTCTTAGAATTGACTATAATTTTATCCTCTTCAATATTTTATGTATTATCATATCCATTCAAGAGGATAATCAAATTTAATGCCTATATTACTACATAAAATATTAAATTCAATAATTATTTAGATAGGAGCTACAATATCTTCATATTTAACATTTATCCTCTTTTAGTTGATTATTAAAATTAAATTTTAAGAAATTATATAATTTCAGTTATTTTACTTATGAACATATAACATTAAATGGCATTAGGAATAACAAAATTATATTTTTTTGATGAAATTTTTTTATGTTAGAATTTTATTAGAATTTTATTTGATTAATATAGCATCATAATCATATATCATGCCAGTATGTAGGGTCAAAGTTGTCAAGGTAATTGACATGAATTTGAAGTCCTCAAAAAATGATCAAGCCCATTTTTTTCACAATAATTATTTTATTTATAGTGATCTTATAGATTATGCATTTTTAAAGTTATTTATTTATATTATTTTTATGTAATTATATCTATAATATGAAATGGAATAATTTAAAAATTACAATTAATTTTTATAGCTCTTAAAATCTAAATATGTAAATTTAATTTAATTTAGTTTTGATATTTTTATATTCAATTAATGGAATTCATATAAATTCAAATTAATTTTATTGAAGATATACACATCAAAGATATTTTTAAAAGTTATATACTCCATTAGTTGTTCCATATAGTAGGTAAGGAAAAATAAGAACATAATGACACATATTAAGAATGATATGAAATAATAAAATAATAAATAATTATATTCTTTGAAATTAAAAATTATTTTTTGTGGTGAGCCAAGGGCAAGTGTGAGCTAAGAACAACCCTCACTAAGTATATTGTAAGGAATCCCATACTTGAAATCCCTAATTGGAAGGCAAGATGTCATAGTTGAAAGTATTAATATCCATGATGGAGATAAGAGGAAGAGAATATTTATCACAAGTTGGATCCAAGGATCAAAAAAAATTATCACGGATAAGATTATCAATCTTGATATAATGGTTCTTTAAAATAATGGGTTAATATGTAAATTCCATGGATAGTGTCAAGGGATCCTAGAGATTCAAAATTGGATTAAGTAGAAGTGAGGACTAAATTAAGTCTATTTGTGACTTTTCCTCCTCAAGTCTATTTTCTCATTTTTTTTATAGTTTTGGTGAAGATCAACAAACTAGAAATCAACCATGCACAAGTGTTTTTCCTTTGATCATGTCAGAAGCAAGCATTTTCCTTACTTTATCCCAAATAAAAGGACACAAAAGAAAAAAAACCCTTTTACAATTTTAAAATTTCCCTCTAATACCATGTATTCCCCTTTTCCCTCCTAAAACAATGCATTTGAAATTTGAATTTCGGAGGTAAACTTGCCAAGGTCATAACTTCGCGCTCGTTGCTCTAATTGACTTGCACGGGATATTTTTAGAAAGGGCACAAGACAAACTAAGGGAGGAAAACCTTTGATATTTGTGCTAAGGCTTGCGGCTAACTAAAAATTCTCAAATTTGGCCTCTAATGCCTTCAAAAATCACCTGCAAGTTTAAATAGTTTTACTAGTTTTACAAAATTAAACAATTACAATTTTTTTTTTTGGTGATGCAAGATCACTCTTACACCAATAGATGCTCCTGCATCAAGTTTTGAAATTAGGAATAATATGGACCATGGTTTATTGGGAGAGATACAGTTTATTTAAGACCATTTAGTGAAAATTTCTTTGTCAAGATAGAAACTTTTGAAAGACATCAAGTGTGAGTTAGCCCTTTTGGACTTCCATATCAACTTATCAATAAGGATGATTTCAAGAATATTGGAAATACCCTAGGAGGTTTTTTTAATTGAAATATATAACTGTCATATTAAATAACCAACAAAAATATACATCAAAGAAGGTCCAAGCCTCAAAAATCAAACTAAGCTAAACATCTCCATGCAAGGAGGAAACAAAAATACTATACATCATATGAGTGTAATTGTATCATTGTATCTTTTTACAAACATATAATAATATTTTTGTGCAAGAATATAATAGTATATATACATATCCACGTTGTCTGTGTCATCATCCATCAACTCCCAATCCTAAATAGCTTTGAAAATATGAGCCAACTTGTTCCTAGAAACCTGCAGATTTCTTCCAACCTGAAACAAAATAGCAAGTTGTGTGAGTCTCCTAAGAGACCCAGTAAGGTGCCTTGGCCTGTTCTAAAAATAATCATCATTCCTAGCCTTCCAAATCATAGAAATTATTAGCCAAAACATATTGAAATAGTAATTCATATGCAGAATATAACCAAACAAAATTTGTTGTTTTATATGATCCAACTGAATATTCCAGCCCTGTAGAATATGAAAAAAGGATAACCACAACTCTTTAGCATAAAGACAGTCAAAAAATATATGCTTCACAGTCTCAGGAGTCCTGCAAATGGAACAATAGATATCAGCCTGGGGATTAGAAGATAAGGGCAATCTTTGGAGCAGCAAAAGCCATCTAAAACACACTTTTTTTGGCTCAAGAAGACTGGACCAGATATTTTGCATCCTTTTCTGCACCTGCTCTGATGAAAGAGAGAGCTGCCATTTATTATTAACATGGTCAAAAATGTCAGTCGTGTCCGTGAGAAGCCGATATAATATCTTGGATTTAGTAGCAGAAAATTTAGTACCATCAGTCCAATATAGATTATCCAAATAAGACTGTTCAGAGGCCACAAATTCAAGATTATTCAAACCATTGAAGGCAACAGACAACATAGTATATGTTCTCTTATGAGAACAAGATAAACCAAATTCAACACTGAGTTGCTCCCAAGGTTTAAGCACCCCATTACTGAGAATGTCATTAAAAGTATTGACACCCTTCACAGACCAGGCCCTAGCTGAGCAGCCCCACATTCTAGCAAGCATAGTGTTGTTAAGAGACAAGTTCCACCAGCAGGAACCATTTAATAATTGTAGCCTTCTAGACTGATTGTTATCAGATTTTATATATATTTTATCCCTGAAATTAATCCATGCCTTCCAAATGCTATGAAAAACTATCGAACCAGAAGGCGTTGATTCAAATGAGCCAAACAAAATATCAAAAAAGGATAGCTTTTTCCAGAACTGAGCCCTTTTAGGGACTGAATTACAAATGTTATGCCTGATAAGAACTTTCCATGGTTCATTTCCAGCAATACATTTAGTTATCCATTTGGATGCAAGAGCAACACCCTGTAATCTTAAATTGATAAGACCCATACCTCCCATTGAATTTTTTAAATAAAGGGTTAAAAATTTATTGATAAAAAATTTGGATTATAGAGTACAACTGAGATTCCAACCAGGACTCAAATAAACAGCCAAATAGGCTAAAGCCACTAGACTAGAATGACACCTAGAAAAGACAATAAGAATAAACCACATTAAGTCTGTACATTCTTGTGGATCAACTCCCACATGCATTGAGAGTCCCGATATGGGAGACTCTCCCAATTATCGACACTCCAAGGATCCAGCAGCTCATAAGCCCTTTTGGCCGGGTAATTAACAACCACATTCCATTCCCTTGGAATGTGCATAAAGGATATAAATTTGAAATATTTACTCATTCTAAGAATCTGAACGTCTATAGAGGCCAAATGCCAATTAACTTCCTCCACCCTTTTACTGTTTAAAATATTAACCACAATTTGAGAGTCAAACTCACAAATAATCCTATGCTAGCCAAGAGAAAACCCCCTCCATAAGGCCTCAATAATTGTAAGAGCTTCCATAAAATTATTAGAGTGAACACATTTATAAACGAAAAAGAAAAAACTAACACCACCAGTAGAATCTCTCCCAACACCGCCAATTCCAGCATGTCCAAGATTACCCTTGGATCATCCATCAGTATTAATTTTTAAAACTCCTCTAGGGGGTGGCCTCCACCTACCATCTCTCCTAACCTTCTTGCTGAGCTGAGGAACCCTACTAGGGATAGAAGAGTTCAAACCATTCCCAAAGAGACTAAGGGCTTGCTTTACCTTCTCCTCCATAGAGTCCAAAAGAGAATCCACATCACATTTTCTCTAGATGGTTTCCTGAACCATATATAGGATCCTTTTCCAAAACTATTGAACAGCCAAACAATTGCCCTGAAATATGTGTCGGTTCTGTTTGAGCCAAATTTACCATATGATGCAAGAAGGGCCCAAATTCAAAGCCACCCGAAGGAAGGGGGCCTTGGTTTGAGGTTTGCCTAGACTACTCCAAAACTCCACTAGGGAAAGCACATAAAAAAATGGATGGTTCCAGGTGCTCCACCAACGATGCCAAATGTCTCTGGCAAAGGAGCATTGGAAAAATAAATGAGAAGAGTCATCCTCATTATTACTACAAAGGACATAAAAAGAGGGACCCTAAAATCCCCTCTTCCTCACATTATCCCAAGTGAGGCATTTATTACGAGCTACCAACCAGAGAAAGAAGTTACATTTTGGCTAGGCAAATTTGTTCCACACCTTTTTCCACCAAGTGACAGGAATACTCCCATACTTTTGATTATCAATAACCTGATAACCATAGGCTACTGATTAGGTTCCCTTAGGATTACGGTTCCAAGCTAGAATATATTTACCCCTCAATGAAGAACAAGGCATCCCCATAAGAATAAGAGCAAGCACCTCTTTGTCCTTGGTCAATCCCCCCTGGGGCCATTCTTGTGGATCTTTCCACCTGTACATCTCCATATTTCCAAAAGACTAGATTTTTTTTAAGTCCTCCACATGATACCAACCTGCTTCCAAGAAAAAATGCTTAGGGAATGTAACCTAGGATATTGATTCAACATAGGAGGGTGGCCATCCCAAGAATCCTCCCATAAAAGAGCATTTGATCCCTGATTGTAAATCCAGAAAAAACCTTGCTTGATTAAATTAGCTCCTCTTTTTAGAGTGTCCCAAATAACTGAACCTTTCCCAACCAAGCTGACTCTAGGGATTTTAGCCTCAGAAATACCTCTCAAGTATTTACAAGATAATATTTTAGCCCAAATATGATCTTGAGAGGTACACCATCTCTAATAAATTTTTGCAGCCAAATATTGCCCAAAAAGAGTTGTCTGTCGCAACCCAAGGCCTCCCTCTTACATCGGCCTACATATAGAATCCCACCTAACCAAGCTCTATTTGCATTGATCAAGTTTTCCAGAGCATAAAAATTGTCTTGACAAAGCATCCATTTCCTTGATGAAGTGAGAGGGAGCTATTTGTACAAGACATCTATAAATGGGTAAAACTTGAATAATAGATTTTAAAAGCAACACTCTACCTAGAGTGGATAGCCATCTGAAATTCTAGTGATTCACATTCCTTCTAAATTTATCAAGCATAGACTACCAATAAGATCTAGGTATAGGGTGAGATGAAATTGGAATACCAATATAAATGAAGTGGGGAGTCCCAACCTGGAATCTTAGAATGCAAGCAATCCTGGCTTGAATAAGAGGAGGGGTATTGAATAACAAAAGACTTGTCCTCATTAATCAACTTTTTAGAAGCACCAAGATATATGTCAAGAGACTATCTAATATTACAAGCTTCCCTAATAGTGGCAACTCCTAACAAAGCAGTATCATCAACAAATTGAAGGTGGGAAAGAGGTGGCAAACTACTATCCCACTTCCACCCGTGAATGAGACCCTGCATGACTTGAGACTTGAGAAATCTTCCCAACCCTTCCACCATAATGATAAACAAATAAGGAGATAAAGGATCTCCTTGCCTTAATCCCATTGAGGCCTAAAATAGATCTAATGGCTCATTATTAACAAGAATAGAGAATGAGGAAGAAGAAACAAAGCTCATCACCCATCTAATCCATTTCTCCTCAAATCCAAAAGTAGCAAGAACTTTCTAAAGAAAGGATCATCTGACCCGATCATAGGCTTTGGCCATGTCCAACTTAATGAACATAGTTTTCTCCTTAGAAGTTTACATCGAGTGAATAGCTTCTGTAGCAATAACAACCCCATCCAAGATTTATCAGCCAACAACAAACCCTCCTTGCTCCTTATATATGATTTTGTTCAACCATATCTTCAGCCTCTCAACAATAATTTGTGTGATGATCTTATACACAAAATTGTAGAGAGCAATAGGCCTGAACATATCCAAAGAATTTTCTCCCTCTTTTTTGGGTATAAGTACCACAAAGATAGAATTTAGGGCCCTTAGAATCTATTTTTTCTTTTGGGACTCATGGACCACCTCCAAAAGATCAAATTTGATTAAATTATAAAACTGATAAAACTCAATCAGGAATCCATCTGGGCCTGGGGATTTTCCTTTTTTCATCTTGAATACAACATTTTCAAAATCCTCAAGGGAAATTGGACCCATAAAGTGCTCATTCATCTCTCTAGAAACAATCGTTGGAATACAGTTTAGAATAAGCTTTTCATTCTCATCATCTGATAGGGAGTCCTCCTTGAAGAGAGAGGAAAAATACCTCTTAGTCTCTTCTAAAATATCCTTAAAAGAAGAGAGCGAGGGCACCCCGAGAATTCACAAGAGATATAATCAGGTTACCATTATGGCGAGCCTTAACTGAGTTATAAAAGAAGGTTGTGTTCTTATCCCCTTCCTGAAGCCAATCTAATCGAGCTTTTTGCTTCCAAAAAATTTCTTCCCTCAGTTCCCATTTAGCAAGGTCTTTTGCAGCCTCAGATTCCTCAACAAGAAGCTCCTTCATGAATCCATGATCTCTAATATTCCTTTAAGCTTCTTCCATCCTCCTAAGAGCTACCAGCTTAGCCAAGGAAAGGTTCCCAAAATTCAGTCTATTCCATCTCTTCAATTTATGTTTTACAAATTGTAGTCGCTTCATAAAGGAATACATAGCGATGCCATGAGGAGGTTTGCTAGTGGTCCACCAGCCTCGCATGAAATCATGAAGCTTAGGATCATGAAGCCACATAAATTGAAACTTAAAAGAGGGATTATTTTTTAGCCCTAACTCCAAAGAAAAGAGTTTGATAGGCCAATGATCAGATCCCCTACCCTCAAAAATCATAGAACTAGCACCTCTGTTATTACCCATCCAATAATTGGATATCAAAAACCTATCCAGTCTCTCTGATATGGAAGCTTCCCCACACCTTCTATTATGCTAAGTAAATATCCCATTATTTTGCTTGATGTCAACCAAGTTTAGGGCCTGGATATAAGCACTGAAGATATAAGAAAAAATCTCGAGACGGTCCACCCCACCACATTTCTCCTTTATACAAGTGA
The DNA here is from genome assembly GCA_028583015.1 of Wollemia nobilis. Classification (NCBI taxonomy): domain Eukaryota; kingdom Viridiplantae; phylum Streptophyta; class Pinopsida; order Araucariales; family Araucariaceae; genus Wollemia; species Wollemia nobilis. The sequence continues at coordinate 12,354,198 of JAQPPZ010016936.1, forward strand.
TAGAGTTGAAGTCTCCTACAAAAATCCATGGGTACAGGGGAACCAAACTTCTCACAAAGCAAATGTGCTTCCAAAAATTTACTTTACCATTGTAATCAACAGGAACATACACATTTGTAAGTAGGATGATTTCACCAGATTCATTATCATGCCCGACCATTGAAATAGACCATCTACTAGAAATCCAAGTAAGAGGGGATATCTTAATCGGATCCCATAAACAAGTGATGCCACCAACATATCCACATGCACCAATAAATTGGCATTGCCTCCTTCTCCACAGCTTGGGAGCAATATTGAACATACTATCAATAGCCAATTTAGTCTCTTGAATAAACACCACATCCGGAGAATGCACGCAAACCAAATCATGGACAACTTTTTATATGGGGATGCTATTCAACCCCCTTACATTCCATGAGAGGATAATCATTTTTTGGGGTTATAAAAATGGGAGTCCAATGTTCTCACAAATCCTGACTCCACCAAAGTCTCACCAATTAACTTAATTTTATCCTGGTACTTCTTTCGACCCACCTTCATATTCTTATCCGAAAAACTTTTTTTAATTATTTTTTGTTGCAATCCCAACATCGTAGGAGTTTTGTAGTCCAAAGATGACTGCATCAGTTCCTGAGTAGGATAGGGCATAACTAAATCTGTACCACTTTCCAAAATAGTTTCCTTTACAGGGCTAGACACAACCATGTCCCCTATACTCAAATCCAAAGCTCTTTGTTCTTCATTTAAACCCCCTATATCTGATTCCTTAAGTTCCCCCTCAAGAAGAGACATATGATTCGGCCTTGTTATATTTGCATTAGGTAGTGACATTTCAGGTATCTCCATGCACTGATCAAAATCATCTAATATTTCAAAACGACTGAGTAGAGCATTTGGTTGGCTATCCTTAAGGTCTTTGTTTGCCCTTCGTCCTCTATTTCGGGATTTTACTGGAACAAAACCTTCCTTATCCCATTCCCCTTCCTTTATCGGGGCTTTTCCTTTATCCAAACTTTTTCTAGACCGAGAGGGCCTAGGATTTGAAGCCACAGGTGAGACAAACTTAGGGTATTTTCTTTGCAAGTGGCCATATTCATGAAAAATCCGACAACAAAATGGAAGAGCTTCATAGTCAAGTTTTTGAACCCATGTAGTTGATCCAAATTGTATTTCAATAGAATATAGAATAGGATTATTTAAGTCAATTTCAACACAAATACGAGCAATAAAGATTACCTTTTTATCCATTGTCTGTTGTGACGGTCCAATCGGATTCCCAAGCAGAAGGGCAATCTTATGCAAGATATCAGTTCTCTAGAAATCCAACGGGAGCCATGGAAGCCACACCCATATTGGAACCCACGATGGCCACTCATTTGATGGGTTGAAACCCAAATGCCAGGGTTTAAGAAATAATCTGACCTAGTTATAGAAATAAGAACCCCCTTCAAATGCTTTGTTACGATCTGCAATACAAGAGAAAACCACCATAAAATAGTTGTTCACACTCAACATCACCTCCACATCGCCTTTAGGATTCCAAGTCTTCCTGACCCAAGCCTCCACAAAGGGGAGAGAAATTTGGATGCCCAAAAATTTTCCAATAAGGGCATGTTTGGTTAGATACTCCACATCTTCCACCACCGAGTCTGGTTGAACCACTAGAACTGGCATAGTTTCACATCGTTCCAAACATGCATTGTTATTTAACAAGCGGTTCCCGACATGCACTGGAAAATCCTATTCCTTCTAGTCATTTTTAGATGAAAAATATCACGAGCATGCACTCTCTATGCTGAACCCGATGCCATCACGACATTCCTCCAATTTTTTAGACCTCCTCTAGAAGTTGTTGCCATCCCCGCAGAGCAGTTTTTCTTCATCAAAACCTAGGAGAGTAGTTTTTCCATACCTCCCATTGCATTATTCACAACACACCAATTCCATTTAACTGAGTGTAATATTCTATCAACAAAATTGCCAGCCCAAAGGAACTATTTTATATATTTCTGAATCAAATTAATCTGATACAAACTGAAAAGCCAAACCGAGGAGAAATAAACAGTGAAAGTAGACAAAATATTTTGACAGACCTGGAAGCGACCAGCCAAGGAAAGATTCCTTTTCTGCCACTTATCAAGCTTGACAATAATCTTATCTTTTACCCACAACCACATGTTTTTTAAATCAGGTTTAACAGCAAACGGAATGCCCAGATACCTGACTTGCACAGAAGGGCCATGCCATTGCAAATCAAATCTGCCAAGCCACCTAGGAGGACAGTGATCCCAACCCAAAATCATTGATTTAGCAGCAGAGACCTTAGCACCCGAAGCATTACAAAATAGTGAAAGTTTAGAGAACAAAGAAACAAAATTGTCCTCATCCAACTTCACAAACAAGGAAGTGTCATCAGCAAAATGCATATTTATAAGCTCCATACCATTAGGTAGCATAACACCTCTAACATTAGGACTCAGGGTATTATCCCTTAGGAGATAAAATAGAAGATCATTAGCAATCACAAATAACGAAGGAGCCAAGGGACAACCCTGTCTTATAGATCTTTGTAGGTAAATAGGATCAGATATGGCACCGTTAATCTCTATGCAAGCATTAGCATCAACCAAAAGAGTTTTAACCATGTTACAAAATTCAATAGGAAAACCAAAGGCTAGCAAAACACTGATGATATAATTCCATTCCACACGATCATAAGCCTTCTCGAAATCAAGAAGGATCATACCAATGTTCTGACCTGAGACTCTGGCCCAATGCATAGATTCCCAGCCAGTGATAAGATTCTCTAAAATATATCTGCCTTTAACAAACCCAGTTTGAGTAGGATTGATAAACTTAGGCAGCAAATGAACCAATCTTAACGCAAGCACCTTAGCCATGATTTTGTAAGAGACATTCAATAAAGTTATAGGCCTCCAATTTTTAATTAAAGTTTTATCACCTCCTTTGGGCAGCAGTCGAATGATGCCTGAGTTGATGTCACAACCCAATGATCCTCTATTAATGGCTTCATCATACACCTGTCTAAGGTCCTCACAAACCCAATCCAAGTTCTTTTTATAAAATTCAATGGGTATACCATCAGGACCCGGAGCTTTATCACTATTGATGGCCAATATAGCTTTAGCAATTTCATCTTTCGAAATTGGTTGACCCAACATTTCAGCCTCAGATTGAGAAATTTTTTTAGGCACTAACTTACAACAAACCTCTCTTTCTTTCCTTCTATCACTGTTATCCTCTGAAGTAAACAGATTTTTATAAAACTGGTGAAACAATTCCATAATCTTATTGTCATCAGAAACCAAAGTAGTTCCATCTGAAATGCTAACAATATTTTCTTTAACAACCTTCTCTCTCAAAATATTAAAGAAAAACTTAGAGCCCTTATCACCAAAATTTAACCAATTTAGCCTAGCACGAACCCTCTGTCCTTGAATATTTTTATTCTCCAGCTAGCTAAGCTCATTTTTAACCTCCACCAACTCAGATAATAGTTCCAAATTATCAGGCTGCCACTGAATATTATGTTCAAGCAACCACATCCTCTGCCTCAAGGAATTCTCATAACATCTGAACTCAGAAGCCCTCTTCTTACCAATGGATTTAAACAAAATTTTCCATCCTTTGATATTACAAAGCCACCTATCAATAGCACTCTCATGTCGAAGTTTAAACCTATTGATTTCCCTGAGAGTAAAGATAGCTTGCAAACAATCAGGAAGATCCAGAAGAGAGACATTCAAATTAAATTTCCAATTCAGATGTTTATTCTCAAGTCTATCCTCAAGGAATCTCAAATGAGCCACAATAGAACAATGGTCAGAGCAAACAGAAGGATAAACTGCAACTTTGTTGCCATTATTCAAATGATCAAAATTGAAGGAGTGAGAAGCATAGAACCTATCCAACCTGCTATATATCCTATTGTGGCCTTGCTGCATGTTACACCATGTAAACCACAGATCCTTATGGTAACTTCTATGACCTTGTAAAGGATCAAAAATATTAAAATGAGATTTGAATCTAGTCCACCATATTTTCTCATCCCCCTTCCAGTCAAAATTAGCACCACCAACCTTATCATGTTGTTCTTCTATCATATTAAAATCCCCACCAAATAACCATGGAATATCAGGTAAGTTTAACAGCCAATGCCATAAAAAACATCTATCTCTGTAATCATTAGCAGCATAAATTGAACAAACACCAAACTGAACACCATTGTGTTCTAAGACCACCCAGACCGCAGTATTACATGGAGAAAGACCAAAATCAACTACTTTAGAAGCCCATGAAGGGGAAAGCAGCAAAGCAGCTCCCCCCTCCCATCAGTATGATTAGTATAGTAACATATAGCATCACGCCAAATGACATGCAAAGCAGATTGAAGATGAAAGCCAACAACTTTGATTTCTTGCAACAGAATGCAATCAAAACAACCCATACTTCTGATATGATTCTTGACAAAATACTTTCTACCAGGGGATGCTAATCCCCTGACATTCCAGCTCATGCATCTAAACAACATTGTCAGATTTAGGAAGGGAAGAGCCAGCTCTGGCTAAATCCTTAACACTTTTTAGAGATTTACCTTTATTGTCCTTAGCATTAATTCTTTTCCTCTTCTTTTTAGTAACCTTAGACCATGTATTATCCCCCAGATCTAGTCTGTCATTTGAAACATTATCATCTAATGAATCTGAATATTCACTGCTAGGGATGGTTTCAGAATCTGAAACATCAACCACAGATCCCTCTTCTCCATTAATATTATCCTGAATATTTTTATGCCTCTCTAAAGCTCTACTACGAATGGATGTCAAAGCTAGCTGCTGAGCATTTTGTTTATTACAACCACCAATATCCAATTGCAAGGAAGTACTACCCTCCCTAGTAGTAGGACTAGGCACCAAACTGTTACTGTGCTCAACCCTACTACTAGCCAGGGTACCACCATCCACAGAAGGACTAAGACTATCAATTTTGGCCATGTTAATATTAAAATTAGTGTCCTCTTTTTCATTAGCCGTAGGGGCAGGAGAGGCCTGTAACCTACCTGGTTCAGCCAAGCATGTTAGATGGCTTGCGCTGCTTACATCAGATTCAATAACCATGTCCTCACCCAAAGCCATTTGCTCATTCACCCCATTATTATTAACCTCAGAAGAATGAGCTTTCCCTGAAGCCCTCGAAGCATTACCCCCGGTACTGCCCAGATTATTTACATTACCTTTACCATTGTTTGAAACATTATTAGAATTAGAGGGGACAGAAGCCCCAGAAAAAACTTTTCGTTTGCTTGCCAAAATAGGACAGTTCCTCCGAACATGGCCCTCTTTTTTGCAAATAAAACATGCATTAACACCTCCTAAGAGCTCTAGTTTACAAGACAGAGAAAATTCCCCACAGTCGATCACAATCTCCTTAGGAAAATCCACTCCTGGGTACATAGAAATTAAAACCCTAGCATGCATATGAGGTAAAACACTGCTTGTTTCCTCAACCCTTAACACACAGCCGAAAGGCTTCAAGACCTGAGGCAAAAAATCCCATAAAACCAGAGGAACATCCCTAACAATAACCCATCTCGGGTACGAAACAAAAAAAACTTCCTCTGTTAAAGCTTTCGGTGACCACGCAATGGCACGAAAAATGGTTTTACCAACATTCCAGAACTGTTTAGCAACAACTTTCTTTTGCATATCAGGCATTTTAAACATAACCAAAAATAGCCCCTTTTGCATCATACGACACATAGAAACAGAAATCCCCAACCTTTTACCCCATACATTGTTAAGCCACTCATCAAAATACCGACGAGAAGGCAACACTTCCTCATTTAAAGCCACAAAAAGAATTGAAACAATTTTTAACCTTAATTGCTCCGAGCATAATGCACTAATCATTGTAGCATTAGGCACCAAATGTACTTTACCAGAGGCGGCCAAAGCATCCTTGCCTCTGACCGAGAACATGGCGTCGGCAAGAATCCCCTTCTGTACCCCACTTTCAACAACATCTTTGAAAGACTTAGCGCGACCACCATATTTCATCATATCTCTTTGACTATTAGCATCTTTATCCACTCTCGGCATGACATTGTCAGCAACCCCAACAACAACACCACCAAATGATGGCCTCCGTACCTCTGCAGACCCCGTGATTTCACCATTCTGAGAATCATTGCTCAACATCTCCCTCATACTACCATCTCCGACGACACCCCCAGCATACAAACTGCCTCCCGACGGCCTCCCTTCCTCCTCCATCTCCATCTCCATTCGCTCAAGTTCCCTAGGAGGTTCATTGGAGAGACTAAATATGAAGGGAAAAAATCATGTTATATATACATAGATATGTGGTACTATGGATATTACAAACCCCCTTTGTCAATTCATTAATATTTTAATTGAATCAAGAGAATGGGATAAAAAAGTGGATTATGAAAACATTACGCTTTGATGCCAAACTTCCTATGATATTGGATACATGACAAGAGATTGTAAAGTAAATATGATGAATAAATAGATAGAGCAATCTGCTAATAAGCAAATTGACACTTGGAAAGGTATAATGGTCCTTAGGAGAGGAAGGTCATATTTGCAATTAAAGGATAAAGGACTTATTTTGGTACAATAAAAAAATAAAAGGATAAGGAGAATATGTTGGGTTTTCAACATCAACAAAATTACATTGATCATGTAGCAATATTTATACATTCATATGGTTATACCCATATGTAATATTAGGTTGTATTATTATAACCAAAACTAGAAACAACCTAGTGGTTACAACCAATCAGATATCCCATATCATGCAAATAATGGAATAATATTTTCTAACACCCCCCTTTATTACATTATTTGGGACAACATATATTACTATCCCCCCTTAAGGTAGAGGAGAGAATAATGAAATATAGCTTTGGCTCTTTGCTCTTGGATCTGGTTTTGGATCTTTCTCTCCGTCTACCTTTGGGTCATCACCTCTGGGTCTTCCTCTACAGGATTTCTAAGAATAGCTCAAAAAAAACCAAGATTATATTTTTCCATGGGAAATCTATGATTTTTCTATGCCCTCTTTAGAGAATATATTTTATTAAAACCATACAATTTTGTCCTATTGTGTGATATTTATCCATCTAGAATCAATATGGATCTTGTTGGTTATTTAATATTTGTACCAATAAGTTGTCTGAGAGTGATTATGACCTCCATAGGTCTTACAAGGATGCAAATGCCAACATTGAGTTGTCACATGTCTAAATCTTCCACATTGATTGCAATAGTTTATACAAGGGGTTTGTTTTACTACACAGGTGGTGTCTCTTTTGAAAAATTTGGTCTCATTACTTTGTTGGACAATTATAACCAAGGCCTACATTATTTAACCTTATATTTGGTTTATGGGCTCTTGTATGCCTTGGCCATATTTTTCCAATCTTGTGTCATTATATCCTATTTGTTTCATTATCTTTGAGCCAATTATTTAGTGTGATTTTCAAAGAACTCAAGTTCTAGTTCATGATATTCAACATCTTTATTATTATTATGGCCTTTGTCATAGCCACCACTATCATTAATAGTAATTAGTATCACAAGCTAGATCTATCTTTTTAATAAGATTGCTTGTATCAAAAGAAACATTTTCCATCAAGGGATGGAGGTCACTTGTGTCACAATAAATATTTCCACCAAGGGATTGAGGTCACTCGTGTCACAACTAGCATTGGGCACCATGGGTTTGATCTTTTTTTGCTCCTTTATTTCCTCTTTCTTTGTATGTTTACAAATGTCAAGTGATATTAATGCCATATACACTATTATTACAACATCTACAAGCATTGTAACACCATTTTAAAGAATATTTTCACAAAAACCAGAGTCTTTGAGGATTTTTTGCAAACATCTCCTTAATGTTATGAATTTACCATCTTCATAAAGATCCTTACCTTTTGAAAATAAATATCTTGTTGAACTTCAACTGGTTGTTTGAATTGGTCTCTAGCTTGTATGTTCTTTGTCTTTCCCATGCTTAAAGAAAAATTTGGAAGAGATATACCATGTTTAAACTATTTAAGGTAATAATATCTACCAAAAATGAACCTTTTCCAATGTAATTTTATAAAATATAGGTGTCGGTCTCCTAGGAAAATACACCTTATTACAAAGCATTTACAATGCAAAAATAATTATTTACATATACACCTTATTACAAAGCATTTACAATGCAAAAATAATTATTTACAAATACACCTTATTACAAAGCATTTACAATGCAAAAATAATTATTTAAAAAATATATTAATAAAACTTTAAATTCAATAATTTTTATTTTTTAATAAAGCTTATTTTTAATATCTTTTTGAAAAAATAATATTTGTCCCTTTTTCAAAAAATAAAGACTCTAATTGTTAAATTAATGTGCCAATAAGTTTTTAGAATTTGCATCCAATTAATATTTACCCCTTTCTCAAAAATAAGGGCTCCAATTGTTAAAGTAATATGCCAAAAAGTTTTTAGAATATTGCATCCAAGTTTTTAAAAAAAATGTATAAAAAGGATTTGAACCTAGAACCTGCCAGTCAAAACTCTTAGCGCTTGTGTGATCACCGGTTGAGTGGATATTCTTATTATTTTTAAATGGTTATAAGACATATATTAAAAAACTCTTGGACTAATCCTTCACTTTGTTGCTTTAGCGACATCGCTCAGCCTCTGCCTCGAGGCCACCTACATGCCATTGGTCAAAGTGGTTCCTCCACATGGACCTATCATTGTGCCTTTAGTAGCCTGCCTTTGACTGCTCTGATGATAATAGGTGGTGATTTTGATGTACATTTTGGTTTACTTCCTTACTACCAGATGGCACTCTATCCTACTATATCTATGGAATATGGGTTTCAATTACCCATATGTAATGGCTCAACTAATACGACCTAGATCTTGACCTCCCTTTCCTTATGGTGTGTAGATTCATCGTTTGTATTTTGACCTCTAGCTTAGGGGAATTTACAACTAGTTTTTTAGGATTAAAGAATGCACCAAGCCATTACACCATAAATGTGTTGTTGGTGATGTCAAATTTTTGATGTGGAAACCATTGCACTAGGTGCTAAGCAAACTTCTTGGTCCAATCAAATAAATGATCTTCGCATACTCCAAATGCCTCCAAGTTTGGTTTGACCTTTCATCAATTTTAACGTGGCTACTAGGTGGTCAACATTCAAAACTATGGGGACTAAGAATGTAGAGAAATTTTTTTAAGCAACATAACCCATATGTCTATTCTTCTAAGTATAGTTTACATTGATTTATTGATGTTTTGCATATTTGGACCTTCAAATTAGCAGTTATAGTGGGCTATAATCGAGCGTGAGGGGACTGAGATTATCCTCCTTCCACTTCTATGCCATGAATCTAAGACATAGTCCTCATCGACGCATTCCAAATCTAAGTTCTTCACTTCCTAGTAAAAAATCCTTTTTCTCTGGTTGAGCCTAATGTCCTACACATGGTGTTTTTAAGCTATGGGATCTAGCAACTAATTTGGAGTATCACAAATTTTTGACACATTGAATGCCTTCAAAGGAGTGGTTTGACATGGGGCTTGGGTCAAGATTTTGGGAGTTATGACAAGCTATGACTTCCTATTCCATCATAGCTTATAGACGGAAGCCTCTTTTTCTTTTTATTGAGAATTTGACTCACACCAGGTTCACCATGGGTAGAGTTTCATCGACGATTAAAAAATACATGGACTAACAATGGTAACTATCATCAATAGCAGTTATGGATTCCACATAGTCCCCTAGTGTGGGCGTATAATGGCCCAATATTCATGCTCTTATTCACTAGAAGGCATAGGCACTTGGGTGTGTTTTGCAACAAATTACATAAAACATAGCCTATGTAGTCTACAAAATGGATTGATTTAACCTCGTACAAGCAGGATCATAGACACTTTGATACCAATGTTATATTTTCAACATCAACCAAATTGAATTGATCATGTGGTAATATTTATACATTCATATGGTTATTACCCATATGTAATATTAGGTTGTATTGTTATAACCAAAACCAAGAATAACCTAATGGTTACAACCAATTGGATCTCCCGTATCTTGTAAATAATGGAATAATATTTTCTAACAAAATATAAGGAATAAAATTATAGATACATCTTAAAATTAGAATAATGAAAATGATAGAGGCCATTAGATGAATAAAGGAAAAGAACCTATAATAGGCAACATAGATAGAAGAGCAACTAGTAAATATACCAAAAAGGAGTGTGACAATAGAAAATATCCACTTAAAAAGGAGATTAAAAGTTGACTAAAATATCCCTCTCTTACAATCAAAGGATGAACTATAGTCTCCAAGCAATATTGAAAATTTTCAATAAGATGAGGGATCTTTGCCAAATCTAAATTCAATATCATAGAGGAGATGAGAAGAATATCATCCAATGTCAACATGTTGGAAGCATTAACCCTACTAGGACAATAGGACCTACTCCAAAATGCTTTAGAAGAGGAGTGAATCTTTGCTAAAGGGAAATAGTTAAAAATATTTATAGTTTACATAGTAGAAAAACAAAATTAATTTTAAATACTATCAAATATCCAAACTGGAACAATTTTTTGTGATACTCAAGATCAAAAATTATATTCTCAAGAGATGCATAGTGAATTTAGGTGCAACGCTCATCATAATACCAAAATTTATTTGTGAATAAATGGGCATACCTTACACTAAGACAACTAGATACCTAATCTAGTTGGATGACATAAGGGCCAATGCATTTGGGGTTCTCAAAGATCTATCATGACTATAGTTATATATCTAGAATTTGTAGTGGTACATGATGTGATAGTCATAGATCTATCCCTATAATTTGGGATTCTATTGTCCATATAATGGACACATAAGTTGTCATGGGATGGTTACTTGGAAATGGACTATACTCATATGAAGGTGCCCAAAGCAAAAAAAGAATCAAGATTGAGAACAAACCACCTTGTAACTTCCTCCTACACAAGCTTTAGAATGAAAGTATAATGAATTGGTATAAGCTACCAAAATTTATTAAATATGATGAAAATCGAGAAGGCGACCAAGATTGAGAAGTAGACATGATGATTATCATATTATAGGATTTGAAGACCTATAAGGGGAGTACAAAGAAACTAAGCAAACTACCTAATTACAAGTACTCCTTTTAATCTCCCCATATTGATAAGTAGAGGAGCTAAAAAGACATGGAATATGTACTTTGTTGGCACTAGAAATAGGAATGGATTAGACAATAGGATATAATTCATTGATCCCCAAGGAGCATAGACTCACTATACCTATAGGTTATTGTTCAACCATATAAATAATATGGCCAAATATGAAGTACTCTATACTGGATTAAGGAAAGCAAAAAATATGGGGATGAAGGACCTAAGAATATATGTTGACTCTAAAGTAATTGTAAATTAGGTCAACTCCCTGTATACCATGAAAAACAAGCATCTAAATTCTTATAAGTATCGATTTTAGGATTTGCTTCAATGTTTTGATTCATATAAAATCAAAGTAATACCTAGAGAGTTGAATACAAAAGTAGATGATTCAATAAGGACGTCATCTCGATTTGACCCCACTAGTGATATGTGGGATAAACTAAAAGAACTGGAGGTTTATATAGACTAGAATTATGTGATAACTCTAATCATTGGTAGCTCTTTAATAGTAATGAGCAAATGATAGATTTCCTAATTAGGAAGGCCCATTACATTAAATAACATAATGAGTATGGGATGACATAAAATATGGATTCATACAAGTAAAATTAAATAAGATTCCTAAAGGCCTGATCACCCTAGAGAGTCATTTTAATTAGTTGATAATACAAGAAAAAGTAGTTTCAAATAAAGTCTTTTGCATATCACCTAGTTGAGGTAGTTGAAGGGAAGAGTTTGTTACTTGGGAAAGGTTGCGAGGAGAAAATTGACCTTTTCAGTAAATCTATGGTAAGTACAAGGACATTATTTCCTAGTAATACATATATTTTAAAGTATATGATTGAAATATCATAGAGCATATTGTCGAATTGGAGCCTAATCCAAAGCCTTTTAGACAAAAATAGACCAATAGACCTAAAGTTAGAAGTAGTGATAAAATATGAGTTATTGAAGATTTTGCAAGCTCAAACTATATTTCTAATCAAATACTCCACATGGGTTACTAATTTGGTCCTAGTATGCAATTAAAATGGGGATATAAGACTATGAATCAACTTTAGGAACTTGAAAAAGGCATCATTAAAGGATCATTATCAATTGCTTGTCATCGAACAAATATTGTAAAAGTAGTAGCCAAATTATAAATGTTGTCACTCCTAAGTGGATTCTCCAGATGTTATTAAATGTAGGTTAAGGGTGAATACCAACATAATATGGTATTCACCACCAAATGGGAGACCTTCTCCTATCAATAAAATCCATTCAATTTATCAAATGCAAGGGTAACTTTCCAAAGAGCAGTGGACATAGATTTTTTTAGGCTCATAGGTGAAATTGTTCTTAAAATCCTAGATGGTATAACAATATTTTCAAAAACCAAGAGTAAACATCTCAACTATCTAGAGTCATTTTTCTAGATATGTAGAGAGTTTAGTATTTCTCTAAATCCTCAAAAGTTTATTTTCATGTTTCAAGAAAGCAAACTATTAGGCCATGTAATTTCAAAATAAGGTTTATCCATAGACCTCAATTAAATAAAACCCATCCAATATCTACCATTACCCACATTATTCAAATGGATAAGGTTATTCTTAGGATAAGTTCTATTTTTAGCTAACTTTATTACTAATTTTGCTCAGATGGTTAGGCCCATAATCAAGATGTTAAATAAGGATGCCTCCCTAGATTGGAACAAATAAGGAAAAGTATCCTTTCAAAAGGTCAAATATACCATCACAAAAGTCCCTATCATAATTAATCTAGATATTTCTAAATAATTTAGGTTGTATAGGGTTGGTATTGATGAGATCATTGTGGTTGTCCTAACCCAAAAGAATGATCAATATTATGAGAATTACATATCCTTCATGATCCAATCCCTTCACAAATATGAAGAAAGATATACCCTAATTGAGAAACATGCATTCACCATCATGAAAGCCTGGAATAAGTTCAAATATTATCTATCATAGAGTAAGACCATTGTCTTTGTAGTACACATTAATGTCCAGTTAGCTATTTTACATGGAAAACTAGGAGAAAAAAGGGTTGGGTGGATCAATAAGACATAATAATTTGATATTAAGGTCAAATGCACTAAGCTAATTAGGTGAAGGGATTTATGCAATAGGCTGGTGAGGGTAATTTTTGAAGGACATATCACTCTAGTTAAAGATATGGATATCAATGAATAAACTATATGGATGGGAGATATGTGTAGATACATAGCTATAATAATTTTTTCATGAGAAAAACTTCAAAATAAAGCAATAAAATCATGTTGTAGTAAAAGTCGAGACTAAATTAAGGATATTCTAGCTCAAAACAATAGACAAAGCACTTTCTTCATTATTTATTTTTAAATTTATTCTTAATATTTTATAAATTACAATTCAATATTTCATTTTTTAAACCAATAAATATATAAAATAATTTATATAATAATACTTATATAATAATACTTATAGATTAAAATAAATAAATAAAGGGGAACACCCTTCCCCTAATTCAAACTTAAATATCTTAAATAAAAATCCAACAATATCTACAAATAATTTTAAACAAACAATTAAAAAATATTATATTATTACTTATTTAAAAAAAATTATAAAATACACAAACATTTATTTTATTATTACTTATTAAAAAAATAATGCAAATCTAAGGTGTTATTTAAAAAAAAAAAAATTGCCTGTTGATTCTTGACTACACCCTCATTAGAGTGATTCTTCAAGGACAATTCACACTCGTCCAAACCACCGATTTCTTATCATCAACGAGCTTTAAATATTTAACGAGTTGAATATATCCATTCTACTATGATAGTGAACTTTGACAATAATAATAATTTATTAATATAATGTCAATTTCTCGTCCAGACTCATGAAAACAACTGTCTACGCATGCATAATTATTCGCTGAGGGAGGCGGCGACGGTAGACCAGACTTTTCAGCATATGACAATAATAATAATTTATTAATATAATCTCAATTTCTCGTATGAAAACAACTATCCACGGTAGACCAGATTTTTCAACATATCACTCTCGCCGGGTTAACACCGAATTAAATAATATTCCCACAAAACTGGACAGGAATGAGTCGGTTGGGTGGACACGAATAAGTCGGTTGGTTGCCTTCCTTCAATTTACAACTATCCACGCATGCATAATTATTCGCCCATGGAGGCGGCACGGTAGACCAGAATTTTCAACATATCACTTTCGCCGAGTTAACACCAAATTAAAAAATATCCCCACAATAACTCGACAGAGATAAGTTGCCTTCCTTTAATTTCTTGGGTTGTAATCTCTTAAATTTTATGATTTTCTTGATTTTATTTTTATTTAATTTATAATAACAATATTTTATTAATAAATCATACAAAATAAAAAATCAAAACTATTTACTGTCACAATTCACAATAATGTAGTTCCATAGAAAAGATATCATTTTTGTATGAACTCAAGAAATATGATGTAGTTCCATGGTACCAAATACATAGGCAAGATATCATTTTGGTATGAACACAAGAAATATGTGTTGGTGACATAAGCTTTCTTTTACATTATGGTTTATAATGCAATATAACTAAGAAAGTGTTGTTGAGATTATTTTTTGGCATCTGATTGAGACCCAGAAAAATCAAAGAAAATGATGAAGATAAAAGTGTTATTGGGAAAGAAAAAAGAGAAACAGAGACTAAAGAAGCAAAAGAACAAAGAGAAAAACAAACTCAAAGAGAATGATATGCCAAAATAAAATCAAATCAAATATCACGTGTCAGCAAAAAGTGGAGCTAAGCCCACAAATAAAAATAAAAAGTGATCATGAAAATGACATCTTAGAATATTAAAGGCATGAATAAGAACCCTAAAAAAAAGTATTAGGGAATTGATAGGTTATTATAGCCAACATATTTATAGAAAAATAAATTGCCTAGCAAATACTTTAGCCATTGGTGTTGATCTTCCTCTTGACAAAATTCAAATTTGTAGAAAGTGATTGGTTGAGTGAAATTTTATCCTTTTATGCAAATGATATCAAAGTGTTTATTGCAAAATTCTTGCAATTTGAAGAAAATGAAGAATAGTTTTGATAAAGAGATAAATTAAATAATGTCTTGGGTAAGAAAACAAGTTGTATATAGTTTAATTAATTTGACAACAATGTCATATTTTATTTTTTAATAGCAGTGTCCCTAAGTAAAAGCCAAGCATAACTTTTTCTATTTTATTTTTTTGTGATCAAATAACATTAGCTCATTGGATTAAATTCCTTGATTTTTAGAATCTTGTCATATATTGCATATATAAATATCAAGCTATTACAATACCACTATGTGATCATAATACCACTCACATAAATGTCCTCTTTTATTTATATATGTATATATGAAATTTAATATTTTTTATTTCACTTTTGGCATATTGTTGATTTATATAATTCTTTTATTTTTGATGAAAACAGGTATCAAAATATTCAAAATGATGTTAACATGAATGTATCAATATATGATATATGGTACACATACATATTTGTGTAATATGAAATGTTAATAATGTCTAATGGACATAATATCATTAATAATAATGCTTAAATATGAAAAATAATAAAACATATTTTCAATAGTGTAATACTATGTATTAATTATAAAACAATTTTAACCATAAAGAGGCACATCTACAATAAATATATATATAAATAAATATATATATAAATATATATATATATATATATATATATATATATATATATATATTTATTTATTTATTTATTTATATATGAGAAGTTCAACCTCTATTTCAAAATGATAAACTCTTAGTTATCAAGAGGCCCATGTTCAAATCTCTCCCCTCACATGTTGCGGATATGTTGTATATAACAGGTTCCTTATCAAAAAAAAAAAAAGAAGATAAACTCTAAAATGCATCATCTATAACAATAATTTTATATATAAATTGTAAGCCAATTTTTAATTACAGTACTTATTATATTAAAAATTTAAATAATTTTAAATTATATTAAAAAAAAACAAAGAATATATTCAAATACAATAAAATTGTGTAAAATTTGAATAAAAAAACATAATTAAAATGAATATTACATCTAAATAATTATTATATATTATATTCAAAAGCTTATAGAAGTATTTTCTTGTTTAGAATGTATGAAGTATTTATTTTATAGTCATTTAATGATATTTCTTTTCTGATTAAATTAAATAAAACAAGGTTTTGAAAGGAATCCCTAATCCTTGTACATCAACTCTAAAGAAAGAAAAAATCTAGGCATAAAACACTAAGAGCACATAGAAGCCAACCTCAAAGGAGGCAGCCTACCACAAAAACACTTGAACTAAACCGAGAAGTAGGACTGACACAAGAATAGAGAAAAAAGAACAACACCATGAAGCAACCCAAACAACAATGGAAAATTGCATGAGGCTAATTCATGGAGTTGAACTCCTCCATTTCCTTTAGGATAATGCCCAACTGCCTATTGATCTAGCCAGTCATATCAACAACCAAATTAATATGACTCATACAAATATTAGCCTCTACTTCCCCGAAATTTAAAAGCATAGAATTTTTCTTTTCTAAGTAGTTGACGTCCTCCAAGCCTCTGGATTTCTTGACCACTCTTAGGAGCTCAAATTTCAAAATTCTAGGTCATCAAAGTCCCCCAAACTCGCAGAATAATAACCAAACTCTCAAAAAGGAAAGAATCATAATTCAACCTATCGTGAGCCTCCAGTTTGTCATTAAATTAAATGATACTTAACATAAAAGAAAAAACTAAATAATCAATAAATATATTGGAAAGTATAATATTGTCTAGTTATAATTAAAAATAATAATTATAATATTTTAAAATATTTATAGTTCTTAGAAATGGTAATCAACCCAAAATATAATTATTATATAAAATCATTTTTTTAATATTAGATAAATTGTTTTACATACATATGTTTATAAGTTTTGAAATATAAAAAGTAAGTATTTATCATTATGTTTTGGAAGATAAACAACATTGTTCCTTGCAACAACAATAGCATACTCCAATTAATATTTTAAAATATTTATAGTTCTTAGAAATGATAATCAACCTAAAATATAATTATTATATAAAATCATATTTTTAATAATTAGATAATTTTTTTTACATACATATGTTTATAAGTTTTGAAATATAAAAAGTAAGTATTTATCATTATGTTTTGGAAGATAAACAACATTGTTCCTTACAACAAACTGTAGCATACTCCAATGCTTTGAAAAGAAAATGAAAATTGTGGGACATATGTTGGTATGATATCTAATAGGCCTGATGCAAAATATGACCTTGTATGGAAACAAGATAGAAAGTAGTTGAACCCTAGTAGAATTGGTACTATCTCATCAAGTGTGACGAGTATTACCATAAAAGATATGATCAATAGGGAAGAGACACTAAATATCATGGACAATATTTATTGAAAAATAAGAATTGCATGAAATCAACTAAAAGAGTGACAAACCAAAATGTGGCTTGAAACATGGAATAGAAAAAGTCAAATCCAAAGTTGAAGTATTCTTTCAACTCTTGTGATTGGAATAATAACTTAAATCATGACCTATAATATGAAAGGTTTATGGAATCAAGGAAAGGACCATCATCTTGAACAAATTTTTTCTTTAAAAATAGTCTCTACAATGTCTTGAACATATCTAAGAAAGGATAGAATTACCTGAAAAATATCCTATATCAATCAAAAACCCAAGATTATTTTACAACATTAATCAGAGATTTGGAACTATGATGAAAATAAGAAAAAAATCAAATCCTTATATTACGATAAAAAAGACTTCAAAATTTTGATCCACAATTCAAATCAAAGAATGTAAGTCTAATGCAAAATGAACAAAGGTTGTTGAGGAGAATCTACTAAATGGGTGATATTCCATGTCTTTGAAAGGATGTGGCTACCATTTGGTTTATCTTATGAACAAAGTGTCATTAAATTTGACAATGAAAGACAGGTCCAAGTCCACCAAAGTTAGTAGTTCTGCTACTTCCTCATCATTGCATCCAAATATTATATCTACAAATATTATAGTCAATGCAACTCCCAATATATGTCATATCACCATAAATTTTTATTTTTGATGAGTCTATGATTCTTAAATTAACTTTCTATTGAGAACATAAAAGGTCATAGGCTTTTCTAGATTTGATTTCTTGTTTTCAAGTCAAAGTAAGGTTGATAATGGTTTTTTGGAAACATGTAAAGGCATGATGTAGAGAGATTGTTTTATGGAATTTGCAGCAGAAAAGTTTATGAAACCAAAGGCTTTGAGAAGATTATTGATCTCACTAACTACATAGAAAATGCCAATATTGATAACTTCTATAAATCTCATGCACACACTTTTTACTTCTTTACAACAAGAAGTCCATTTTTTTTTTCCATTCATCTGAGTCAAATAGTCGGTTTCCTCTAAAGGAAATCACAATCATCCAAGGAATGTTGTCCTCCATTCAGGATCTAGTGTGTATGATAGGTCTATGGAGTTCTTGGCATAGCTCATGAAGATGTGACATGAATGGACCATCATGTTAATGCTATTGATGTGCAACTGGATGCTCTAGGATATCTCATTCACATTAGATCTACAATAGATATTGAACATTATAGTAGCTAGACTATAAGTTGTCTCTTGAACATCACCTCCCTATGGCCTATGATGACTATTTTTCTACCCTCAAATGACTCTCCTTCCAAGCACAATTCTATAAAAACCCCCACAACATGGGATTCAAACTAGAATTATGTGAAGAAGTGAAAAACACACACTAAAAAAACATAGATTACAATACAAAATTAAACAAATTACTATTGTAATTTTCAAAATGCATAGGAAATATTTCCTGTATTAATTTTTTTTTTAGACTATTACTACTACTTTCATTATCATCACTTGTTATTTACATGCATATATTTTCAAACATACTAGATTACAAAAATATATAACCAAAAAATCATCACATCAAAAGAAAACAACTTTTAAAATTTGTCATGCATTACAATAAAGTGAAATGAGTCCTTAAATAATTTTTTGGAAGTTGAGATAATAAACTTTAATATATTTACTAAAAGGGTTATTAATTCTTGTACTTTAAAAGGTGCTTCCCACTGTGTGAAACAAAAGATAACTATTTCATATTGATCCCACAAAAATATAATGTCCATAAAAGAAATCAAGATTAATTCCAATTTATGTATATATGGTACACATTCATTTTTGTGTAAGATGAAATGAAAATTATGTCTAATGGACATAATATCATTGATAATAATTCTTAAATATGAAAAATAATAAAACATCTTTTCAAAAGTGTAATACTATGTATTAATTATAAAACAATTTTAACCATTAAGAAGCACATCTACAAAATAAATCTATATATATAGCCAGTGGCACCTAACTAATGACGGTGATCTATCGGTCCCCTTCATGCCACGTGTTGAACCAGACTGACAAAGACGGTGGATGTGTTGGAAGCCTTCGCTGATAGTTTGAACCCTGCCAACCTGACAATTACTAAAAATTGTGATTGTAACCGATTCATCTATGTAACCAAAAAAAAATAAAGAAAAGAGGGTTTTAAACGGAATTCCTAAATCTTAAACCTTGTACATCAACACTAAAGAAGAAAAAACCATACATACAACACTAAGAACACAAATAAGCCAACCTCAAAGGAGGTAACCTACAACAAAAACACTACAAAAAAAACAATCGAACTAAACCGATGAGTGACACAAGAATAGAGAAAAAAGAACAACACCACAAAGCAACTCAAACAACAATGGAAAATTACACTGGGTTAAGTCATGGAGTTGAACTCCTCCATTTTATTCAAGATAATGCCCAACTACCTTTTGATCTCACCAGTTACATCAAAAACTAGACTAATATGGCCCATACAGATATTATACTTAGCCTCTACTTCCCTAAAATTGAGAAGCAGAGAATTTTATTCCAGGTCATAGAAGTCATCAAAGTCCCCCAGGGAAAAATAACCAAAATCTCCAACAGGAAAGAATTATAAATCAACCTTTAATGAGCCCGAGTTTATCATTAAATTAAATGATACTTAACATAAAAGAAAAAACTAAATAATCAATAAATATATTGGAAAGTATAATAATGTCTAGTTATAATTAAAAATAATAATTATAATCTTTTAAAATATTTATAGTTCTTAGAAATGATAATCAACCTAAAATATAATTATTATATAAAATCATATTTTTAATAATTAAATAAATTTTTTTGCGTACATATGTTTATGAGTTGTGAAATATTAAAAGTAAGTATTTATCATTATGTTTTGGAAGATAAAAAAAATTGTTCCTTCCAACAATAGTAGCATACTTCAATGCTTTGAAAAGAAAATAAAATTTGTGGGACATATGATGGTATGATATATATAATAGGCCTGATGTGAAAGATGACCTTGTATGGAAACAAGATAGAAAGTAGTTGAACCCTAGTGGACATGGTACTATCTTAAAAAGTGTTGCGAGTCTTACCATCAAAGATATGATCAATACGGAAGATAAACTAAATATCATGGACAATATTTATTGATAAAGAAGAATTGCATGAAATCAACTAAAATAGTGACAAACCAAAATGTGGCATGAAACATGGAATAGACAAGGACAAATCCAAAGTTGAAGTACTCATTCAAATCTTGTGATTGGAATAATAACCTAAATCATGACCTATAATATGAAAGGTTCATGAAATCAAATTAAGAGCCATCATCTTGAAGAAAAGTCTTCTTTAAAAATAGTCTCTACATGTTAAAATAAATATGAATAATGTCTTGAACATATCTAAGAAAGGATAGAAATACCTGAAAAAGAGCCTACATCAATCAAAAAACCCAAGATCATTTTACAACATTAATCAGATATTTGGAACTATAACAGAAATAAGAAAAAAATTAAATCCTTATATTACGATAAAAAAGACTTCAAAATTATAATCCACAATTCAAATCAAAGAATGTAAGTCTAATGCAAAATGAACAAAGGTTGTTGAGGATAAGCTACTAAATCGGTGATCTTCCATATGTCTTTGAAAGGATGTGGCTACCATTTCATTTATTTGATGAACAAAGTGTCATTAAATTTGGCAATGAAAGAGAGGTCCAGGTCCACGAAAGTTAGTAGTTCTACTACTTCCTCATCATCGCATCCAAATATTATGTCTACAAATAGTATAGTCAATGCAACTCCCAATATATGTCATATCACCATAAATCAAGGTTATGCATAAGGGGTTGGACTCAAAATGTACTTGTAAAAAAATGGTGAATCCTAATCAAAATCAAGGTGAATCATGGATAATCCTAATAAAATCAAATCGAGCATCTTCATACCAAAATTTGGGGTATTTGAAGCCCTAAAATGTAAGGTCATATTTGGGGCTACTTTTGACCTATTAAATCATCTTATAACTTCATAAAAACACCACCATTAGATCAGGCTTGAAAATATCTTTCCAATAAGTACAAATATGCCTATGTTTGGATATATATTATGGTAAATTAACTCTAAAAACAAATTGGTCCTAAAAAATTCTAGGCGAATGGGCCGATGTCAAGGGTCCTCATATTCGCCAATTTACAATTTTAAAAATCCTAATATTCGCCCAATTTATGAATATTCGCCACTATGCATAACCCTGCCATAGATTTTACTTTTTGATAAGTCTATGATAATTCAATTGACTTTCTAATGAGAACATAAAAGGTCATAGGCTTTTCTAGATTTGATTTTTTGTTTCAAGTCAAAATAATGTTGAAAATGGTTTTTGGGGAACATGTAAAGGCATGATGTAGAGTGATTGTTTTGAGGAATTTGAAGCAGAAAATTTTATGAAACCAAAGGCTTTGAGAAGATTATTGAGCTCACTAAATACATAGAAAATGTAAATATTGAGATCTTCTATAAATATGATGCGCACATTTTTTACTTCTTCCCATTTATAGAACACTATCATGACCCTCTCTAGCTAACTTTAAGGCACAAGAAAAAATGTATGGACCAATGATGTGGTGATACTTAGTTTGAACATTTGAACTAGCTATGTGATGTTTAGTTTATTTATAAGGGCATGTTATTGATAACATATTACCAAGTGTATAAGATCAAGTACACTCATAGGTGGAATAGGAAAAGTTACCCACCAAAAACGAAGGTACCAAAGATCAGGGGAAATGGTGATTAAGCTACTTGAAGGTAACATGGATAGATACCTTCATATAGGAATGCATTTACGGAAGGGATAATCATCAATATTCGATCACCTGGAGCTTTAGTTGATAGCTTAGTAGCTAAGATGGTTGATTGAATTGATGGAAAGTTCCCTCTTTGGTTAATTGTATAAATATTTTTGCTTTCTACTACATCATAACATTAGTAGTTTGATGATTTAGCTCCTATATAGGAACCACTGCAAGATGATTATTGATGCATGAGATTAATTGTCGTATTTCAAATGAAAATAAAGCATCCTCCTTCAGAAAGAGAATAAATTAAGTTGTATGTTGAATTTAGATGTTTTTAAATTAATTAATGGAGTTTAATAAAATAATGCTTAGCTCGTTAGAGCTCATTGGTAAACTTCATTTGTGATTATTTAAAGAGTTTTCATTTTAATTAATTAAAAATATATATTTTAATTAATAGAGGGCATAATTTATTTGAGATTAATTAAATATGATTATTTTAGTGATAAGATAAAATTCATTAAAAAGCTTTAATTAATTATGAATAAATTGAAAGAGGACCTTTCAATTAAATAAAAAATATATAATGGAGATATTATAAAAAAAAAAAGAATATTATAAATCTTAAATTATGATATGAATATCTTTATTATTTTAAAATAAAATATCGTGATCCCACATCCCTACTTAGTGCAACCTAAGGTAAGGGCTACGATGCTAAAAACTTGCCAAATAAGGAAAACATGGGAGTAAGGCAAAAGGGATAGAGGATGGGCATTGAAGGGAAGGTAGTGGTGCAATATTCGAGAGGGCAGCAGATGACCACGAAGGAGAGGGGGCATGTAATGAGGAAGGAGACAGAAGAAAGAGGTAGAACACCAAGGAAGGAGAGGAATTAAAGGAAGAAGCAAAGGAGGTAAGCGAAGGCAGAAAAATCATAAGCACACCAACGTATGAAAGGAAGACAACAAACCTTGCAGGCGTACATCTCGATTAAAACTTAGGTTGGGTTATTCTAAGCTATATTTGGTATGAAAGCATTGTGTGTTTAAACTACCATCATTGCTTAGAAGTGTTATGCTTTGTAGGGAAAGCTTTATGTGTTTAAGTTGTCATATTTGCTTAGAAGCGTTGTGCGCTATAGGGAAAGCATTGTGTGTTTAAGCTGCCATATTTACTTAGAAGTGATGTGCACTATGGGGAAAAACCAGTGTGTTTAAAGATACCATATTTTCTTAGAAGCACTGTGCCCTATGGGAAAAACCTAGTGTGTTTAAAGCTACCATATTTTCTTAGAAGCATTGTGTGCTATGGGGAAAAACCAGTGTGTTTAATGCTACAATACTTTATTAGAAAGTGCTGTGAACTGTGGGAAAAAACCAATGTGTTTAAAGCTACCATCTTTTCTTAGAAGCATTGTGCACTGTGGGGAAAAACCAGTGTGTTTAAAGCTACCATATTTTCTTAGTAGCATTGTCCACTGTGGGAAAAAACTAGTGTTTAAAGCTACCATATTTGCTTAGAAGTGTTGTGCATTGTGGGGAAAAACCAGTGTGTTTAAAGCTACCATATTTGCTTGGAAAGAGTTGTTCATTGTGGGAAAAACTAGTGTGTTTAAAGTTGGTTGTAGGGGATGGTGTGCCTTGTAAGGTGGATCACTAGTTGTAGTGGTACTACGTTAAAAAAAAAATGGGGAAAAGCCATGGTCTGTGAAAGGCTTTAAAGCATAGTTTTAAATTATGTTAATGGACCTTGATTTTATATATAAAACATATATCAGGTTAATTAAATAGGACCTTTGATTATATGTGAGATATATGTAAATGGACCTTTGATTATATATATGAGAAACGTATACTAGGGTTTAATTAAATGGACCTTTGATTATATATAAACATACATTGCTATTTAATTAAATGGAACTTTGGTTTATATGTAAATCGTATGTTAGAATTTAATTAAATGTACCTTTGATTATATGTGAGGAATATATATAGAAAACTTTGATTTATATGTAAATCATATGTTAGAATTTAATTATATGGACCTTTGATTATATGTGAGGAATATATATAGTGAACTTTGATTTATATGGAAATCATATGTTAGAATTTAATTGAATGAACCTTTGATTATATGTGAGGAATATATATAGGGAACTTTGATTTATATGTAAATCATATGTTATAATTTAATTAAAATGACCTTTGATTATATGTGAGGAATATATATAGGGAACTTTGATTTATATGTAAATCATATGTTAGAATTTAATTAAATGGACCTTTGATTATATATGAGGAATATATATAGGGAACTTTGATTTATATGTAAATCATATGATATAATTTAATTAAATGGACCTTTGATTATATGTGAGGAATATATATAGGGACCTTTGATTTATATGGATTTAATTAAATGGACCTTTGATTATATGTGAGGAATATATATTAGGACCTTTGATTATATATAAACATACATTGGGATTTAATTAAATGGAACTTTGATTTATATGTAAATTCTATGATAGGATTTAATTAAATGGGCCTTTGATTACTTGTGATATATATATATATATATATATATAATAGGACCTTTGATTTATATGTGTGAAATATACTAGGGTTTAATTAAATGGACCTTTGATGTATATGAGAAACATATATTAGGACCTTTGATTTATATGTGAAGCATATAGTAGGTTTTAATTAAATGGACCTTTGATTTATATGGGATATGTAAATGTTAGGTTTTGATTGAAATGGAACCTTGAATCTTAGAGAAATATGTGAAAGGTTTAATTAAAATAAACCTTGGATTAATGTTGATTATATTAGAAGTTCTTAAATGGAATGTGATGTGGATTTATTATTTAAGCTAATTTTATGGGGCTTTGGTTTAGGGAATGAAGAATTATTGTTCTAAAGATTAAGGGTATGGGACTTTAATGCTTTAGGATATGAATGAAATAAAATTATGTTAGACTCTAATCTAAGCGATAGCATGTTTGAAGGACTCTCCAAGGGGATTTGTGAGAGGTGAAAATAAAAGTAAGGTTTCTTTTATGATGTCCATTATGCATTAGATGGTTAAAGACTTAATGGATTATTGTATAGTTGAAATTTGGTATAGTAGATGAATAGATGCATTTAAAGGTATTCCTATCCTAAACCATGAGCATCCTGATCCCCTACTACCCTCAAAGAACCAAAGGGAAGCAAGGCAAAGCAAGGAATTGAATGGGAAACAAAGAATAGGTATGACATATTATAATGATTTACTTATGTTCCATAGATTAGAATTATGGGAAGATATCCCCTATGTAGTTGATGTAATACCTTTGAGTAGGATGGTTTATTATGCAAGTGAAGTTGAAGTATTCATGTTGAGTTATTGAAAGTAATTTTACTGTATTTATGTATTCGATTATGCCATGTATTAGATTCTATGTTCGAGTTGATTTTGCTTCATTTTCTCTATTGTGGATTGATTGTTTTATGATATGGTAGTATATATGTATTATCGTTTGATTTCTTGATGATAGGGAATCTAGTGTAGAGTTTTAGGGTGAACTCAGAGGTAACCTAAGGGAATTGAGACCCCCTTAGGGTGAAAATAGGAGGACCTAAGTGAATTGAGACCCCCTTAGGGAGATAGAAGACTAAGTAGGAAGAGATTACATCTAAGTTAAGATAGGTCGTCATGGAGACGAGATGGATATCTTAACTAGCGGTACCCATAGCATACCTACACAAAAGGATTTGTGTATGGTATGGGTATATGTGTACACCTTCGATGGAATGAGGGTGATAAGTCTAGCTCATAAAGAATTATGAAATAGATGGACTTAACCGTAGTAACATATTATACGCCTACACATATGGATTTGTGCTAGGGTAATTTGTGAGATGTAAATTCTAGGGAAACTTAGGAGAATGAAACTTTAGGTTTTGCTAGTGGATTAGGGGTCTATGAAGGGTTCATGTACCTCTATGCTTAGTGAAAAAAGAAAAAAAAATTCTATTTTTGTATTTTTTTTTTGTTTGTGTATTTTTGGATAGTTACATTTGGTATCAAAGATCTAGGTACGAGGGTATAGAGTTTCTATGTGTGCTGAAGGGAAATTATATGTGTCTAATGAAGGCTCGCTTATGGCATAGGCTAAATATGGGATGATATAGGATACCCCAATTGCTAGAATCTAACGGTAATTAGCCCAAGGGAGTGTGGAGTGTTAGTATGCCTTATTAAAGGCTTTGGTATCAGTGATGCATCCCAACCTAGGGTATTGCCCTAGTTAGGTTGATGATGCATATAGCAAGAGAAAATTGTATTATGGATTTATTAGAGATACAAATTAAGATGAAACTGTAATATAATCTCCTTGCTTGGATAGAATCAGGTTAATATGGAACCTAAAATCAGTAGAGGGAGGCCTATACATAGACAAACTTGACAAAGTGAGGTGGAAGAAGAAAACCAATATGAGGAACCAAACAACCCCAATAGGGAGGTGGAAGACCTCACCGCTATGGTCGCTGCTATACAGGATCAGATAAGATAGTTGCTTGAAATGACTACAAATCAGAATTTGAAAGTTCGAGGCTTAGAGGTTGGCCTAGATTATGGATTAACTACAAAACAAGTACAATCCAGAGCCTTAGAAAAAAAAAATAGCTAGGGACATGAAAAACATCAGCATATAAAAATTTTATGGAGAAGGTGATGGGGATGCAGTGAAAGCATGGCTGAGAGAGGCAGAGGTTCATTTTACGATAAAAGGTTACTCATCCAGAACTCGGATACTGTGGGTTACGATTAACCTAGAAGAAGCTACTATGGATGTTGCAAATTTGAGTTATTTTATGTTGTCATTGATGTCACATGGATCATTGATGTCACATGGATCACATTTGAATTTTGGTGGCAAAAGCACTTCATAAAATATCATTTATGATATTTTGGAGAGCATGGATATATACAAGGCTTTTTTAAAAACCAAGGCAGGAAAAATAAAAGGTTTTATTTAAAACCATGGATGGCATATTTGAAATGGGTTTTTCTTAAAAACCAGGTTGACTTTTTATTTCATCGAAAAATGTACCTCGGTGATGGAGATATTTAATTTTAAATATTTAGTTTAAATTTTAAAAATAAAAATCAAATTATAGCGTCGACGTCTAAATAAAGGAGGAAAGGCATATATATATATATATATATATATATATATACCAAAAGTTTTGATAAATCCTTGTCCTCGATTTTAGAATGCATTCGAATTGATAACATAATGTGAGAAGAGCCTATGTGTTGAAGCGTGTGTAAAGAGGCATGTGAAGGGTTTACAAAATTTGGGTCCATTGAAGAATTGTTCGTGGAGGATAACCAAACACGTAGGCACCTTTGGCCTAGTGTTTTATACACTGTGTAAGAATTAGGAGGTCCTACGATTCAGTCTCACTAGGGATGCTTGTTGTGTTGAAACACTCAAAGCATTTTTGAGTTTTCGAAGGGCGTAGAATATTGAGGTATTTTTTTTGGTTCATGCCCCTTTGAACATGTGAGGGCGTGTGGCCCAATGGCGGCTTGGCTGCGGTTAAGGCTCTAAGCGAGGAGGCATCAAGGGATCGAATCCCATCAGGGACAGAGGCAAGTTAATATTTTTTAATATTTTATTTTTCTAAAGTTACCCTAGGAGAAATAAGGGTTATGATGCACCATAAGAAAAAGAGAGATTTCTGGTGATTTTATTTTTGGAAGTATATCATATTATATATCGTTGGAAATCTTATTTCGAGGGCTATTTGATTAAATTGCTTATAAGGAGAAATAAGGTGCGTGTAAAGATATATTTATAATTTTGTAAAGAGGTTCAAAAGTAAAGGTTGCTTTGTTCTTTTTCAAAGAAGATTAATTCTTTCATGATGGGACATGATGTATTTTATTGAGTAGGAGTAATAAGGTGTTATTTGGATATTATTATTGTGTTATTAATCATGATCCCTAACCCTTATTGAAAGTTGAAAAGAAAGTTTTTTGAGTGTGGCAGATTTAGTGGACAACTAATAAGACATCAAAAGGTATGAGCAATATTCTCCATTGAATTTGTTTATGGTGGTTGATTTCTAAAATATCATTGGAGAGAAAAGGATTGATTGTGGTTTCTTTTTCAAAAGTTGTTGGTTGAATGCTTCAAGGTTTTCTGGTTTGAGAGTTGTGTTTAAACCTTGTTTTATAAGCATTATTGTTGAAGCCATTAGTTGTGTGAAAAACTTGAGATAGGTTTTGAGAAGAACATGAGTATCATTGTTATGTGAAGAATGTTTTATAAGCATTTTTGTTGAATCCCATTGATTGTACAAATAAATTGAACTTGAGATAGATAATAACATGAGTATCATTGTTATGTGAGATTTGTGGTTAAGCATTTTTGGAAATATTTGAGTTTGTTGATACTTGCTTGGACTAGGGTTTGTGAGAAAGAGTTGTTCCTTGTGGTGATTGGTTGAGTAGAGTTGTTTGAGCCTAGTAAAATGATTGTGTGAAGTGGTTGTACAAGTTCCATGAAACAAAATATTCTATATTCTTATTTTATTTGAGATCATTGTGGATCATTATTGTCATCCATTGTAGAGTGCATTGCCATTTATTGTTGAGTTCATCATTGAGCCTTACCTTCATAGATTTATGGATGAGATTTAAGTGCTACTTAAGCATGATTGATTGAGCCTTTGAGAAGGCCTTTGGGATATATTTCTGGAGATATTTGTGGTAGCTTTTGTGCATGATTGATTGAGCCTTTGATAAGGCTTTTTGGATAGATTTCTAGACAGATTTATGGCAAATTTTTTGCATGACTGATTGAGCCTTTGAGAAGACTTTTGGATAGATTTTGAGCAAGTTCTTGGTGAGTTTGCTGAGCAGATTTAAGCAAGTTATTGGTGAGCTTTCTAGAGCATATTTTGAGCAAGTTCTTGGTGAGCTTGCTAGAGCAAAATTTGAGTAGGTTCTTGGTGAGCTTGCTAGAGTAGATTTTGAGCATGTTCTTGGTAAGCTTGCTAGAGCAAATTTTGAGTAAGTTCTTGGTGAGATTACTGAAGTACATCAATGAATTACCTACCTAAGCAGATCAGTGGATTGCCTACTTGAGAAGATCAGGATTGCCTACTTGATAATATGAGTGAATTGCCTTGCTAAGCAGATCAGTGGATTGCCTACCTAAGAAAATCAGTGAATTGCCTTGATGAGTAGATTAGTTTATTGCCTAGCTAAGCATATCAATATTGCCTGCCTGAGCAGGTCAGTGGATTGCATACCTGAGCATATAAGTGAATTGCCTTGATGAGCATATCAGTGGATAGCCTATATTTGAGTAGATCAAAGTAATCATTTGTATTGGGATAAGGATCCCTATTTCTTTTTCAAATATTATAAGGAGATTATCTTGTGGAGTACCCCACATTGGGGGAACCACATTAAATCTTGTGTCTCAATTGTGAGTGGTGATTTTTGTTCTTGATTACTATTGCTATCTATGTCATTAATGCACATTGATATATTTGTATATTGCAATTAAGGACAATAATTGATATTGGTTTGGAAATAACGTAAAAAGTGGGTGCTATACTATTCACCCCCCTCTTAGTATAAGCTTGTGTTCTTCACTAGAATGGTGGGAAACCCACTATGAGGAAACCAATATTAAACCCATTGATACTCCATGGGAATAATTGATAAACACCTTAAAAAATATATTTCTAACATAGCATTTCTATGCCCTAAAATTTGAAGAATTTTCTAGTCTTAGATAAGGAACCATCATAGTGGAAGTGTACTATAAGAAGTTGGTAAGACAATTCAAATATGTGCCTATTTATAATGAGAAAATGTGAGTTCATAAGTTCATCAATGGATTTGAATATAGGTTAAGTCACAATGTGAAGATATAGGAGCCCAAATCATTGCAAAAGGTATATGACCTAGCAAATAATGTGGAGTCACACTTCTATTATAAGTATGACGCCCTACCTAAGCAAGTGCGAAAAAAAATTAAGAAGATGAATAGTAATGGGTTTGTAAAATGGGAGGCTGAGCAAGAGAGAAAAACCAATAATCCACAAAATCCTGAGAAGAAACCCTATGGGAATTGGAATAAGTTCAAGATTTTTTTTTTAAGAAGTATAAGAAGCACAACAATACGAAACATCAGTCGTAGAAGTCGCACACTCCAAATCTAGTAGCTAATAATGGAAATGAGAAGTTTGAGAAATAGCAAGGACCCAAGGAAGGGTGTTACAATTGTTGAGGACCTCATTACTATAATTAGTTTCCATATCGATCAGGGACTAGTTTGACGAGTGCAAAACAAAAGGAACTGGAACATCAGATCTATGCCACAACTAAAAAGCAGAAGCTAGAATGACAATCCACCCCATTACTTGTGAAATATAATGTTTTAAATACGAATGTAAACATTTTAATAGATATTGGAGCAATTGAATGTTTTATTTCATCTATTCTAGCAAGGACTATGTCAGAAAGGCCTAGGTATTTGGCTCAAGGGTGGAAGGTAGAGTACAATTTTAGGTAAACCTACTCGGTAAACCAATGTTACCCTATGGTAGAAGTTACTCTATCTGAAGGGACTACAAAATGTTGTTTATATGTAGCTCCCCTACACACCTTTGATGTGATTCTTGGGATTGATTGGCTACGGACTCATAGACCCTTAGTTAATTTCCAAGATCGTTGGATTGAGTATTTAGATAAATATGGAGAAATACAAAGATTTCATAGCGATCAAGAGGCTTTTGAAGCTCAAATGTTGTCTGCTATGCAAGTGAAAAAGGCCCTCAAGAGAGGAGGAATAGTGTATGTGTTAAAGCTCAATAAGGTAGAAGACCAGGAGAAAGGAAAAATACTAGGATGACATCCAATCCAATAGGATTTTTAGGACATATTTCTAGAGGACCTACCTGGATCACCTCCTATATAGGAATTCAATTTTACAATTGAACTTATGACAGGAACTGAACCTATTCATATATCCCCATATAGAATGAATCCTACTAAAATACATGAACTGAAGGTTCAATTGCAAGGATTATTGGAGAAGGGTTTGATAAAACCAAGTGTGTCACCGTGGGGCACACTAGTTCTATTTGTGAAAAAGAATGATGGTTCACTAAGATTGTGTATTAATTACAGAATGCTAAATAAGGCTACAATAAACAATTGATATCCTTTACCTAGGATCAAATATTTATTTGATCAACTGGAGGATGACAAGGTGTTTACCAAAATTGATCTAAGGTCAGGGTATCACCAGTTGAGAATTCATGAGGAAGATACTCATAAAAATGCATTTAAGACTAGGTATGGGCATTATAATTTTATGGTTCTACCCTTTAGACTGGCCAATATCCCAATCACTTTCATGAACCTAATGAACAGTGTGATCTACAGATATTTGGACCAATTTATTCTGGTATTCCTGGATGACATCCTTATATACTCTCGAGATAAATTAGAGCATGATAAGCATATTAGGATCATGTTGGAATTATTGAGAAAAAATCATCTTTATGGAAATTTGGCTAGGAGTGAATTCTATATTTCAGAGGTAAGATACCTCGAAAACGTTATATCAAAAAAAAGGCTTACTATGGATCTAGAAAATATGGAGGCTATTATGAATTGGCCACCCCGACTAATCTCACTAAAGTGAAAATTTTCATAGGGTTAATGGTCTATTGTAGATGTTATATAAAGAACTACTCTAAGATTGTTGGACCCATAATGAACCTTCAAAAGAAAGAAAAATAATTCAATTGGTCAAAGAAGTGTGAAGCTGCCTTTGAGCTATTAAAGCATAAGCTTACTATTGCACTAGTACTAAAGGTTCCCGACCCTCAAGAGGAATTTTTAGTGTGCATGGATGCATCAATAGGCAGGTTGGGTGGGATACTATCACAAGATGATTCAGTACTGGCATATACTTCAAGAAAACTTAAGAAGCATGAAGTTAATTATGTTACGCATGATTTGGAGCTCACTGTAGTGCTGCACGCTCTAAAGTTTTGGTGCCACTACTTGGTGGGAAGGCCCTTTGAACTAAAAATAAACCATCAGATTCTACGATATATATTCACCCAACCAATACTTAATGCAATGTAGAGAATATGGGTAGAATTCATCGTTAAGTATGATTTTGAGATTGAGTACATAAAAGGAAAGGAGAATAAAGCGTTTGATTCTTTAAGCAAGAGATATATAGCAACCATAACTAGATCTCACATGGATATTATGGATCAAGTGAAATAGAGGTAATCTCAGGATGATTATTGTCAAGGGATTCAAGTTAATATGGACAAATATCCTGAATGAAATAAAGAGTTTAGTGTGAAATATGACCTTTTGTGCTATAAGGGAAGGGTCATTATACCAAAGATAAGCAATTTGAGGAACTTAATCGCGTGAGAAGCTCATAGATATCCTTATTCTGATCATTCGAGAGGAGCCAAAAAGCAAGAAAACATGAAAAGAGCCTTATTTTGGGTAGGAATGAAGAAGGATATCACAGATTTTGTTGCTCGATGCCTTAAATGCCACAAGGTTAAGGTAGAATTCCAGCATCCTATAGGAAAAATTTATTTGCATGAGGTACCTACACAAAAATGGTAGGTCATATCCATGGATTTTATTGTGGGATTACCCAAGACTTGGTACCAACATGATGCCATATTTTTAGTGGTCGACAAGTTGACTAAGGTTACCCAATTCATACCAATAAATACCAAAGACAATGCTTAGGTAGTAGCTAGTAGATTCTTCAAAGAGGTTGATGGGGGACGAGAAAATACACACATTAAATACACTCACCCAAATCCAGAAAATCTCATCTATTAAATCTTAAAATGCATATACAACCAGCCCGCAGGCTTTACAATTGCTAGGCCACGACTTAGCTCTACACTTCTACTCTCTCATGCATTCTCCGATCCACCATCCTGACTAATACAATAAACTGGGTTTTTATAGAGGCCCCGACCCTCTGAAGCATCAACTCACGCATAAAAGGATTCACCAACCCGATTAATTACATTAACACAAAAATTGGGACACCAACCTGATTAAAGACCCCTCTCCACACGGTCCCTGTCACCACTAAATCCGTCAGATTATCTGTACACCCATCCTCTTCATTCCCCGTGCTTTTTGGTATTCGTCCGCCATTTACTACACCCTGGGTGCCACGTGTCATTCTGCAACAATTTTTTAAAATATCGCCTATCACGATTTTCTTGCCATTTCCTTCTCCTTCTTCGTCACCTTCTTCTCTCTCCGTCACGATATCGTGACATGTCGCGATATCGCGACATTTCTGCTCCTCTGTGCCCGTTTGCCATTTTGGTTGTGATATCACGACATGTCGTGATATCGCAACCAACTCCCGCCATGCCTCGCTCTTCATATTCTTGTCGCGATATCGTGACATGTCGCGATATCGTGACATGTCGCAATATCATGACACGTCATGATATCGCGACGACTTCTATCTTTGCCAAGGTTCTCCCCTTTGATGCCCCAATATCATGACATGTCATGATATTGTGACACGTCGTGATATCATGACGACTTCTGTCTTCACCTCTCTGCTTTGCCTTTGCATCGGGACATCGCGACGTCGCGATATCGCGACGTCGTGATATCATGACCACTCCACCCTCTGCCCCTTTCTCTGTCGTCTTTGTCGCGATTTCATGATGGTCATGATTTTGCGACATGTGACAAAATCATGACAACTCCCACTACACTGCTCCGCTATTGCCTTTGTGTCATAATTTTGTGATGTCACAATTTCGCTGCTGCTTCTGACTCTTGCCTCCGCCTCGACTTGATGTCGCGATTTCACAAAATCGCGACATCGTGATTTCACTACAGTTTCTAACTCTTGCCTCTGCCTCATCTGGACATCATGATTTTGTGATGTCATGAAATTATGACGTCATGATTTTGCTACAGCTTTCTTCTTCTACCTCCAACTCACCAGGACATCATGATTTTGTGACATCACGAAATCGTGACATTGTGATTTCGCTACAACTTTCCTCTTCTACCTCCAACTCGCCAAGACGTCGTGATTTTGTGATGTCACAAAATCATGACGTCACAATTTTGCTATAGTTTTTTTCCTTCACCTCTGCTTCCGCTTTTACGTCACGATTTTGTGACCGTCACGATTTCGTGACATGTCACCAAATTGCGGTCCCTACTGCTGCATTTTCTCTCTCCTATCGACTGTTGCGATTTCACAACGTAGTGAAATCATGACAGTTTTTGCTCTGCTTGCTTTCTGCTTTTTCTTTTTCTTTCTGAGGCCACTCTTCCGAAGTGGCCCTCCCGCAATGGGATGCTTCTACTACAGGTGCTACTGGATGCTCCTGCATCAGACACCTAGGGTAAGTGGAGAAGTGATCTTCACTTCTGCTTGATCTGGTTACTGCCTCCTATAGCACTTCAAAAATTTTCTCTACCTCAGCAGTCTGCTTCAACTCCTTCTCTTGCATAAAAAAATCTATGTCTTCTTCCAGGCAGGTCCTGACATTGCTGCACATCTCTGCAGCCTTCTTCAACTTCAGCTTCTGATGCATTCTGGCATCTTTCTTTCTCTGTCTCTCTTCTTGCCTTTTACGTCGCTCCTCTTGCTCCCGTAACTTTATCCCGAGCCACTCTTTTTACAGGGCTTTAAATTGTCACTGCAAAGCTTCAAACTCTTCCTTCGGCACCATATCTTCCTTATTGACACGGCTTCTTCGGGAATGCATCTTTTCTTGCTTTTCTTACAAAGATTTTTCGATCCGATGTAGCTGCCTCACTGTTGATGGTCTACTAACACGCTCCAGGATCTTAACTCTCTCTCCTTTCTCTTAGAACCCTACCACAGATCCTGGTGTAACTGCCTCACGTCCGGCGATCTGTTACACACTCAGAATCACTAGCTCTGATACCACTGACGGGGGACCGAGAAATAGACGCTAACACACTCCTACAATTTTTCCAATTTTCTCTCTATTAAATCTAAAAATCATACATAAAATTCCTGCAGGATTACAATAGCTAGCTCCTAGCTTAGCTTGACACTTCTACACTCCTGCGTCTATTCCCCGATCCACCACCCCGACTAAAACATAAAACTGGGTTTTTATAGAGGCCCCGACCCTCTGAGACACCTGTCACACATTAATCGGGACACCAACCCAATTTAATACAAAGCCTAGGTTTTTATAGAGGCCCCGACCCTCTGGAACTTCAACACAAAAATCGAGACACCAACCCGATTTAAAATCCCCACTTTGCATGGCCCTGTCACTGCAGATCTCGTCAAAAAACCCTGCACGCCCATCCTCTTCGTTCCCCACGCTTTTTGGTATTCGTTCACCATTTACTGCACCCTAGGTGGCATGTGTCATTCTGCAATAATTTTTGAAAATACCGCCTGTACCGAAATCACGACATCGCGATATCGCGACCACTCCACCCTCTACCCCTTTCTCTGTCGTCTTTGTCGCGATTTCGCGACGGTCGCGATTTCATGACATGTCGTGAAATCACGACAACTCCCACTGCACTACTCCGCTACTACCTTTATGTCACAATTTCATGATGTTGCGAAATCATGATGTCACGATTTCACTGTTGCTTCTGACTCTTGCCTCCGCCTCAACTTGACGTCATGATTTTACGACGTCGTGAAATCATGACGTTGCAATTTTGCTATAGTTTCTAACTCTTGCCTCCGCCTTGTCTGGACATCGTGATTTCACTACAGCTTTCCTCTTCTGCCTCCAACTCGCCAGGATGTCACGATTTCACTACGTCATGAAATCACGACGTCACGATTTTGCTACAGCTTTCCTCTTCTGCCTCCAACTCGCCAAGACATCACGATTTCG
This sequence comes from Wollemia nobilis, assembly GCA_028583015.1. Lineage (NCBI taxonomy): Eukaryota > Viridiplantae > Streptophyta > Pinopsida > Araucariales > Araucariaceae > Wollemia > Wollemia nobilis. Next base: position 12,390,708 of record JAQPPZ010016936.1, read on the forward strand.
CGATGTTGCAAAATCGCGATGTCGTGATTTCGCTACAGCTTTCTGCCTTCACCTCTGCTTCTGCTTTTACATCATGATTTCATGATGGTCACGATTTTGTGACATGTCATGAAATCGTGGCCCCTGCTGCTGCATTTTCTCTCTCCTGTTGACTGTCGCGATTTCACGACGTAGCGAAATCACGATAGTTTCTGCTCTGCTTGCTTTCTGCTTCTTCTTTTTCTTTCTGAGTCGACTCTTCCGAAGTGGCCCTCCCGCAACTGGATGCTTCTGCTGTAGGTGCTGCTGGATGCTCCTGCATCAGAGGTATTCTGATTGCATGGGTTTCTAGAGGTAATCATATTAGAAAGAGACTCAAAATTCACTTTTGATTTTGAAAATACCTTTATAGTGTAGTTGGTACGAAATTGAATATGAGTTCACCATACCATCCTGATACCGATGGACAAATAGAGTGGGTAAACAAAGTTTTAGAAAACATGCTCCGCATGTAATACATGGATCATAAATCTTAGTGGGAAGACTATCAACCTTTGGTAGAATTTGCCTACAATAATGGATATCACTCCTCGCTAGGAATGACACCTTTCGATGCCTTGTATGGGTGAAAGTGCAGAACACCATTGTCATGGGATAACCTAGAGGATCAAGTTGTGATTGGACCAGAGATGGTCAGGGTAATGGAAGAGTAGCTAAAAGAAATTAGGCAAACCCTTAAGGAAGTTGTAGATAGGCAAAAGAGTTATGTAGATCTAAAAAGGACTCCTAGAGAGTATTATTTTGGAGATAAGGTATTCTTAAGGGTTAAGCCAAATAAAAGTGCAGTCAAATCCATGAAGTTAGATCCACATTTTTTGGGGCCCTTTGATATCACAAAAAATATCAATCCGATTGCTTACCGACTTGCATTACCACCTAATATATCCAAAATCCATGACACCTTCCACATATCCTTGCTTATGAAATATGTTGCTAACCCTGAACATGTATGGGATGTTTCTAAATTGCGTATGGCAAATTCAGAGGCCATTGAAGTACTGCTAGTGAAGATTCTTGATTTTTGATCCAAATATCTATGAAATCAGACTCTTGATCAATGTAAAGGTCTAATGGGAACAATTATCTAAGAAGAATACCACTTGGGAGAAAGTGGAGGTTATGTGAAAATATTTTCCCTTTTTGTTTGAAGATTATATGATGTAATAATTTTATTTTCTGCTAAACCACAAAAGGAAAACTGGAAACACCGAGGACGATGTTTAATCCTAGTGGGGGAGGATGTCATGACCCTCCCTAGCTAACTTTAAGGCACAAGAAAATAATGTATGGACCAATGATGTGGTGATACTTAGTTTGAACATTTGAACCAGCTATGTGATTTTTAGTTGATTTATAAGGGCATCCTATTGCTAACATATTGCCAAGTGTCCAAGATCAGGTACACTCGTAGGTGGAACATGTAAAGTTACCCACCAAAAATGAGGGTATCAAATATCAGGGGAAATTATGATTAAGGTACTATAAGGTAACATGGATAGATACCTTCATATAGGAATGCATTGACGAAAGGGATAATCATCAATAGTCGATCACTTGGAGCTTTAGTTGATAGCCTAGTAGCTATCATAAAATCTCTGGCTAAGATGGGTGATTGAATTGATGGAAAGACTCCCTCTTTGGTTAATTATATAAATGTGTTTGCTTTCTACTGCATCATAACTTGAGTATTTTGATGATTTAGCTCCTATATAGGAACCACTACAAGATGATTATTGATGCATGAGGTTAATTGTCATATTAAAAATGAAAATAAAGCATACTCCTTGATAAAGAGAATAAATTAAGTTGTATGCTGAATTTAGATGCTTTTAAATTAATTAATGGAGTTTAAGAAAATAATGATTAGCTCGTTAGAGCTCATTGGTTAACTTCATTTTTGACTAATTAAGGAGTTTTCATTTTAATTAATAGAGGGCATAATTTATTTGAGATTAATTAAATATGATTATTTTAGTGATAAGATAAAATTCATTAAAAAGCTTTAATTCATTGTGAATAAATTTAAATAGGACCTTTCAATTAAATAAAAAATATATATAATGGAGATATTATAAAAAAAAGAATATTATAAATCTTAAATTATGAGATGAATATGTTTATTATTTTAAAATAAAATATAATGATCCCACATCCCTACTTGGTGCAACCTAAGGTAAGGGCTACGATAATAAAAACTTGCCAAAGAAGGAAAACATGGGAGTAAGGTGAAAGATATGGGGGATGGGCATTGGAGGGAAGGCAGTGATGTAAGCTTCGAGAGGGCAATGGATGACCACGAAGTAGAGGGGGCACGTAAGGAGGAAGGAGATGAAAGAAAGAGGTTGAACGTTAAGGAAGGAGAGGAAAGAAAGGAAGAATTTGAGGAGGGAAGCAAAGGTAGAAAAATGATAAGTGCATCAGAGGCTCAAAGGGAGACAATAGACCTTACGGGTGTACATCTCGGCTAAAAATTAGGTTGGATTATTCTAAGCTTTTTTTGGTATGAAAGCATTGGGTGTTTAAACTACCATCATTTATTAGAAGCGTTGTGCGCTGTAGGGAAAGCTTTATGTTTTTAAGTTGCCATATTTGCTTAGAAGCATTGTGCGCTGTAGGGAAAGCATTGTGTGTTTAAGTTACCATATTTTCTTAGAATTTTTATGCATTGTGGGGAAAAACCAAGGTGTTTAAATCTACCATATTTCCTTAGAAGCATTGTGCGCTATGGGAAAAACTAGTGTGTTTAAAGCTACCATATTTTCATAGAAGTGTTGTGCATTGTCGAGAAAAACCAGTGTGTTTAAAGATACCATATTTTCTTGGAAAGCGTTGTGTGCTATGGGAAAAAACCAATGTGTTTAAAGCTACCATATTTTCTTAGAATCACAGTGCGTTATGGGGAAAAACCAGCATGTGTAAAGCTACCATATTTTCTTAGAAGCGTTGTGCACTGTGGGGAAAAACCAATATATTTAAATCTACCATATTTGCTTATAAGCATTGTGCCCTGTGGGGAAAATCTAGTGTGTTTAAAGCTACCATATTTGTTTGGAAAGCATTGTGCACTGTGGGAAAAAAACCAGTGTGTTTAAAGCTACCATATTTGCTTAGAAGTGTTGTGCATTGTGGGGAAAAACCAATGTGTTTAAAGCTACCATATTTTCTTAGAAGTGTTATGCACTGTGGGGAAAAACTAGTGTGTTTAAAGATACCATATTTGCTTAGAAGATCTGTGCATTGTGGGGATAAACCAATGTGTTTAAAGATACCATATTTGCTTGGAAAGTGATGTGCAATGTGCGGAAAAACCCAGTGTGTTTAAAGCTACCATCGTTGCTTAAAAGCGATGTGCACTGTAGGGAGAGCATAGTGTTTGAGTTGCCATATTCGCTTGGAAAACACTATGCATTGTACTAGCTTTAGGAACTTCAACACCAGTGAGAGAGGTGTGCCTATGATGAGGTCACTCTGAATTATATCCAAGTCAAATACCCCTTACGCCACTAGAGAGCACCCTATTCAAACAAGTGCAACAAAGAGCAATGCTCATACTGTATTTACCTAGGAGCTGCTTGGTAATAAAATGTATTGTTTGACAGAAGAAAACCCTGAGTTAGGGAGTGCAGGTTGGAAAACCAAGTTGGCCATATATGATGGTGTGCTTTGTAAGGCGTATCGTTGGTTGTAGTGGTACTACGTTAAAAAAAAGAGAGGGAAAAGCCATGGTCTATGAAAGGTTTTAAAGCATACTTTTAACTTATTTTAATGGACCTTGATTTTATATATAAAACATATATCAAGTTAATTAAACAAGACCTTTGATTATATTTGAGATATATGTAAATGGACCTTTGATTATATATATGAGAAACATATACTAGGGTTTAATTAAATGGACCTTTGATTATATATAAATATACATTGGGATTTAATTAAATGGAACTTTGATTTATATGTAAATCATATGTTAGAATTTAATTAAATGGACCTTTGATTATATGTGAGGAATATATATAGGGAACTTTGATTTATATGTAAATCATATTTTAGAATTTAATTAAATGGACATTTGATTATATGTGAGAAATATATATAGGGAAATTTGATTTATATGTAAATCATATGTTAGAATTTAATTAAATGGACATTTGATTATATGTGGAATATCTATAGGGACCTTTGATTTATATGCAAATCATATGTTAGAATTTAATTAAATGGACCTTTGATTATATGTGAGGAATATATATTAGGACCTTTGATTATGTGTGAGATATATATATATATATATATATATATATATATATATATATAATAGGACCTTTGATTTATATTGAGATTTAATTAAATGGACCTTTGATTTGTATGGTAGGCATATAATAGGACCTTTGATTTATATGGTATATGTAAATGTTAGGTTTTGATTGAAATGGAACCTTGAATCTTAGGGAAATATGCGAAAGGTTTAATTAAAATAACCCTTGGATTAATGTTGATTATCTTAGAAGTTCTTAAATGGAATGTGATGTGGATTTATTCTTTAAGCTAAAGTTATGGGGCTTTGGTTTAGGGAATGAGGAATGATTGTTCTAAAGGTTAAGGGTATGGGACTTTAATGCTTTAGGACATGAATGAAATGAAATTAAGTTAGACTCTAATCTAAGAAATAGCATGTTTAGATGACTCCCCAAGGGGATTTCTAAGAGGTGAAAATAAAATTAAGGTTTATTTTATGATGTCCATTATGCATTAGATGGTTAGAGACTTAATGAATTATTGTATAGTTGCAATTTGGCATAGTATATGAATAGATGCATTTAAAGCTATGTCTATCCTGAACCATGAGTATCCTTATCCCCTACTACCCTCAAAGAACCAAAGGGAAGCAAGGAGAAGCAAGGAATCAAATGAGAAACAAATAATATGTATGGCATATTATAATGATTTACTTATGTTTCATAGATTATAATTGTGGGGAGATATCCCCTATGCAGTTGATGTAATACCTTTGAGTAGGATGGTTTATTATGCAAGTAAAGTTGAAGTATTCATGTTGAGTTATTGAAAGAAAATTTATTGTATTTTTGTATTCGATTATGCTATGTATTAGATTATATGTTCGAGTATATTTTGCTTCATTTTCTCTATTGTGTGTTGATTGTTTTATGATATGGTAGTATAGATGTATTATCGTTTGATTGCTTGATGATAGGGAATCTAGTGTAGAGTTCTAGGGTGAACTCAGAGGTGACCTAATGGAATTGATACCCTCTTAGGGTGAACATAGGAAGACTTAAGGGAATTGAGATCCCCTTAGGGAGATAGATAACTAAGTAGGAAGAGATTACATCTGAGTTAAGATAGCTCATCGTGGAGATGAGATGGATATCTTAACAAGTAGTACCCATAGCATACCTACACAAAAGGATTTGTGTATGGTATGGATATGTGTGTACACCTTCTATGGACTAAGGGTGATAATTCTAGCTCATCAAGGATGATGAAATAGATGGACTTATCCATAGTAACACATTATACGCCTACACAAATGGATTTGTGCTAGGGTAATTTATGAGATGTAACTTCTATGGAAAGTTAGGTGAATGAAACTTTAGATTTTTCTAGTGGATTAGGGGTTCATGAAGGGTTCATGTACCTAATCTCAGTAAAAAAAATAAAACAAATTCTATTTTTATATTTTTCTCTATTTGTGTGTTTTTGGATCGTTATAAACATGAAGTCCATGCTTATTTTCCATTCATCTAATTCAAATAGTTGGTTTCCTCTAAAGGAAATCATAATCAATGAAGTATTGTTGTCCTCCATGGTTTGGTTAGACTCTAGTGTGTATGATAAGTAGATGGAGTTCTTGGCATATCTCATGCAGATGTGACATGAATGGACCATAATTTCAAGGCTATTGAGGTGCAACTGGATGCTCTAGGATATATCATTCACATAAGATCTACAATAGATGTTGAACATTATAGTAGCTAGACTATAGGTTATCTCTTGAACATCACCTCCCTATGTCATATGATGACTATTTTTCTACCCTACAATAGCTCTCCTTCCAAGCACAAGCCCATCAAAACCCCCACAACATGGGATTCAAACTAGAATTATGTGAAGAAGTGAAAAACACACACTAAAAAAAACATAGTTTACAATATTGAATTAAACAAATTGGTATTGTAATTTTCAAAATGCATAGGAAATATTTCTTATATTAAAATTTTGTTTTTAGACTATTACTACTACATTCATTCTCTTCACTTGTAAATTATTCTTTACATGTATATATATTTTCAAACATATTAGATTACAAAAATATATAACCAAAAAATCATCACATCCAAAGAAAACAACTTTTAAAAATTTTCATGTATTACAATAAAGTCAAAATAGTTCCTAAAGATTTTTTGGGAAGTTAGAGATAATAAATTTTAATTTATTTATTAAATGAGTCATTAATTCTTGTATGTTAAAATGTGCTTCCTGCTACACAAATTACGAGATAATTAGTTCATATTGATCCCACAAAAATATAATGTCCATAAAAGAAATCAAGATTAATTTCATCACCCTCCCTTAATCCATTTTTCTTGAGACTGTGACACCTAAAAAATATTTCAATCTTCCAAAGTCTTATTTCATAAAATTTTTTGTAAATATTTTTTTTATCTATTTCATTTACCTAAAATATTTCAATTTAATTTCTTCACTTCTGGCTGTAGACACCAAAATAGCACCCATCCGATTATGTGACTACAAACACTGATCGCATTGACACACACAGCTTTCAAGGCAGCCCTCAAAGGTCAAACAGTGGTCCTAGCCACTTACACAGTAGTTTAGAAGGTCGTTTATCAAAACAAAGTCTTAATCAAAATCAAAAGCAAACCTTAAGCAAAAGCAAGCCTTAAGCAAAAGCAAGCCTTAAGCAAAATCAAGCCTTAATCAAAAGAAGGCCTTGGTCGAAGTGTCGCGATATCGTGACACTTCGACGCCCAAAGCAAAGCTTTGCCTGAAGTTTCGCAATATCGTGATATCGCGACACTTCGGAGCCCAAGGCAAAGCCTTGGCTGAAGTGTTCAGTGCCCAAGGCAAAGCCTTGGTTGAAGTGTCACGATATCATGACGTCGCAATATCATGACACTTCGGCGCCCAAGGCAAAGCCTTGGCTGAAGTGTCACGATATCACGACGTTGCGATATCGCGACACTTCGACACCCAAAGAAAGGCCTCGATCGAAGTGTCGCGATATCGCGACATTGCGATATCGCGACACTTCGGCATTTGCGCCTGGGCGGAATTCAACCAATCAAAGGCGCCATTAAAATCAATCAAAGGTAGAAGTCAAGCATTCAAAAGTGCCATTAAAGCCATCAAAGTAGATGTTAGACAAGTGGCAGCCGAGAATAGTCAGTTATTACCACCTGCTGTGCATGCGTGCATAGGTGGGAAAATTGGCAGTTAGCGGACTATTGCGAAGGCAGTCAGGTAAGCCCTAGTCAAGGCGGAGTCTCCTCCCTTTTGAGAAGGCATGGCCACCACGTGGCATCCTTGCGTGCCCCCTCCAAAGAGACCCCATGGGTCTATAAAACGGTGGACTTTCCCACCCAAAGAAAAAAGGTGAACAAGCATTTTCCTAACGCAACGAAGTGCTGCAAAACCAGAGACCCGATTGCATTCCTTTTGAATTCATTCTTCTGCATCTGTAATCTCTTTCGCAAGGGAGGTTATTGGTGGCTGTTAGAAGGTGAATCCGAACCTTCAGACCCGACATTGGACACAGTAAACCACCAATTTTTTGACACCACATTTTTTGAGATTTTGGGCCCTTCCTTAGTGGATTGGTGCCAAAATCAAATTCCCACGGTGGGCGGCCCGCTCGGGCGCCCCGCATGCTCATAGTTTCAGTTTAGATTATTCTGTTATCACGTGTCGAACGTATCTTGCTGTTTAAACTTAATGTATGTTGTTTAAAGAAGTTCACGTTTTACGTTAGAATATCTTGTAGTTCGCTGTATGTTCGAACGTATCTTGCTGTTTAAATTTAATGTATGTTGTTTAAATAGTTTACGCACAGTTATCGAGTATATCCTACAGTTCGCTGTATGTTCGAACGTATCTTGCATTACGCTTTACATCTGGAGCTGCTTATCGAATATTGTCATGTCTTTGTCGATCTTTGCTTCTTTACTAACTTGCAGGCAACAGCAAGCAGATTCACCGACTGTTTTGCTGGCAGCAGCCTTTTGGTGATGATTTAATCAATCTTTTGCATGCATTTCTCATTGCTTTCTAAAGACAAACATTTTGTCCTTGTGTTGCAGGTGCTACTAACATTTTCATTGTTTCTTTGATTGTAGAAGAAGCAGCAAGAAACAAGGATTCATCAGCATAAGCGACAGCAACACTGGCCCGCCCGTTTCAAATGTGGGCATGCGAAAAAGAAGATCACTATTCATGATTGTAACTGAAAATATGTAACTGAGGAGATGTATTGTAACCGAGTTGGAATAAAATTAATAAAAAGGGCTGTGCTCCTGCTTTTGATTTGGTTATATCCATGTTATTTCATGCATCAAGCTATTTAGTTTACATTGCAATTAGTGTTTCTTTTATTTTCGGAATCTCATGCTTTCAGTGGCGATCACGGTGGGACTTTGTCCCCTATTTTTTTTTTAGATTCAAGAACTAATTGAAATTTATGTTTTTGTGCTTAAAGGTATCGGGCCGAATCGAAACAGCTGGTTTGGGTGGAAAAGACAGCCGATTTGAGCAGAAAAAAAAGGGGTAAGGTTCCAAAACTGTATCTGTCATTTTTTTTTATTATTATTTTATGTTTCTATTTTTCTGTCAACTTTTACTTCATAAAATTCAAAAAAAAAAAAAAAAAAAAAAAAAAATTTGCTTAGGGAAAGTTGTTCATGCTTGTTTCATTTTTTAATAAAATGAACCCCACACACATCACGTGGTAAATTAAACCAAGGAGCTGGTCGTAATACCCCAGCCCTTGAGCAAGACCAACGGTGGGTTCATCACCACCTTGGCTTAGCTTTGCATCCATTTCCCTGATTGTCACTGTTGTTAGGCATAAATCCTGATGAAAGCTGACCGAGTGTCGCTGGGGTGATTCCCATGTGCGTGAGGATAAGTCTTCTATGGTAGGTGTCATTAATAGGAAAATCCCCCCTTCCGTATCGCCTATGTTCCACATACCATCTACTCTCACGTACCTATAGTTTCCCTCTCGTAAGGGCGGGTATATAGAGAGGTTGGTATATCGGTCCGGCAATGGTATATTGAAGGGGCGACCATTTATGGGAGTCATATGAGCCAACATTATGCATTTAAACGTTCTTCAAAACTTGCAAAAACAAAAAAAAACATCAAAATGCACTAAACCAGTTTAGGACACACTATTAATCCTTAAAAGAGATAATCACCGTTTGTGTATGTGTGTGTTCATTTCTGCTTAGTGTAACAAAAAAAAAAAATCATCATAAACGAGATAAAAAAATCTTCTTAGCTAGTAGAAGAGCACCACAATGGTGCTCACCCGTAGCCAAGCCCAATCACGGGTGGATGCTGTGGGTAATATCCAAGAGGAGGCACAAGTCACCTCCGATATAGCCCCAAGGATTTGGTCATACCACCTTGGTAGCCTGACACACAAGGCAGTCCCCTTTGTGCCTCGACGGAACGGGACTATAGGGGCACCTCTTCGAGGAGCACTCCTGTTCAGCATAGCACTCAGCACACACCCTTCCATGAGGGGTACAGTCATAGGAGAGCTCCCTTAGATGCTCACTATGAGTGGTCATCGCGCGATGAAGCGCTAGGTCAACATAGGATTCAACGGGAGGAACCACATCATTACACTATCCCTCCTTCACCCCCTCTAGTTGTCAAGACTACAAGGACAAATCTAGAGAGCAAGGTTCCTCCAGAGCACAAGGATCTTCAGGTAGGGCAGGCCAACGCCACCCGTCCCTCTTTCACTTATGAAAGGGGGTATGAGGAAGACCCCTACCTTCCTCGAGAGCAATATACAGTGCGAGAGCAAGATGCCTCTACACCTGCTATCTATCAGGATCACCTACTAAGGCCAAAGCCTCAGATAAATGCCACTACCTCCAACAGAGGGAGGCTGCCTATAGATATCTTGGATCACTATGACCGAGATAGATATCTAGGAGAGGCATCTAACCCTTCTAGACATGAGGCGACAAGACCAACTATCTTAGAATTTGTCAAGCATTTCACACACCGGATGCAACTCACGCAACTTGAGCTAGAACGACAACAGTTAGAGCAATGGTATCTTCTAAATAAAGAGCACCTTTAGCACCAGAAGGATGAGTTGTTCCAACACACTATGCAAGAGAGGACTCCAACCCCTCACACGCATAAGACAAAACATTGTGAGGGGCACAACCCATGGGGGCGAGACAGGTCATCGCAACCTCATCAAACGCTACCCCCAACACCTCATAGACAGGAGGGAGGCTACTCTCCCGATTCCTGAAGCACCACCCTCGACACCTCCTAGACATGAGCGGGAGGCCGCTCCTATAACCAATTACGGGTACCTTCCTCAGACATCCACCCAGGTTTATGAGCCACCCTTAGAAATTCATCAAGAAGCCTCTAAGGAATCAGAGCGAGAAGAAGAGCGGGATGAACTACCCTACCAAGGCATGGGGGGTGCTATCTAGCCACCCCTCCATAGGCCCCAAGTTCCTCAACAAGAACCAACCAAAGAGGAGGAGCTCAAATCTCCCGATACATGCAAAGCGCTAGAGCACTTAGAGTCGGTAGAGACCAAGATTTTGGAGCTCCCAAGGCCCAACTTACATGAGGCTCCTTTCAAAGAGGATCAAACTTTAACCATAGGGCTACCTGATGATACAGTCCTCCATGTCTCAGAATCTCCATATTCTGATGAGCTGTACTCACTGGTCGAAGGTGAGGATAAAACAGAGATAGCCCATAGCAATCACATGCGACAACATCGACATCCTATAAATATCGATGAAGAATGTCAATAGATAAACATAATACTAGGGCATGAGTGGCACGTTAACCCACCGTAGTGGGACCAAGCATTACATCTGCCACTTTGGGCACACAAAGATCAACTTTCACCCAGAGACCTCATAGCAACATTAGTGCCGAGGGTAGACCCTGTCCTCCTATCCATGCATAGGGACGATCCATTCATGCCAATCCCTCCAGAGCCAGATCCGGAGCACAAAGACCATCAAGCTGGGGGTACCTCTATCCCTTGAAGAGCCATAGTCCAAACCCAAAAGGCTCCAAGGATTCTCGCAATCGCTTGGTCACCCCAAAATCTCCAAGGATTATCGCAATCACTTGGTCACCCCAAAAGCTCCAAGGATTATCGCAATCACTTGGTCACCCCAAAAGCTCCAAGGATTATCGCAATCACTTGGTCACCCCAAAAGCTCCAAGGATTATCGCAATCACTTGGTCACCCCAAAAATGCTCCAAGGATCCCTAAAATCGCTTGGTCAATCCCAAAAATGCTCCAAGGATTCTATAATCGCTTGGTCAATCCCAAAAATGCTCCAAGGATTCTATAATCGCTTGGTCAATCCCCAAAAGCTCCAAGGATTATCGCAATCACTTGGTCAATCCCAAAAATGCTCCAAGGATTCTATAATCACTTGGTCAATCCCAAAAGCTCCAAGGATTATCGTAATTGCTTGGTCAATCCCAAAATGCTCCAAGGATCCTAAAATCACTTGGTCAATCCCAAAATGCTCCAAGGATCCTAAAATCACTTGGTCAATACCAAAATGCTCCAAGGATTCTATAATCGCTTGGTCAATCCCAAAATGCTCCAAATATTCTATAATCACTTGGTCAAACCCAAAAAGGCTCCAAGGGTTCTTGCAATCGCTTGGTCAATCCCAAAAATGCTCCAAGGATTATTGTAATCGCTTGGTCAAAACCCAAAAAGCTCCAAGGATTATCACAATCTCTTGGTCAAAACCCAAAAATGCTCCAAGGATTATCACAATCGCTTGGTCAAATCCCAAAATGCTCCAAGGATTTCCACAATTGCTTGGTCAAAAATCAAGAAAATTCAAAAACAACAAAAATCATCAAAAACAACAAAAAATTTTGCATCTCATTTCTAGGCATACTCAAATTCATCAATAGAGAGCTCTTCTCGCACCTCATCTTCATATTCACAAAAATCAATCCATCAAGAATACAAAAATACATAGTTGCATTAAAGCATTGCATCCATACATTGCATATTTGTGGTCGTACGGGTCAAAGGCACCATAGGCTATAATTGCTCTGCTAGTCCATCTTGTTCCACACTGTTCCATTTTACAAAAACAACAAAAACACCATGCATTGCTTTTTACCACACTAGAGTCAATGGTCTTTTAATGTATCAAGAGTTTTCGTAATTCAATCATCATTTTGCTCTTTAGCCATGTAATGTACCAAGTCAGACAGATTTTACGAAGGTAGAGTTACACTTGAAATACACCTTGTTACGTAACATCCCAACACAAATTAAAACACATAAAAATTCCCAAGTTGTGTGAACGAAAGATGAAACCTACGCAGTAATCCAGGTCATCATAAGTGAAACGGTTATCTTACTCATCCCCCTGTGCGAATGGTTCCAGAATGCTGAGAATTGACAAAAGGACAAGCTCTTTCCTATCCATTCACCTCCATATATAGTGGTTTTCACCACTGTCAAATCCCAATCATAGTTGGTTCCCCAAGTTGTAAGGATTTGTACTACACGTCCCTACCAAGGATGGGTAGTCATCCCCAAGACCTAAAAGGATCAACGCCATTCACAAAAAAAATTCCAACAAATCATCATCCTAACACTTTCCATTCACCTTTGGTCTCCAAGTTGTAAGGATTCATACTATCCGCCCCTAACCAGGATGGGTAGTCATCCCCAAGGCCTAACAGATCAATGCCCTTACTCCATAATCTCCATCACCCCCTTGGTCCCCAACGTCATAAGGATTCGTACTACACGTCCCTGCAAAGGATGGGTAGTCATCCCCAAGTCCACAAGGATCAAGGCCACTCACTAGCCCAACCTCACAATACTCAAAATACAAAATCAAATAACAGTGGTTATCACTACTATTCAAAATCCTTGCTCAAAAAGAATTAATAGAAAATAAATAGTGATTTTCATCACTATATAGACGAAAAACTTTCTAAATCATTCAGCCAACACATATCCTGAACTTGAATCCCTAGAATTCTCAGCATTCGAAAACCATCTAGGTGATCCTCATTACAGGTTTGGTTGATAGCCTATCTGGCAATGGTGGTATCCTACCCGCATGACGATATGTCTATCACATTCACTTTCCATATGTGTAGACCAATGTTTTGCATAAGGATGAGCTAGCTTATGGTATCCTGGATAGCACCGTAGATAAATCTAACTAAATACAACAAAGGAGTTAGTGGAGCTAATTAGGTGATCCTCAGTACAAGTTCGGTTGAAAGCCCATCTAGCACTGGCGGTATCCTGAAAAATACCACATAAATGAACTCAATTGCACACACAGGGATGTGAAATAGCTTGGTCAAAAACAAGTCCGATTCATACCTTGTTCAAAAGTCTTGTAAGATAAAGTACAGTCATGGCTAGTGAGTTAAAACTATCTGAGTCTCAGAAAACCTTAGCTACATTTCTAAACCAACTGCACTACTTTTCATCCTTACAATACCATCAAAAAATACAAAAAAAAGAAAAACCACATGTATACATACAAAGTCATGCATCACAGCAATCGCCTAAAAGACAAAATAACAGAGTTCTAAACAGTCTATGGTGCCATAGCCAAACATCACAAAATCCATCCATCCATTTCATTTCTGCATATCACATATAAATCAAAAACATTTGCATTCATCACAACATATGCATCCATCAAAATAAATCAACATACAACAATCGCATTTATCATACCATATGCATCCATCAATATAAAGTAGCATGCATCCATCAACATCAATCATTGTGCATAACATAAAATCATGACATATACACAAAGAAAGAAAATCAAAACAACAAAAACATCCCAAAAAATGCAACACAAAAACATAGCAATAAGCATTGTTGGACACAAGTGCTCTTGCACTTAACCTCTTGGCATATAAAATCGATGTCGGGGTTCAAATTGTCACTCTCCTACTTCCCCAAGAAGGCTACCATAGCCGGACCGCTCCACGGGAAGATGGGTTTTTGATGATTTCACCCCATTATGGCATCACCAAAAGGGTTAACACCCACCAAAAATAGGTCCAAATGTCGAGAAATTGCACGTGCTTAAATGATAAAACATCTAAAGGCACCCTTGCACAAGTCATCTTGGGTCAAGCGACTCGTCGCTTTTCTCATGAAGGTCATTCCCTCATCGATTCGTCGCTTGAGGGGGTAGTCACACTTAGTCACCAATCAACAAGCACACACCCAATCAAAGCAATGACATGCATTCAAAGAATCATTGACAAAGACAATCACGCTCTTGCTTGGGGCAATAAACAAGCAGCAATCAAATTGATCAAACACTTGGCATTCCCGAAGCATGAACACAAGGTTCCCCCTGTGGACAAAAGGTTACGCCCTTTGCCTAATCATGATTGATCAATGTCCAAGCTCAAGTCACACCTCACCAAAATAGGTTAACACTTGAAATCAAATTCCTTAGCTCGTCAGAAGCAAGGATTCAAGAATGCATGCCCTTTCCATACTTGGGGCATCAAAATTTGGTTAGGTTACCAAGAAACCCTAATCATTAGTGCTTTGGTTATCTATTTTTGCTCAACACTACGTCACCCGCAGCGCTTCCCAAAAAGGGGCATTTGTAGACACCAAAATAGCACCAATCCGATTATGTGACTACAAAAACTGATCGCATTGACACACATAGCTTTCAGGGCAGCCCTCAGAGGTCAAACAGTGGTCCTAGCCACTTACACAGCAGTTTAGAAGGTCGAAAAGTAAACAAAGCAAAACTGGTCATTTTAACAAGCCTTTATCAAAACAAAGTCTTAATCAAAATCAAAAGCAAGCCTTAAGCAAAAGCAAGCCTTAATCAAAAGCAAGCCTTAATCAAAAGAAGGCCTTGGCCGAAGTGTCACGATATCGCGACACTTCGCGCCCAAAGCAAATATTTTCCCGAAGTGTCGTGATATCGCGACGTCGCGATATCGCGACACTTCGGCGCCCAAGGCATAGCCTTGGCCGAAGTGTCGCGATATTGCGATGTCGTGATATCGTGACACTTCGGCACCCAAGGCAAGGCCTTGGCTTAAGTGTCACGATATCGCGACACTTCGGCACCCAAAGAAAGGCCTCGGCCGAAGTGTCACGATATCGCGACGTCGCGATATCGTGACACTTCGGCATTTGCGCCTAGGCGGCATTCAACCAATCAAAGGCACCATTAAAATCAATAAAAGGAAGAAGTAAAGCATTCAAAAGTGCCATTAAAGCCATCAAAGCAAACGTTAGACAAGTGGCAGCCGAGAACAGTAAGTTATTGCCGCCTGCTTTGCATGCACACGTAGGTGGGCAAATTGGCAGTTAGCGGACTGTTGCGAAGGTAGTCAGGTAAGCCCTAGTCAAGGCGGAGTCTCCTCCATTTTGAGAAGGCATGGCCACCATGTGGCATCCCTGCGTGCCCCTTCCAAAGAGACCCCATGGGTCTATAAAATGGCGGACTTTCCCACCCAAAAAAAAAAGGTGAACAAGCATTTTCTTAACGCAACGAAGTGCTGCAAAACTAGAGACCCGATTGCATTCCTTTCGAATTCATTCTTCTGCATCTGTAATCTCTTTCGCAAGGGAGGTTATTGGTGGCTGTTAGAAGGTGAATCCGAACCTTCAGACCCGATATTGGACACAGTAAACCACCAATTTTCCGACACCACATTATCTTAGATTTTGGGCCCTTCCTTAGTGGATTGGCACCAAAATCAAATTCCCATGGTGGGTGGCCCGCTCGAGCGCCCCGCACGCTCATAGTTTCAGTTTAGATTATTCTGTTATCACGTGTCGAATGTATCTTGCTGTTTAAATTTAATGTATGTTTTTTAAAGAAGTTCACGTTTTACGTTAGAATATCTTGCAGTTCACTGTATGTTCAAACGTATCTTGCTGTTTAAATTTAATGTATGTTGTTTAAATAGCTTACGCACAGTTATCGAGTATATCCTACAGTTCGTTGTATGTTCAAACGTATCTTGCATTACGCTTTACGTCTGGAGCTGCTTATCGAATATTGTCACATCTTTGTCGATCTTTGCTTCTTTACTAACTTACAGGCAACGACAAGCAGATCCACCGACTGTTTTGCTGGCAGCGGCCTTTTGGTGATGATTTAATCAATCTTTTGCATGCATTTCTCATTGCTTTCTAAAGACAAACATTATGTCCTTGTGTTGCAGGTGCTACTAACGTTTTCATTGTTTCTTTGATCGCAGAAGAAGCAGCAAGAAACAAGGATTCATCAGCATAAGCGGCAGCAACACTGGCCCGCCCGTTTCAAATGTGGGCATGCGGAAAAGAAGATCACTATTCATGATTGTAACTGAAAATATGTAACTGAGGAGATGTATTGTAACCGAGTTGGAATCAAATTAATAAAAAGGGTTGTGCTCCTGCTTTTGATTTGGTTATATCCATGTTATTTCATGCATCAAGCTATTTAGTTTACATTGCAATTAGTGTTTCTTTTATTTCCGGAATCTCATGCTTTCATCGCCAACTCTCTAATGAAGTAAAATTTGATATTGATGTGTTTGCCTCTTCCATGAAATATTAAATTTTTGACAATTCTATAGTTGAATTATTATCATAAAATTAGGAAGGATGTTGCTAAAGCTGGATATAAATAAATCATATGATAGAATATCATGGGTTTTTTTAGTCATAGTTTTGGAAAAAAATTATTTTCATGTTGATTGGATTGTTTTAATCAAGCAGTGTATCACAATAGTAATATTTTTAGTAATTATTATTTGGGATGTAGTTGGTTATTATAGGAGTATGAGGGGGTTATGACAAGGAGACCCACTATATACTTATTCTTTATTTTGTCTAAAGCCTTGCGAAGTGCAATTTTAGCTGCTACTAGAGATGGTAAATTAGATGGAATTAATCCAGCTTCAACTTTAAAAATCCAATTTCACATCAACAATTTATAGATGATATGATTATTGTCACAAAATCCTCCATTCCCCAAGCAAATTTAATAAGGAACATATTGAGTATTTATGAGATGTTTCTAGATAGAGGTGGATTTTCTCAAAAGTAAGGTTTTCTTTATCAATACTCCCATTTTAAGATTGAACAATATTGGAAGGATATTTGGTTGTGAGGTTGAGAATTTTCTTGATACCTACCTGGGAATGCCCCTTTTTAGTGGAAGAATGAAAGAGGGAATGTGGAATCCAGTAGTTGAAATATTTGCTAAAAAAATTACAGGTTGGAAGGGTACACTTCTTAGCCTGGTAGGAAAGGCTCAATTGGTCAAATCTACTCTCCAAAGTATTCTGATATACTTTATGTATCTTTTTAAAATGCCTAGGAAAATTTGGAAAAGAATTAAACAAATTCAAAGGAACTTTCTATGGACTGGAATGGATGATAAGAAAATAATAGCTCTTATTATGTGGGATAAAGTTTGTTTTAGAAAGGAAGTGGGACGCCTAGGTTTTAGGAAATTAAAACAAATGAACAAAGATATCATGGGAAAGCATGGGTGGAAAATAGTTACAGATGAAAAGGTAGGATGGATTCAAATCTTGAAAGCAAAGTATATGAGAAATGGAAATTATTTTTTTGTAGAAGAGAATGTAATAAAATGATATTTCTTCTAGAATAATATTTAAACAACTCAACCTCTTCTTCAAGATGGGTTAAGATGGTAGATTGGAAAAGGAAGAAAAGTAAAATTTTGGAGAGATAAATGAGTCAAAAATATCCCTTTGTGTGAAGACCCTAAATTTGCAGAACTAGAACAAGAAAGTTCTTATCAATATGGACAATGCGTTCATAATTTTATCATTGCATATAATATTGGAAAAATATGGAAATATATATATGTTGAGGGTATGAATGAAAGGAAAATACAAGCAATAAAGAATCTAAATAGCATATTTCAATTATATTTTCTAAATCAAGATAGACTAGAGGATTCTCCATTTTTTAAATGTAGGAAATATGGGAAGTACTCTATAAAATCTGGGTACTTTCTCTTGGAAGATGTAGGTTCTATATGACTACTAGTAAGCAAAATCTGGTTGAAACATCTAACTCCAAAAGTGACCTTCTTCTCTTGGCTTGCAATTCAAAAAAACATTCTCACAATGGAAAATTTTCTTAAGAGAGGTCTATAGATCCCTAAAAAATGCCCATTATGTGAAAGGGATTGGGAGGAGGTATGGCATTTGTTTTTTGGATGTTCATTTTCAAATGAGGTGTTTAACAAGATCCTTAATAAATTTTGTATAACATGTATTTTGCAAAATCCTATTGTTTATTTGTACTCAAGTTGGAAATCACCTTTCATGAGCAAAAGATTGAGTGCTTTATGGAACTTTTGTTTGCCTCACTTTATGTGGGGTATTAGAAAATAATGAAACAATAGAATTTTTAAAGGATACAAGAAATATGTGGTGTCTATAGTGATCAAGATTTGTAATTCTATGAAGGAGAACATTTTGATAATCAATTTAAAGGACTCATGGGAAGATGACGGTGAAAAAATTATTGAAAATAGTTGGGGGTTGGATTATTTCAGTTTTCAGCCATTAATTTCTTCCAATATTAAAAGAATTCAAATAAAATGGAAGCCTCCACTTCAATGTTTGTTATAATCAAATTTTTATTGTGCTTCAAAAGGGAATCCAGGTATAGTAGGTACTAGTGGTATTTTTCAGAATGAAAGAGAAGAAATGATATTATTGTATGCTAAGAATATTGAAATTGAGACCGATCATTTTGCTTAAACTAGAGCTCTGTTCCTAAGCATTAGGCTAATTGATAGAATTGAAGTTAAAAATATCACCATAGAAGGAGATTCATTAAACATTATCAACCTAATTAAGGTTAATTAGGATTCAAGTTGGGACATAAATGATATGATTTAAGAGGTCATACTACAAATTAGGAATTTTGAAAATGTGCAAATTGTACATATCCAACGAGAAGGCAATAGCATTGCAAATTGGATGTCCAATTGGGGAATTCAAAATGAATTATATGTAATATCAGAAGATAATTTTCCACAAGAAATTATGGAAATTAGCAATAACGAATTTCAAAATGCAGTTATTTGATATAAGGATTAGGAAAAAGGGATTCACAAATGCAGATAGTAGAAAACGTAAAATAAATAGTTTCTAAGCATTTGTATCAGTATTTTTTTTATGTTGTTAAGTTTTTGAATAAGTTGGCTTTCTATAGTATAAGCTAATATAGGTTATGTGGGTTATATTTTCAAATTGGTGATTCACTTTATGTCACATATTAAGCTTTGTATTAGAGTATCATGTTTTCTATTTTATGAAAGTGTAAAAGGGTTGGGTCCCTTTCAAAAAACCCTTCCTCCAACATAATAATAATAATAATAATAATCTTGATTAAACTCAATTCACCTATAACCCTTTTAGGCCATACTACTTAACATGTGACTAAGGTGGCAAAAAAATGTTTTGCTTTAGTAGTTGAAAATGCAACAATAGGCTATTGTTTATAATACCACAAGATTGCACTAGATCTATGATGAACTATGCACCCAAAAGTTATTTTTCTACTATCAATGTTTCCATCTCAATCACTATCTATATATACAACAAGTTGAAGTTTATTTGACATTATGTAGAATATCCCATATTCTTTGGTTCCATTCACATACCTTAGAATTATTTTCTTGCTTGCAAGAGAATTTTCTCAAGTATATCCATAAATTTTTAAATCAAACTACCTCCATACATTATATCTAGTCTAGTGGTCATCAAATACATGAGGCTTCCAACCAATATTTTGTAACATGCTAAATTTACATTATTGTTGTAGTCATGTTTTCTTAGTTTTTGACCTGTTACAATTGGTGCATGGACCATTTTGCTATTGTCCATTCTAAATCTCCTTAAAACACATTATGCATATTTAATTTGTGAAATAAAAATTTCATCATTCAATTGAAATACTTCAATTCTAAGGAAGTAATTCATTAAGCCTAAATATGTCTTTTAAAATTCACTCTTCATTGCCCTTCTAAATTGATCGAACAACAGATTGTTGTCGCATATATGAATTAAACCATCTATAGACAAAGAAATTATTAAAAAAATTCCTTGTTTATTTTTCTTTATATAGAGAGTGGGTTTGCATGAGCACTTGAGAATTCCATTTTTTAGAAAGTAAGAATCAATGTGACTATACCAAGCTCTAGGTGCTTGTTTCAGTCCATATAATGCTTTCTTCAATTTATACACTTTCCTTTCTTGTCCTTCCAATTCATAACCTAGAAGCTAATCTATATAGACCTCTTATTCCAAAATTCATTCAGAAAGTTAAAATTAAGGTCCATTTGATATGTTCTCCACCTTTTTTGAGTTGCCAATGTTATAATCATTCTTATTGTATCAAGATTTGCTATAGGTGAGTAAATTTCATGATAGTCAACTCCTAATTTTTGTGAATACTCTTTTGTAAATAACCTTACTTTATATCTTTCCACACCACTATTCGCATTAAACTTTATTTTATACACCCAATTCATAAAATGGTTTTCTTTCATGCTGGAATATCCATTAAATCCCATGTTTAATTTTTCTCTGTAGCATCAACTTTTACATCCATAACTTTTAACTATTTACTATTCTTAATTTTATCTTTGAAATATATAGGATCACATTTAGAAAATATGCCAAAATTAGCAAACTCTTCATCTTAATTTTTATTTCTTGTTATCTTATGTATTTCTCATACGCTCCTTGTCTTTGATGGTAATCGCATGATGGGACTAGACTTTGTTCTTGCACTTGGTGATGAATTTGATGAAGAATAACTACTACCTATATTGATATTGTTGCTTAAAACCAACAACTAATCTATATTTTCTCCATTTAAATATTCCACTTCAATGCTTGTTGTCCCTTGTTGATATGTTTTATTATTCCAATTCCAAGCTTTATCCTCAATAAGTTTTGCATGTCTAATTACTATTACTTTATTCATTATAATATTTTACAACCTATAAGCTTTTGATTGTTCTCTATATCCAATAAAAATGTCTTTCTCTCCCTTTTCATGCAATTTTATTCTCTTTTCCTCTAGAAGGTGTGTGTATGCCATATAACCAAAAATCATAACACTTGATTTTTTGTTACTCCATGCTTCTTGAGGTATTACATCTTGAAAATTATTTCTAGGGTATCTATTCAACAATAAATTGTATATGCAACTACTTCTACCCAAAAATAATTTGGTAATTTTTTTTTTTAACATACTCCTTTCCATAGGTTTGAGGTGTAGACCAATTAGTTCCCCCAAACCTCGTAAGGGTGGGGAGGTCCAAGGTTCAAATCTCAGGCCTCATCGAACTGAACACTTGTCCCTTTTCAGGTGCTTTTAGTGGTGTAAAAGGTTTAAAATGATCGTGGCATGGTGGTTATAGGGGTAGACTACACGAATAGTTGTGTGGAAACTTCTGATGTGGACATCACTTAATACTATGGAGGACATATAAAAAATTGGACAACCTACCCGAATTTGTGGCAGTTACCGATTCCACCATGTATAAAGAAAAATAAACATACTCCTTTGCCTATCCATTATATTTCTATTCTTGCTTTCCACGACACCATTTTTTTGTGGTGTGTATCTAGCTATAACTTGTCTTCTAATTTCATTTGCCTTATAAAATTCATGAAATTAATTTGAAATGAATTCACCTCCTCCATAACTTAAGCATGACTTTTCAAATAGAGGGCATGATGAGAGGGAGTGGGAGAGAAAGTAAGGTTAGATCAAGTGTGTTGAATAGTCTTGTTTCAACTAAAAATAGGGTCAATTCAGATCCCCCAAATCACCTAGATCCTTTGGTTTATCTAGTTCTACGCATAAGGATGGTCAAAAGGTACAATTTTTGTGGTTGGTTGTGTAGTAGCAGTTGGATGAGATATCATGGTTGTTTGGATGAGTGTGGTAGGATTTTTGTAGTCAAAGGGTTTTCTTATTAATTGGAAGAGACCATCCCCTATTGCCATACTCTAGACCTATCCTTATTTGTGCTTTTGGTGTACCCTATTTCTTGGGATTTTTCTTTCTTTTTTTCTTGGAGATAAAACTTGGCTTGGGTAAGTTTAGCTTTGGATATTCTTTGGTTGTGTATGTTGTTTTTTGCTCTACGATTCTAGTGAATATCTTGTTGACCTCATTTATTCCTAGAAGGAAGTACTTATCTAAGGCTTGTTTTGTTGGGAGAGGATCTCTATCCACAAGATGTTTGGTCGATGTTATTAGATTTGGTTTATCTAAAAACCTATGTCCTTCAATGGATGTTTGGTCGATGTTCTTAGATTTGGTTTATCTAAAAACCTATTCCATTATATTTTAATGTGATTCTAGTCCCAATTGGGATATTGGATTTGATCATTAATATAAATGAGATTCCAAATCTGTGTTTGAAATTTGGAATTGATTATTGATGTAAATATGATTTCAACTTTGTACTTTACCTATAACCAAGGATCTAGTGTTCATGAGTTTTCTCAAGTCCGTAGAGTCTTTGTTCCTCAAATATTTTGTGTTGAGAGGGAACAAGATCCAAATGTTCATTGCTAAGCTAAGTGAAATCATTGATTAGATTTTTGGGGGCTTAGTGATTATGGCTCATATCGGACTACTGATTGTGAAAAATTTAGCGTTATTTTGGGTTTCACCCTAGATATATATTGTAGGATTTTAATTTCCAAATTGGTTCCAAAATTTTGATTTTTGGTTAAGGTGAGAAAAAATATTTTTAAATTTTAAACCAGTTTTATGTGAGAACCTGGATAGAGAAGTTTTTTTAGGATTCTATGCAGCTTCTGCCCTTTGAGGTGACATCCTCGTAAGGTTTCGAGGTATGGCTACTCGGTTGTGCAGTGACAATGTCTTTTTTTCTAGTGTGTTGAGATGTTGGACAAAAAACTATGTGGATTCTAGGACCATCCTACAAGATTATGTTTGTGTCTTTTGGATATTTTGGCACGGTGTGAATTTTATCTCGTATCCAATTAGGGAAAGATCTATGGGCTTGAGGTATTAGTTTAGTGCAAGCATCCTCTATAGAAATTGTCCCCTAGAAGTTGTTAGGCATGAACCTATGAACTGCTATAGGATGACATATCTAGAAATGGGATTCCTATCTAAGTAAAAAGTATTTTTTTAATTTGAAATGAATGTTTTTTGTTTTGTTTGGGTTAGAATTGAATGTTCCCACCCTTGATCTTATTTTTCAAAATTCTCTTTGGTTTGTCGTTGCTTTTGGTGAAATCTATCTTTTTGGATCTCTTGGTTCTCTTGGATATTGGATCTTGATTCTCTTGGCATAGTGCCTTCGAGTGTTTGGATTATTTTCCTCTAGGGGGTCAATCCTATTTCTATTTTGCTTTGGTTTCTCATTGAAAACTTTGTTTCTTTGTAAATTGTTTGAGGATCCTTTCAAAACCCCTTTTATAAAATGTTTGGGGACCCTTTCAAAACCTCTTCTTCCACCTAATTAGAAAAAAAAATCACCTCCTCCATCAATTATTAGTGTATTATCATAATATCCACTTTTCTTCTCAACCAATGCTTTGAATTACTAAAATATTCAAAAGCTTCTAAGTTTTAGTTCAAGAATAATACTCATATATTTCAACAAAAATCATCTATAAATGTGAAAATGTATTTAGTGTTTCGAAATGAATTCATTTGCATAGGCTCATAAATATATTTGTATACAAGCTCTAAAGGTTGTGAAACCCTCTATGATTTTCCTATAGGGAATGTGTACCTATGTTGTTTACCCATAATGCAACCTTTAGATACTTGATTTGGTTTCTCTATTAACATTAATCCTTTTACCATATGCTTCTTATACAACAAATTTAGACTATTGAAAATGAAATGAGCAAATATGAGGTGTCATAACCATGAATTAATTTTAATGATAGCCTTAAAGGAGAGCAACATTTTACTATGAATTTTTAAATAAAAAAATCTATTCTTTGTCATACTCACATTTGCTCTAAGTTTGTTTTTACCATCTCTAACAATACAAGCTTCATTTCCAAAGTATACCTCGTGATATTTTACTACATGTTATCCAATGCTCAATAAATTATGCTTCAATCCAAGTATATGGTAAACATCAAAGATATGCTTTCCTTCCCCTGGCTTTATACAAATCAAAATACTACCTTTTCCCATAACTCGAACCTTGTTGGTATTATGCATATTTACATCAAACTTGATACTTTCATCTACTTTTGAAAATATTATATATTTCCAAAAATGTGATTATTGCAACGACTATCCAAGTACCAAATATTCTTCTAACTTTTAATATCAACATTACAAGTTATCTACAAGGAACCATGTACATATTTTTCTTTCTTATTTTCATTTTTGTAATTTATTTCTTGCTTCTTTTCTTTAAAAATCTTCTTCTACATTCATAACTATGATGCCCAAATTTCTTGCAATAATAACCATGGATTTTTAATTTATCATACCTTTGATATGTACCTCCTTGTTGATTTTGGTTGTTGCCTCTTCCTCTTGCTACTTGAAAATTACAATTGCTTTCTCCTTTGTAATAATAATTTATTCCTTGTTCTCTTTCAAAAGCTCTACTTTCTTTGTCTCTACTATCGTATCCTCTTTCTCTTTTAGAACGTGAAGGTTCTTGCTGAGATTCTCCATTTTTACTCTTGTCTTTGAATAAGACTTGTATTTTCAATACATGTTCTAGAGAAGAGAGCTATTTAATTCAACCTTTGGTCATGTGTTTATAAAGAACCTATTAATTCATCCATAAATAACCTTGATAGATCCTTTGATTCTTCAATGGAATTAACAATAGATTCAAACCTTTCTAGTAGACTTCTCAATATGTTCTCCACTATTCTTTGATCTTCAATGTTTTCTCTATTCATTCTCATTTGACTAACAATATCCATTGCACAAGTAAAGAAATCATTCATAGATTTAAATTTTTTTTTTTTGTAAAGTTTCTTCTTAACATTTACAATATTATGAGCTTTGCTTTGTTGGTACATTGATATGAGTGTTTTAAAATCAACTATGCTTGTTTTGAGTTAGTTGCTACTATAAACCTTAGAAAAATAAACTCATCAACTACTTGTACAATGAAAACGGAGGTTATTTAATCTTTCTTAAAATTTTCTTTAAATAAATATTTTTGAGGTTGAGTGAGTATATTATATAATGGTTGATCTATAGATTTAAATTTCAAAGTTCTTGTGATCCAAATAAATCTTCCAATAATTTCCTTCATATAAAGATTGAAATGCTTTGATATCAATTATATGGAAACTATTTTCCACCAAATTTTTATTAATCTTTAGTATGGAAAAACCATACTAATATATGCCCCAAATTTTTATTAATCTTTAGAGGAAAACCATACTACTATATGCCAATATGCCAAAATAGCATGAAATGCAATATCTTCCGAATCTCACGCTAATTATGCATATATCTAAGCATGGATCGAGTTCACAGATATATAAAGGATCCATTTATATCGGGATGCTAATATATATATAGCTGTGCTACAAAGGATATTAATCTTCATAGGAAAGCCATACAAGTTTATATAGGCATACTATATGCCATAATTGCATGAAATGCAATATCTTCCTACACGTTAATTATGCAGATGTCCAACCACGGATCGAGTTCAGAGATATATAACGGACCCATTTATTGTATCGGGACGCTATTAAATAAAGGTCTGCTTTAAAGGATATTAACTATGCAGACGGACAGAAAGTGATCTGATAATTGGGAGATTGGGTGCAAACGAAAAGGCTGGAAGCGTCATCGTAAGCATAGCTGTACGCAGTGGGACAAGCGTCCTTAAACACCAGCGAATATTTTGTAGGCGGACAAGCCTCCCTGTGGGGCGATGCTTATCGGAACGTTGTAGCCATCCACGAGACTGACGTCGTAATTGTGGTTGTCGGCATTTAAAGTGAACTCCGCCAGAGAAACCGGCGGAACGCCCCCGGCCCCATTGCAGTTGAGAGCGTTTCCGCAGTCACCGGTGGCGCAGGAGCCCTCCCCAGAGCCGTGGAAGTTGCAGCCCGTTCTCCTCCAAATACGTCCAACATTAAAAGAACTTAACCGTAGTTAGTAGGCGGTAGCCAAACTAGCACTTACCAATCCACTTAGCCCTTGAGGGTAGATTCCTCGTCCTTATTAATATCGAGTAGCAGCATATGTGTGGATGGTTGACCATCTTGCTTTCTAACCAATTCATATCATGTTATTCTTATACAAACTATTTATATCCAGTGGCATATTCCTATGATGGAATTTCAGTTCCACATAAATACTTATTTCCAGTGGCATATTCCTGCGATAGTATTTTAGTTTCACACTAATACCTCTTCTCTGGATAAGAATTCTAATCTAAATTATTGAAAGAAACTGTAAATAAAAATTTGTCCATGGATTCCTCACCCTTATTAACATCGAACATCGAATATATTTGTATATTTATTTCCATTGACATATTTCTGTTATATTATACTATATAAAATGTGACATTATTTCGAATAACATATTCTTGTATAATAAAATTTCAATTCGGCTTCAAACAGCATATTCCTATATTCCTAGACTTTAATAGCTTCTCCGCTGCTGATAAGAATTCTTATCCAAATTATTGAAAGAGATGATGAATGAGAAAGTTCAACTCTTGAAACTTCAAGGTCACATTTTTCGTCCGCATGGGTGACCCTTGATGTGAATCTTGGGGTCCTAAAGTACAAAATGGTTGGCTTGTGAAATGACCCTTGATGTTAATATTGGGGTCCTAAAGTACAGAATGGTTGGGCTTGCGAAATATTCATTTGCTTCTTTCTAGTGAGAGGTGACCTTTGATTGTATAATCAAGTTCGATTTTAATTTTAGAATGAAATGTTTTATGTTAAGTTAGTAAGAAGATTAAGGTTTCAATTTTTTGGGTTTGGCATGTTGTGATAGCTTTGGTTATATAAAAGCTTCCATGAAATCAGAGGTTATAGTGGCGTCTACTACGTGAAAGGTTTACCCTAATACAACTAGAGGTTACAGTGGCGATAATGAACGTTTACCTCAATGTAATTGGAGGTTATAATGACCACAATGAACGAGATTAGAACCCATTACAGTGGCGATAATGAACGTTTACCTCAATGTAATTGGAGGTTATAATGACCACAATGAACGAGATTAGAACCCACAAAGTAAGGTAGAAAATTGTAACGTGTTGCTAATTCTTCTAATTCAATAAAATTTGTTTTTTATTTTTATTTGAGTAGTGTGACAAATCCCTACTACTATGGATATAGTGTTGTTGACGAGTTTTTTCCCAACCATGACCTCTCTTAAGGTTATTTGAGTAGTGTGACAAATCCCTACTATGGATATAGTGTTGAGCAGTTTCTTTTCAACTATGACCTCTTTTAAGGTGGAAATCTATGCTTATCAATAATGGATTAACACACAACCACACATGCCACGGTTTATCGGAATCAATGGTATTATTCTTACGAACATGGTTTATAATTGCTAATAAAATATGTTAATGCTATATAATTTTTTTACATACATAATATAAAAATTATTTTTAATAATTTAAATTAATAAAATGATATTAGTTTAATTAATTAAACAAAATATATAACTTTAATCTTATCAAATAATAATAAATACACAAAAATTAAATTATTATAATACAAGTACTAAATATGTATTGTCTATATATGAAGGTTTTATCAAGGGATACTATCATATGGTCATGATCAAGCTAAATTACCTTTAAAACCCATTCAAATTTATATAACCAAAAAAAACATTATAAAAGTTAAAAAATAAATAAATGAAAATGTTCACGTTATTATTAATTCACCTTATAATAATTTAACTATTGTTTTAAAATAAATATAATTATAATATAATATTTTATAGGGACAGTGTAATAATTTTAGATTTGGCTTTTCTTTGTCGTTTAAACAGCAGCCTGAGCGATTGTGTGAAGGGGTGGGTGTGTGATGGTTATGTGTTAAATTCTTTATTGATAAGCATAACTCTCAGCTTTAAGAGGGATCATAGTTGGGAGAGTCTACCCAACCCTTATTTCGTAATGGTTTCACACTAACCAAATAAAAAAAAATATTATTATGATTAATATAAAAATAAAATAAAAAAATTTATATATTATAATATATTATTTATGATGTGCATATATAATATTCTTAAAAACACTTCTTAAACACTTCTTATAACTTTACTATGAATGGTGTTGTTACTTCCTCACCTCACCCTCATATCCCTCGTGTGAGGGTGGCGGTGGGGAAGTAACAACTGCAACTAGAGGTTACTAAAGAGAAGGGCCCGATGATTATTAAAGAGAGGGCCAGATGTGGGGCATGTTTTTGCAAGTTCTTCAACCTCCTCTTCTTCGCCCACCTATCCCCTAATTTACTGGAACCTCTTTTCATAATAATAGTACTTCTTATAACTTTACCATGAACAATCTGCCTAATGTAGTTTATTGGTAAAGATGCTACTTGCATTATTAGTGATGTGATCCAGATTCAATCCTCATGATCAATGTGTATAAGAAGTATTACTTTAAAAAACAATTACCATGAAAGGTGTTTCCTACTTTCCAAAATATAAATGTGTAAAAATATAATCCAATGATGGCTTGGCCGCGGTTAAGGTGCTAAGCGAGGAGGCTTCAAGGGATAGAATCCCGTCAGGGATAGAGGCAAGTTAATATTTTTTAATATTTTATTTTTCTAAAGTTGCCCTAGGAGAAATAAGGGTTATTATGCACCTTAAGAAAAAGAGATATTTTTGGTGATTTTATTTTTGGAATTATATCATATTATATATCGTTCGAAAGCTTATTTCGAGGGCTATTTGATTAAATTGCTTAGGGGGAGAAATAATGTGTGTGTAAAGAGATATTTATGATTTTTCAAAGAGGTTCAAAAGTGAAGGTTGCTTTGTTCTTTTTCAAATAAGATTAATTCTTTCATGAGGGGACATGATGTATTTTATTGAGTAGGAGTAATAAGGTGTTATTTTGATATTATTGTTGTGTTATTAATCATGATCCTTAACCCTTATTGAAAGTTGAAAAAGAAAGTTTTTTGAGTGTGGCAGATTTAGTGGACAACTAATAAGGCATCAAAAGGTATAAGCAATATTCTCCATTGAATTTGTTTATGGTGGTTGATTTCTGAAATATAATTGGAGATAAAAGGATTGATTGTGGATTTCTTTTCAAAAGTGGTTGGTTGAATGCTTCAAGGTTTTCTAGTTTGAGAGTTGTGTTTAAACCTTGTTTTATAAGCATTGTTGTTGAAGCCATTAGTTGTGTGAAAAACCTGATATAGGGTTTGAGAATAATATGAGTATCATTGTTATGTGAAGAATGTTTTATAAGCATTGTTGTTGAAGCCCATGTATTGTACAAAGAACTTGAACTTGAGTTAGATAACAACATGAGTATCATTGTTATGTGATATTTGTGATTAAGCATTGTTGGAAATATTTGAGTTGGTTGATACTTGCTTAGACTAGGGTTTGTGAGAAAGAGTTGTTCCTTGTGGTGATTTCTTGAGTAGAGTTTTTTGAGCCTAGTCAAATTATTGTGTGAAGTGGTTGTTCAAGTTCCATAAAAAAAAATATTCTATATTCTTATTTGAGTTGAGATCATTGTGGATCATTGTTGTCATCCATTGTAGAGTGCATTGCCATTCATTGTTGAGTTCATCATTGAGCCTTGCCTTCATATATTTGTGGATGAAATTTAAGTGCTACTTGAGCATGATTGATTAAGCCTTTGATAAGGCCTTTGGGATAGATTTATGGACATATTTGTGGCAGATTTTGTGCATGATTGATTGAGCCTTTGATAAGGCTTTTTCGATAGATTTTTGGACAGATTTGTGGAAATTTTTGTGCATGATCGATTGAGCCTTTGAGAAGGCTTTTGGATAGATTTTTCGATAGATTTATGGATATATTTTGAGCAAGTTCTTGGTGAGCTTCCTAGAGCAAAATTTGAGTAGGTTCTTGGTGAGCTTGCTAGAGTATATTTTGATCAAGTTCTTGGTAAGCTTGCTAGAGTAGATTTTGAGTAAGTTCTTGGTGAGCTTGCTAAAGAAGATTAGTGAATTGCCTACCTGAGAAGATCAAGATTGCCTTACTGAGTAAATCAGTCGATTGCCTACTTGAGCAGATCAGGATTGCCTACTTGAGCAGATCAGTGAATTGCCTTACTAAGTAGATCAGTGGATTGCCTACCTAAGTAGATCTATGAATTGCATTACTAAGCAAATCAATGGATTGCCTACCTGAGTAGATCAAGATTGCCTACCTGTGTAGATTAGTGGATTTCCTACCTGAGCAGATCAGTGAATTGCCTTGTTGAGCAGATTAGTGGATAGCCTAGCTTTGAGAAGATCAAAGTAATCATTTGTATTGGGATAAGGATCCCTATTTCTTTGTGAAATATTATAAGGAGATTATCTTGTGGAGTACCCCACATTGGGGGAACCACATTAAATCTTGTGTCTCAATTGTGTGTGGTGATTTTTGTTCTTGATTACTATTGCTATCTATGTCATTAATGCACATTGATATATTTGTATATTGCAATTAAGGACACTAATTGATATTGGTTTGGAAATAACATAAAAAGTGGGTGCTATACTATTCACCCCCCTCTTAGTATAAGCTTGTGTTCTTCACTAGAATGGTGGGAAACCCACTATGAGGAAACCAATATTAAACCCATTGATACTCCATGGGAATAATTGATAAACATCTTAAAAAAGATATTTCTAACAGAGCATTTCTATGACCTAAAATTTGAAGAATTTTCTAGTCTTAGATAAGGAACCATCATAGTGGAAGTGTACTATAAGAATCTGGTAAGACTATTCAAATATGTGCCTATTTATATTGATAAAATGCGAGTTCATAAGTTCATACTTGGATTGTAATCTATGGTAAGGCACAACGTGAAGATATAGGAGCCCAAATCATTGCAAAAGTTATATGACCTAGCAAATATTGTGGAGTCACAATTCTGTTATAAGTATGATGCTCTACCCAAGAAAGAGCGACAAGAACTTAAGAATATGAATAGTAATGGGTTTGTAAAATTGGAGGCTAAGCAAGATCAAAAAGCCAGGAATCCCCAAAATCTTTAGAAGAAACCCTATGAGAATTGGAATAAGTTCAAGACAAACTTTTGGAAGAAGTATAACAAGCCGAGCAATACGAAACATCAGTCACAGAAGTCACACACTCCAACTCCAGTAGCTAAGAATGGGAATGGGAAGTTTGAGAAATAGCAAGGACCCAAGGAAGGGTGCTACAATTGCTGAGGACCTCATTACTATAATTAATTTCCATATCAATTAGGGACTAGCTCGATGGGTGTGAAAGGGAAGGAACCAAAACATCGGATCTATGCCACAGTCGAAAAGCATAATCTAGAGTGACAAGCCACCCCATTACTTGTGAAAGGTAAAGTTTTAAATAAGAAAGCAAATATTTTAATAGATAGTGGAGCCACTGACAGTTTTGTTTCATCTTTTCTAGCAAGGACTGTGTCAAAAAGGCCTGGGTATTTGACTCAAGGGTGGAAGGTAGAGTACAGTTTTGGGTAAACCTACTTGGTAAATCAATTTTACCCTATGGTAGAAGTTACTCTATCTGAAGGGACTACAACATGTTGTTTATATGTAGCTCTCGTACACACCTTTGATGTGATTCTTGGGATGGATTGGCTACGAAATCATAGACCCTTAGTCAATTTCCAAGACCGTTGGATTGAGTATTTAGAGAAATATGGAGAAATACTAAGATTTCATAGCGATCAAGAGGTTTTTGAACCTCAAATTTTGTCCTCTATGCAAGTGAAAAATGCCCTCAAGAGAGGATGAATAGTGTATGTAGTAAAACTCAATAAGGTAGGATACCAGGAGAAAGGAAAAATACTAGGATGACATCCAATCCTATAGGATTTTTAGGACATATTTCCAAAGGACCTACCTAGATTACCTCCTATATGGGAATTCAATTTTATAATTGAACTTATGATAGGTGAAATCACGAGGATACGGAACCAAAAAGGAAATTCCAAGATGCAATGTAAACGAAACTAAACTTAATGCTAAATCCTACGAACAGAAATGCATGAAAGGAGATAAATGTGAACGCATTGAAACAAGGTATAAAAGTGAATATGGAGTATAGCCATTTTTATTAGTATGTGAAAGCACGAGATTTCGGGCGAAGGAAACACTAATTGCGATGCATTCAAAATCAAATACGCTTAAGTCCTAAAAATGTAGAATGCATGAAATGAAAGAGACGCATTGAAATGAGATACAAGCAAATGGAGAAAACACAGCCCTTTCATTAAACTCTCTTGATCTCTGTTACAAAGACGCCTCCTCCCTTTTCAGGGGCTAGGAGCGTTAAAAGAATTTGATTACAATCAAGACTTAATGTTCCTTTTTCCGCGTGCCCACACTTGAGATGGGCGGGCCAAGACGATGCCGCCGCTGATGTTGATGAGTCCTTAACCTCTGCTGCTCCTCCTGCGAACAAAGAAACAACAAAGATGTCAGTAGCACCTATGACAAAAAGGAAAGTTTGTTCTTTGAAATCGCCAAAAGATGCATGCAAAAGATTGTCAAATACAGTGAATAAAATGGATCTAAGTCACCTGCAAATTTGATAGAGGTCAGAAGACATTACCAGAGGGCCACTACCATTGAAACAGTCGGCCAATCTGCCTTCACCTGGAATTCATCCCTGGGCAGGACGAATTCTGACTGCTATTCGTCCCTGGGTGGGACGAATTCTACTGTGTTGGAAAAGCCGAAGTGATCCTGCTCCAATGTCGACTCTCGAGACCTCCAAAACACCTACAAACAGAGGGGTTATGTAATTGGGGCCATTTTGGGATGACCCAGATGGTCGGATTCTCCCAATTTGGCCTCTATCCTCGGGAATTCGATATCGCCACCTGCAAGTTAGTAGGACAACAAAGCGAAAAAAGGCATGATAAAATCTGATCAAAATGTTATGGAATTGAAGCTATGAGTTCACTAAATAGAATAACACAATATGCAACATGAACAAATAATCTAGAATGCTTTAGAATAAAACTTAGAAAATGCGGGGGTGCCCAAGTGGGCCTCCCACCGTTGGCACTTGATTTCGGCGCCAATCCACTAGGGATGGGCCCAAAACCTCTTAGGATTGGGGTGTCTACAAATTGGTGGTGTAAGGTGGTCAAATGTTGGATTTGGGTTGGATCCACGCTTCCAAAAGCCACCCAATAACCTCCCTTGCGAAAGAGATTAGTGGATGTGAGAAGGTGAATCAAAAAGATGCAAATGGGTAATCAATTGGACAGCACTTCGTTGCTTGAAATCGCCTCCAATCTATCTTCTTTGGGTGAGAAAAGTCCCACATTTTATAGACCCATGGGGTCTCTTTTGAGAGGGAAGCATAAGCGCCATGTGTTGGTCATAGGTGCCATGTGGCGGTCATGTCTTCCCATGAGGGAGGGGAGTCCTCCATGACTTGGGCTTTCATAACTGCCCTTGTGACAGTCCTCTAACGGCCCATCTGCCCACCCACACACGCGTGCGAGGAAGGAGTCATCAACTGACTGTCCTTGGCTGCCACTTGGCGCCATTCTTCTTTTTGCCCGTTAAACCTGGAATTCGTCCCGACCAGAGACGAATTCAGAATTCGTCCCTGGGTGAGACGGATTCCAGTTTGAATTCGTCCCTGGGTGAGACGAATATCGAGCAAAGTTCCTGAATGTGCCAAATTGCCTCTTGACCTTACAAAATTGCTATGAAAGTGGTTAGGACCACTGTTTAACCTCTGAGGGCTGCCCTGGGGGCTGTGTTTGTCAAAGCGATCAGTGTTTGTAGCCACATAATCGGATTGGTGTTGTTTTGGTGTCTACAGATGCCCCTTTTTGGGATGCGTTGTGCATGGCACAGCGCCGAGCAAAAATAGATAACCAAAGCACTAATGATTAGGGTTTCTTGGTAACCTAACCAACTTTTGATGCCCCAAGCATGGAAAGGGCATGCATTCTTGAATCCTTGCTTCTGACGAGCTAAGGAATTTGATTTCAAGTATTAACCTATTTTGGTGAGGTGTGACTTGAGCTTGGACATTGATCAGTCATGATTAGGCAAAGGGCGCAACCTTTTGTCCACAGGGGAACCTTGTGTTCATGATTCATGAATGCCAAGTGTTTGATCAATTTGATTGTTGCTTGTTTATTGCCCCAAGCAGGAGCGTAATTGTCTTTGTCAATGATTCTTTGAATGCATGTCGTTTTCCTTAATTGGGTGTGTGATTGTTGATTGGTGACTAAGTGTGACTACCCCCTCAAGCGACGAATCGATGAGGGAATGACCTTCGTGAGAAAAAGCGACGAGTCGCTTGACCCAAGATGACTTGTGCAAGGGTGCCTTTAGATGGTTTATCGTTAAGCATGTGCAATTTTTCCAACATTTGGACCTATTTTTGGTGGGTGTTAACCCTTTTGGTGATGCCATAATGGGGTGAAAGTGTCGAAAGTCCGTCTTCCCATGGAGCGGTCCGGCTAAGATAGCCTTCTTAGGGAGTAGGAGAGTGACAATTTGAGCCCCGACATCGATTTTCTATGCCAAGAGGTTAAGTGCAAGAGCACTTGTGTCCGGCAATGCTTATTGCTATTTGTTTTTGTGTTGCATTTTTTTTTGTTGTTTTTGTTGTTTTGATTTTCTTGTTGTTTTTTAGTGGGCTTTGACCCATTTGTGATGCCATTTGGGGGTGAAATTGTCGACAATCCGTCTTCCCGTGGAGCGGTCCGGCTATGGTAGCCTTCTTAGAGAGTAGGATAGTGACAATGTAAACCCCGACATCAATTTTTCTATGCCAAGAGGTTAAGTGCAAGAGCACTTGTGTCTGGCAATGTTTATTGCTTTTTGTTTGTGTGTTGCATTTATTTGTTGTTTTTGTTGTTTTGATTTTCTTGTTGTTTTTTTAGTGGGCTTTGACCCATTTGTGATGCCATTTGGGGGTGAAATTGTCGACAATCCGTCTTCCCATGGAGCGGTCCGGCTATGGTAGCCTTCTTAGAGAGTAGGATAGTGACAATGTAAACCCCGACATCAATTTTTCTATGCCAAGAGGTTAAGTGCAAGAGCACTTGTGTCTGGCAATGTTTATTGCTTTTTGTTTGTGTTGCATTTTTTTGTTGTTTTGTTGTTTTGATTTTCTTTGATCTTATGCATGATGGTTGATGAATATGGATGTATGCATGTTGATTTATTTTGATGGATGCATATGCTATGATGAATGCAAATGTTTTTGATTTATATGTGATATGCAGAGATGAAATGGATGAATGGGATTTGTGATGTTTGGCTATGGCACCATAGACTGTTTAGAACTTTGTTATTTTGTTTTTAGGCGATTGTTGTGATGCATGACTTTGTATGTATACATGTGGTTTTTCTTCTTTTTTGTATTTTTTGATGGTATTGCAAAGATGAAAAGTAGCGCAGTTGGTTTAGAAATGTAGCTAAGGTTTTCTGAGACTCAGACGGTTTTAACTCACTAGCCATGACTGTACTTTATCTTACAAGACTTTTGAACAAGGTATGAATCGAACTTGTTTTTGACCAAGCTATTTCACATCCCTGTGTGTGCAATTGAGTTCATTTATGTGGTATTTGTCAGGATACCAGCAGTTGCAGATGGGCTTTCAACCGAACCTGTACCGAGGATCACCTAATTAGCTCCACTAACTCCTTTGTTGTATTTAGTTAGATTAATCTGCGGTGTTATCCAGGATACCATAAGCTAGCTCATCCTTATGCAAACATTGGTATGCACATATGCAAAGTGAATGTGACAGACATATCGTCATGCGGGTAGGATACCACCATTGCCAGATAGGCTATCAACCAAACCTGTAATGAGGATCACCTAGATGGTTTTCGAATGCTCGAGAATTCCAAAGATTCAAGTTCGGGTTGTTTGTTGGCTGAATGATTTGGGAGACTTGCTCGTTTATATAGTGATACAAATCACTGTTTATTAATTCTTTTTGAGCAAGGATTTTGAATAGTGGTGATAACCACTGTTATTTGATTTTGTGTTTTGAGTATTGTGAATTTGAGCTTGTGAGTGGCTTTGATCCTTGTGGCCTTGGGGATGACTACCCATCCTGGTTAGGGGTGGATAGTACGAATCCTTACGACGTTGGGGACCAAGGGGATGATGGAGATTATGGAGTAAGGGCATTGATCTGTTAGGCCTTGGGGATGACTACCCATCCTGGTTAGGGGCGGATAGTACGAATCCTTACAACTTGGAGACCAAAGGTGAATGGAAAGTGTTAGGATGATGATTTGTTGGAATTTTGTTTGTGAATGGTGTTGATCCTTTTAGGTCTTGGGGATGACTACCCATCCTTGGCAGGGACGTGTAGTACAAATCCTTACAACTTTGGGAACCAACTATGATTGGGATTTGGTAGTGGTGAAAACCATTGTATATGGAGGTGAATGGATAGGAAAGAGCTTGTCCTTTTGTCAATTCTCAGCATTCTGGAACCATTCGCACGGGGGGATGAGCAAGATAACCATTTCGCTTATGGTGACCTGGATTACCCTATAGGTTTCATCTTTCGTTCACACAACTTGGGAATTTTTATGTGTTTTAATTTGTGTTGGGATGTTACGTAACAAGGTGTATTTCAAGTGTAACTCTACCTTCGTAAAATCTGTTTGACTCGATACATTACATGGCTAAAGAGCAAAATGATGACTGAATCACGAAAACTCTTGATACATTAAAAGACCACTGACTCTAGTGTGGTAAAAAGCAATGCATGGTGTTTTTGTTGTTTTTGTAAAATGGAACAGTGTGGAACAAGATGGACTAGCAGAGCAATTACAACCTATGGTGCCTTTGACCTATACGACCACAAATATGCAATGTATGGATGCAATGTTTTAATGCAGCTATGTATTTTTGTATTTTTTGATGGATTGATTTTTGTGAATATGAAGATGAGATGCGAGAAGAGCTCTCTATTGATGAATTTGAGTATGCCTAGAAATGAGATGCAAATTTTTGTTGTTTTTAAATTTTCTTGACCAAGGGATTGCGATAATCCTTGGAGCCTTTTGGGGTGACCAAGCGATTGCGATAATCCTTGGAGCTTTTGGGGTGACCAAGTGATTGCGATAATCCTTGGAGCTTTTGGGATGACCAAGTGATTGCGATAATCCTTGGAGCTTTTGGGGTGACCAAGTGATTGCGATAATCCTTGGAGCTTTTGGGATGACCAAGTGATTGCGATAATCCTTGGAGCTTTTGGGGTGACCAAGTGATTGTGATAATCCTTGGAGCTTTTGGGATGACCAAGAGATTGCGATAATCCTTGGAGCTTTTGGGGTGACCAAGAGATTGCGATAATCCTTGGAGCTTTTGGGGTGACCAAGTGATTGCGATAATCCTTGGAGCTTTTGGGGTGACCAAGTGATTGCGATAATCCTTGGAGCTTTTGGGGTGACCAAGAGATTGCGATAATCCTTGGAGCTTTTGGGGTGACCAAGTGATTGCGATAATCCTTGGAGCTTTTGGGGTGACCAAGTGATTGCGATAATCCTTGGAGCTTTTTGGGGTGACCAAGTGATTGCGATAATCCTTGGAGCTTTTGGGGTGACCAAGTGATTGCGATAATCCTTGGAGCTTTTGGGGTGACCAAGAGATTGCGATAATCCTTGGAGCTTTTGGGGTGACCAAGAGATTGCGATAATCCTTGGAGCTTTTGGGATGACCAAGTGATTGCGATAATCCTTGGAGCTTTTGGGGTGACCAAGTGATTGCGATAATCCTTGGAGCTTTTGGGGTGACCAAGTGATTGCGATAATCCTTGGAGCTTTTGGGATGACCAAGCGATTGCGATAATCCTTGGAGCTTTTGGGGTGACCAAGTGATTGCGATAATCCTTGGAGCTTTTGGGGTGACCAAGTGATTGCGATAATCCTTGGAGCTTTTGGGGTGACCAAGTGATTGCGATAATCCTTGGAGCTTTTGGGGTGACCAAGTGATTGCGATAATCCTTGGAGCTTTTGGGATGACCAAGCGATTGCGATAATCCTTGGAGCCTTTTGGGGTGACCAAGTGATTGCGATAATCCTTGGAGCTTTTGGGGTGACCAAGTGATTGTGATAATCCTTGGAGCTTTTGGGGTGACCAAGAGATTGCGATAATCCTTGGAGCTTTTTGGGGTGACCAAGCGATTGCGATAATCCTTGGAGCCTTTGGGGTGACCAAGTGATTGCGATAATCCTTGGAGCTTTTGGGGTGACCAAGTGATTGCGATAATCCTTGGAGCTTTTGGGGTGACCAAGAGATTGCGATAATCCTTGGAGCTTTTGGGGTGACCAAGTGATTGCGATAATCCTTGGAGCTTTTGGGATGACCAAGTGATTGTGATAATCCTTGGAGCTTTTTGGGTGACCAAGTGATTGTGATAATCCTTGGAGCTTTTGGGATGACCAAGCGATTGCGATAATCCTTGGAGCTTTTGGGGTGACCAAGTGATTGCGATAATCCTTGGAGCTTTTGGGATGACCAAGCGATTGCGATAATCCTTGGAGCTTTTGGGGTGACCAAGTGATTGCGATAATCCTTGGAGCTTTTGGGATGACCAAGTGATTGCGATAATCCTTGGAGCTTTTTGGGATGACCAAGTGATTGCGATAATCCTTGGAGCTTTTGGGGTGACCAAGTGATTGCGATAATCCTTGGAGCTTTTGGGGTGACCAAGTGATTGCGATAATCCTTGGAGCTTTTTGGGATGACCAAGCGATTGCGATAATCCTTGGAGCTTTTGGGGT
This sequence comes from Wollemia nobilis, assembly GCA_028583015.1. NCBI lineage: Eukaryota > Viridiplantae > Streptophyta > Pinopsida > Araucariales > Araucariaceae > Wollemia > Wollemia nobilis. The sequence goes on from JAQPPZ010016936.1 coordinate 12,430,023, forward strand.
GACCAAGTGATTGCGATAATCCTTGGAGCTTTTGGGGTGACCAAGTGATTGCGATAATCCTTGGAGCTTTTTGGTTTGGATTATGGTTCTTCAAGGGATAGAGGTACCCCCAGCTTGATGGTCTTTGTGCTCTGGATCTGGCTCTGGAGGTATGGGCACGAATGGATCGGCCCTATGCACGGATAGGAGGACAGGGTCCACCCTCGGCATTGATGTTGCTATGGGATCTCTGGGTGAAATTTGATCTTTGTATGCCCAAAGTGGTGGATGTAACGCTTGGTCCCACTGTGGTGGGTTAACGTGCCACTCATGCCCTAGTATTATGTTTATCTATTGACATGCTTCATCGATTTTTATGGGATGTCGATGCTATCGCATGTGATTGTTGTGGGCTATCTCTGTTTTATCCTCACCTTCGACCAGTGAGTACAGATCATCAAAATCTAGAGATTCTGAGACATGGAGGACTGCATCATCAGGTAGCCCTATGGTTAAAGTTTGATCCTCTTCGAAAGGAGCCTCATGTAAGTTGGGCCTTGGGAGCTCCAAAATCTTGGTCTCTACCGACTCTAAGTGCTCTAGCGCTTTGCATGTATCGGGGGATTTGAGCTCCTCCTCTTTGGTTGGTTCTTGTTGAGGAACTTGGGGCCTATGGAGGGGTGGCCAGATAGCACCCCCCATGCCTTGGTGAGGCTAGTTCATCCCGCTCTTCTTCTCGCTCCGATTCCTTAGAGGCTTCTTGATGAATTTCTAAGGGTGGCCCATAGACCTGAGTGGGTTCCTGAGGAAGGCACCCATCATTGGTTATAGGAGTGGCCTCCCGCTCATGTCTAGGAGGCATCGGGGGTGGTGCTTCAAGAATCGGGAGAGTAGCCTCCCACTCCTGTCTAGGAGGTGTTGGGGGTAGCGTTTGATGAGGTCACGATGACCTGTCTTGCCCCCATGGGTTGTGCCCCTCAAAATGTTTTGTCTTATGCGTGTGAGGGGTTGGAGTCCTCTCCTGCATAGTGTGTTGGAACAACTCATCCTTCTGGTGCTGAAGGTGCTCTTTGTTAATATAGTACAGTTCCTCTAAACGTAGTCGCTCTAGCTCAAGTTGCGTGAATTGCATCCGGCGTGCGATGTGCTTGATAGATTCTAAGATAGTTGGTCCTGCCACCTCATGTCTAGAAGGCCTAGATGCCTCTCCTAGATATCTATCTCGGTCGTAGTGATCCAATATCTCTATAGGACGCATCCCTCTGTTGGGGGTAGCGGCATTCCCTCGGGGCTTTGGCCTCAGTGAGTGGTCCTGATAGATAGCAGGTGCGAAGGCGTATTGCTCCCGCATTGTATATTGCTCTCGAGGAAGGTAGGGGTCTTCCTCGTGCTCTCTTTCATAAGTGAAAAAGGGATGGACGGAGTTGGCTCGCCCCGCCTGAGGAGCCTTGTGCTCTGGATTTTTCTTTGTAGTCCTGACAACTAGAGGGGGTGAAGGAGGGATAATGTAATCATGTGGTTCCTCCCGTCGAACCCTATGTTGACCTAGCACTTCATCGCATGGTGACCACTCATAGCGAGCATCTAAGGGAGCTCTCCTATGGATGTACCCCTCATGGAAGGGTGTGTGTTGGGTGCTATGCTGAACAGGAGTGCCCCTAGAAGAGGTGCCCCTATAGTCCCTTTCCGTTAAGGTGTGGAGGGGTCTGCCTTGTGTGTCAGGCCACCAAGGTGGTATGACCAAATCCTTGGGACTATACCGGAGGTGACTTGTGCCTCCTTGGATATTCCCCATAGCATCCGCCCGTGATTGGGCTTGGCTACGGGTGAGCACCATGACGATGTCTCTCTAAAAACCCTAAAATTGAAAATGAGTCAGATGGGGCCCAAAATTGGTGTGCGCATCCCTCTTACAATAGATAAGACAAAAATGAAGTTTCAAGTCCTAACTCTAAATACATTAGGAGATATTGACATCCGAACAGCTCAAAAAGTGTAAAAAATTAGGCACGCAATTTTAAAACCTAATTTCGGGGCACTAGATGATGGAATTTGGCCCCAAAAACTGACTTTTCTGGGAAAATAGGATTCTAAGGAATCATATTTGTTTAAAATTATCCCAACTAACTCCCTGTAAAATTTCAAGTCAATCGGAGCTACGGTTGAGAAGTTATGGCCCCGACAAGATGCACTAAAATTTAGGGAAAAAAATAAGATTTCCCATATTTTGTTGGATGCTCCTGCATCACTTATGGGCACATTTGGGGTGCTTTTGGGTTGACCAAAGGGTTCATGGACACCTTTGGGGCCTTTTTGGGGTGACCAAGCGATTGCGGGAATCCTTGGAGCTTTTTGGAGCGAATGACAAAATGCATAGATTTTTATCTTTTTGTTTATGATTTTTTTTTTTTTGTCTACACTAAGAAGAAATGAACACACACATACACAAACCGTGATTATCTCTTTTAAGGATTAATGGTGTGTCCTAAACTGGTTTAGTGCATTTTGATGTTTTGTTTTGTTTTTGAATGTTTTTGAAGAACGTTTAAATGCATAATGAAGGCTCATATAACTCCCAAAATGGTCGCCCCTTCAATATACCAACCAGGCCGATATACCAACCTCTCTATATACCCGCCCTTACGAGAGGGAGACTATAGGTACGTGAGAGCAGATGGTACGTGGTACGTAGGCGGTACGGAAGGGGTATTGTCCTGTTAATGGCACCTACCATAGAAGACTTATCCTTGCGTGCATGGGAATCACCCCAGTGACACTCGGTCAGCTTTCATCAGGATTTACGCCTAACAACAGTGACAATCGGGGAAATGGATGCAAAGCTAAGCCAAGGTGGTGATGAACCCACCGTTGGTCTTGCTCAAGGGCTGGGGTCTTACGACCAACTCCTTGGTTTAATTTACCACGTGATGTGTGTGGGATTCATTTTATTTAACGAAAATGAAACAAGCATGAATGACTTTCCCTAAGCAAGCAGGATAAACTGAAAACAACCAAAGAACAGAAATAGAAACAAAAAAATTTAACAGAGATTATAAAAATCCCTACCTCTTCTCTGGCCTGGACCGGCTGTTTCTAACTTTATGCTATGAAAATTTACAGACAGGAATTCGTCCCTCTGTGAGACGAATTACAGAACAGAATTCGTCCCTGCTAGAGACGAATTTAAAATTCGTCTCAGGGTCAGACGAATTACAGTCAGATATTCATCACAGTCAGAGACGAATAACAGTCTGCATTAAAAACTTGTACCTTTCAAGCACAAAAACACAAAAAGGATCAGTTATTTGATCTCAAAAATAGGGGACAGAGTCCCACCATGATCGCCACTGAAAGCACGAGATTTCGGGCGAAGGAAACACTAATTGCGATGCATTCAAAATCAAATACGCTTAAGTCCTAAAAATGTAGAATGCATGAAATGAAAGAGACGCATTGAAATGAGATACAAGCAAATGGAGAAAACACAACCCTTTCATTAAACTCTCTTGATCTCTGTTACAAAGACGCCTCCTCCCTTTTCAGGGGCTAGGAGCGTTAAAAGAATTTGATTACAATCAAGACTTAATGTTCCTCTTTCCGCGTGCCCACACTTGAGATGGGCGGGCCAAGACGATGCCACCACTGATGTTGATGAGTCCTTAACCTCTGCTGCTCCTCCTACGAACAAAGAAACAACAAAGATGTCAGTAGCACCTGTGACAAAAAGGAAAGTTCGTTCTTTGAAATCGCCAAAAGATGCATGCAAAAGATTGTCAAATACAGTGAATAAAATGGATCTAAGTCACCTGCAAATTCGATAGAGGTCAGAAGACATTACCAGAGGGCCACTGCCATTGAAACAGTCGGCCAATCTGCCTTCACCTGGAATTCGTCCCTGGGCAGGACGAATTCTGACTGCTATTCGTCCCTGGGTGGGACGAATTCTACTGTGTTGGAAAAGCCGAAGTGATCCTGCTCCAATGTCGACTCTCGAGACCTCCAAAACACCTGCAAACAGAGGGGTTATGTAATTGGGGCCATTTTGGGATGACCCAGATGGTCGGATTCTCCCAATTTGGCCTCTATCCTCGAGAATTCGATATCGCCACCTGCAAGTTAGTAGGACAACAAAGCGACAAAAGGCATGATAAAATCTGATCAAAATGTTATGGAATTGAAGCTATGAGTTCACTAAATAGAATAACACAATATGCAACATGAACAAATAATCTAGAATGCTTTAGAATAAAACTTAGAAAATGCGGGGGTGCCCAAGTGGGCCTCCCACCGTTGGCACTTGATTTCGGTGCCAATCCACTAGGGATGGGCCCAAAACCTCTTAGGATTGGGGTGTCTACAAATTGGTGGTGTAAGGTGGTCAAATGTTGGATTTGGGTTGGATCCACGCTTCCAAAAGCCACCCAATAACCTCCCTTGCGAAAGAGATTAGTGGATGTGAGAAGGTGAATCAAAAAGATGCAAATGGGTAATCAATTGGACAGCACTTCGTTGCTTGAAATCGCCTCCAATCTATCCTTCTTTGGGTGAGAAAAGTCCCACCTTTTATAGACCCATGGGGTCTCTTTTGAGAGGGAAGCATAAGCGCCATGTGTTGGTCATAGGTGCCATGTGGCGGTCATGTCTTCCCATGAGGGAGGGGAGTCCTCCATGACTTGGGCTTTCATAATTGCCCTTGTGACAGTCCTCTAACGGCCCATCTGCCCACCCACACACGCGTGCGAGGCAGGAGTCATCAACTGACTGTCCTTGGCTGCCACTTGGCACCATTCTTCTTTTTTCTCGTTAAACCTGGAATTCGTCCCGACCAGAGACGAATTTAGAATTCGTCCCTGGGTGAGACGGATCCCAGTTTGAATTCGTCCCTGGGTGAGACGAATACTGAGCAAAGTGCCTAAATGTGCCAAATTGCCTCTTGACCTTACAAAATTGCTATGAAAGTGGTTAGGACCACTGTTTAACCTCTGAGGGCTGCCCTGGGGGCTGTGTTTGTCAAAGCGATCAGTGTTTGTAGTCACATAATCGGATTGGTGTTATTTTGGTGTCTACAATATGCTTTAGAACCTAGTTACAATCTGTCTCCTCCCTTTTCAAGGGCTAGGAGCATTAAATATGTCTTTGTCACATCAACAGATGGTATTCCTTCTTTTGCGTGCCCACATGTAGAATGGATGGACCAAACGCCACCGTCACTTGCATTGATGAGTCTTGACTCCTTGTTTCTTCTCTAATTTCAATATCCTACATTCAAGGAAACAGAAAATAGTCAGTAGCACCTGTACGTAAAATGAAAACATGCAATCCCCAAGCCAATGATTAGTGCATGCAAAAAATAAATAAAATGATAACTAAATAGCATCAGAATGATCTAAAAATTTAATAGAAGCATGAGGACATTACCAGGAGGGCACTTTAAATGGAACAGTCAGAAAATTTTCCATGGATTTCTAAACGCTTCGGGGTGGGACGATTAGACCTACAACAAAATGTCAAAAAGCACTGTCCCAAATGTCCCATTTGGGAGGCTCCAAATCACCTACAAAGTTGGGGTTAGGTAAAAAGGGGTATTTTGGGATGACCCAGATGGTTGGATTTTGCCAATTCTGCCTCTATCACTTGGAATTTGATGATGATACTTGCATGTTAGCGAAAGCAAGAAATGACAAAAACATGATCAAAACTGCTCAGAATGATGTGAAATTTGAATGACAACCTATCTAAGCAACAAAGAATAAGATGCAAAAATAACAGAAAGGCAATCTACTATAGATTTCTAATCGCTCTGGGATGGGGCGATTAGGACTGAAGTAGTGTGGAGGGCACCCGGGGGCAGGACACCCATCGTTTGGGGCCCAATTTCGGCACCAATCCACTTGGGATGGGTCCAAAACCTCTTGTGGGGTGTTGTCAACAAATTTGGTAGGATTTTATGGCCAAATGTCAGGTTTTGGTTTCGGATTTGTGCTTCCAATAATCACCCAATGACCTCCCTTCCAAAAGAGATCAAGGATGTGAAAGGCACAAATAAAAAAGGTGTGAGGATGTAAAACGGTAGAACTTCATTGCTCAAAATGCTCCTTCTCCCTATATTTTTGGGGTGAGAAGACTCACCATTTTATAGACCTGACGATCTCTTTGGATGAGCATGCAAAGGCACCACTTGGCAATCATGCCTTCCCAGGGGGGAGAAGATTCCTCCATGATTAGGGGCTCCATGACTGCCCCTGTAACTGCCTTTAGTGCTAAAAAATTCTCACTCACACTCCCATGCAATGAAGGAAGAGTTAAGTGGCGGATCTAAGCTACCATTTGTCAAGATTTGTCTTTTTGCTCGTCAAACCTCCTATTCACCCCACCCTGGAGCGAATACTGCTAATCGTCCCTAGGTGGAACGAATACCAGTTTGTAATCATTCTTGGGTGGAACGAGTAAAAAGTAGAGTGCCTGAAAGGTGCCAAATTGACCTTTGACCTTCCAAAACTATTGTGTGAGTGGTTAGGACCACTGTTTAACCTATGGGGGCTGCCTTGGGGGCTGTGTGTGTCAATGTGATCAGTGTTTGCAGTCACATAATCAGATTGGTGTTATTTTGGTGTCTACAGATGCCCCTTTTTGGGATGCGTTGTGCATGGCGTAGTGCTAAGCAAAAAATAGATAACCAAAGCACTAATGATTAGGGTTTATCAGTAACCTAACCAAATTTTGATGCCCCAAGTATAGAAAGGGCATGCATTCTTGAATCCTTACTTCTGACGAGTGAAGGAACTTAATTCAAGTGTTAACGTTTTTCGGTGAGGTGTTACTTGAGCTTGGACATTGATCAATCATGAATAGGAAAAGGGCGCAACCTTTTGTCTATGGGAACCTTGAGTTCATGATTCATGAATGCCAAATGTTTGATCAGCTTGTGATTATTGCTTGTTTACTGCCCCAATCAAGAGCGTGATTGTCTTTATCAATGATTATTTGAATGCATGCCATTTTCTTGATTGGATGTGTATTTGTTGATTGGTGACTAAGTGTGACTACCCCTTCAAGCGATGAATCTATGAGGGAATGATCGACATGAGAAAAATGACAAGTCACTTGACCCAAGATGACTTGTGTAAGGGTGCCTTTTAGTTGTTTATCTTTCAATGTGTGTGCAATTTCCTAATATTTAGACCTATTTTTGGTGAGTGTTAACCCTTTTGTTGACATCGTTTGGGGTTGAAATTCTTGACATTCCATCCTCCCGTGGAGCTGTTCGGCTATGGTAACCTTCTTAGGGAGTAGGATAGTGAGGATTTGTGACCTCGACATCATTTTTGCATGCCCAAAAGGTCAGGCACAAAGGCACCTTCGTTCGGCAATGTTATTGCTATTGTTTTTTTGGGTGGGTTTGGACGCTTTTTGCGACGCCGTTTGGGGATGAAATTCTCGGTAATATGTCCTCCCGTGGAGTGGTCCGGCTATGGTAGCATTCTTAGGGAGTAGGATAGTGAGGATTTGGGACCTCAACATCTATTTTGCATGCTTAGAATATCAAGTGCAAAAGAACTATTATTGGACAATTGTATTTCTTATTTTTGTGCATTTTAGTGTATATTTTTTTTTTTTTGGAAATTTTTGCTCTGTAATCATCCTTGGGTGGGATGAATACCAGTTTTGTATTCGTCACAGGGTGGTACAAACGCTAACTAGAGCGCTCGTCCCAGGGTGGAATGATTACAGGTCAAAAAGCCTATTTAAGGGCCAAAACTAGGGTTTGGGTTCATTTGCATTCAATGTTTTTGGTGATTTAGAGCTCTGGGGAGGAGGAGGTCGAGTCTGTGAAGCGAAGTGCTATTGAATTTTTCCGGATGCCATGAGTTCACGAACTGGATCGAGCAGCGGAGCCGGAGCGAGACCGATAAGTGCTCGTCTTTGTTATTTTCTTTTGTTTTATGTTATAGTTTGAAAATCACAATTTATTTTGAATTTGTTTTTTGTTGTGTATTCTTGTGAAGGTTATAAGAAACCCTAGGGTTAAATGCGATGTTTTTATTGTTTGTTTTAAAACTAAAACCCTAGGTTAAACTGACAAGAAAACCCTAGCTTAGAAAAATTGTTTGAATTTAAATTTTTGTATTTTCGTTTAAAAAAAACCCTAGATTCAAATGCGTTATTTTTGTTGTTTTGTTTTTAAACTAAAATTCTAGGTTAAACTTAGAGAAAACGCTAGCTTTAGAAAGATTGTTTTTATTCTGAGTTTTTATTTGTGAACTTCAGTTATAAATCTGATGTTAACGAAAGATTGTTATTTTGATTTTGATTTTTTTTTATTTATCATTTTAAATGTAGAGTTAAAAACCCCAGGTACTGACAAACTGTGGTTGTTGAATTTTTTGTTTTTATTTATCAGTTTAAACATAGAGTTAAAAACCCTAGTTACTGACAAACTATTTTTTTTTATTTTTATTTTTAATTTTGTTTAATAGTTGAACTATAGAGTTAAAAACTCTAGGACTGACAAATATTGTTTGCATTTGTTTTTGTTTTTATTTATCAGTGTAAACATAGAGTTAAAACTGTTGTTTGCATTTGTTTATCGTTATTTGTCTGTTTTGAGTTGTACATTATTTTATGCATTGCTGTATATTCATGTTATTATTGTACAGTTTATCATGTTTTTAATGTTTTTGTTTTGTTTTCTTTTGTAGGTTGTGAAGAGTCGATACCTTGTGCCTATAGTTTTCTCTGAGGCATAGGAGGCACTGACTTTGGTTTACTGAGAGTGGCTAGATGCCCTTGGGCTCAAGCAGGTGACTCGGCTAGAGACTATGGTGGTGGATCGAGCATATCTGATGGCCCTGATCAACTTGTGGGATCCCTGGACCAATACCTTTCATATCTCGATAGGGGAGATGACGATGACACTGGAGGATGTCTATCAAATTCTACGGATTCCAATAGACGGAATTCCTATTCGGACTACACGTGATTAGCAAAAAATAGTGCTGACACGATGCCTCAGTCATGGGAAGGAGTTGGGTGTGGATAGCTCAGTGGATGGGGCAAATGGTGACTACCATATTGGCAGTATTTTGGTGCGGTGGTGGCTAGAGAGGGGCATGTTGGGGGTGAGGCATGCATTACTGATGACCCTCATTTCCAACATGTTGTTGCCCGACTCTTCGAGTGCGAGGTTCTCGTGGAACCTACTGGAGGTGGTATTCAAGTTGGTGGAGTGCCTGACCAGAGAGCCTATGATTATGATGTGGGGTCAGACACTATTGGCATAGCTCTACGATGAGCTGTACGAGGTCCGCTGCCAGAGGTGGAAGGGTATTAGATGTAGTTATCTATTGCAGTGCTAGGCTTGGTAGCACATAGTTGTGGAGAGGCCAGTGGGGTTGTCATGGATGACTCATGTGGAGATGGTTGATAAAGAGATAGGGTATGCATCTTTGTGGTGGTGGTCTGAGGAGCAGGGGTAGAGTCAGCGGTGGGCAGGTGCTGTAGGGCACTATGTCGATGCCTTCGTTCAGCTTGCTCCACGAGAGGTTTTTTGGCACCCATACCAGGACTGTCCAGCCTGTCCTGATGCTGGAGAGTGGCTTCGATGGGTGCATTAAGGGAGATGGCTGATCGGGCAACATGAGACCGAGTAGGAGTACTTCTCGTATGTCCGAGTGACATGACATTTTGGGGTGCGCCAGGGGTTTCCTGGTGAGCCTTTGATCTATCGACATCGGGGTGATGAGAGGACTCTAGCTTGGCCGATCATCGTTCCGCTGGGTGAGGAGTCGGATGTAGTGATTGATGTTCCTAACGTGGACAACGTCGAGGCAACCACTGAGTATGACTAGTGGTGGACTTTGTGGCGGTGGCAAGGTGAGGGGCCTCTAGGGGGTCCAAAGGCAGCAGTAGCAGGTGGAAAGGGTGCAAAGGCACCAGGAGAGGGTTGGGGGCTCTGTTGGATGATGTGGATATGGTTGAGGTTGATGAGGTGGATGAGGATTTTTGGTTTCCAGAGCATCTAGAGATGCAGGATGTCCTGGAGTAGTGGGAGCTAGAGAAGGCTACCATTACAGAGATGCCGATGCCTCAAGCAGTACAAGAGGATACAAAGGCAGGGTTGCATGCTGAGATAGCGTGATTGGAGGGGCTGATCCAGATACAAGATGATGAGCTTAGGGATGTGCTACAAGAGAGGGATCTCCTATGAACGCATTTGGTGAATAAGGAGAATGCATTTATGGTGTACCATTGGCAGGATGGGGATACAGATGCTGCGTTGGATATGGATCTCCTACGGACGTAGCAGGTAGAGAGGGATAATGCATTAGTACAACATGATGAGAACTTGGCGATAGTTCATCAGTGGGAGATGGACTTGATTCAGCATTGGTTTAAGCTGGAGGCAAATATTATCTACCTCGATGGGCGAATCCCTACAGTTAGTGGAGGTGGATCGTTGCGCCACATGAGAGGAAGCGATACTGAGCAGTCAGCATCCTCTTGGTGCAGGCGACTGGATGAGGGAGGGGCTAGTAGGCATGATGTGGGGGCTCACAATAGCTGCCCTGAGGGGTCCCATAGGACCCACACCATGGGGGGTAGTTCCCGTCGCACCGATCCTACATGATCATAGTGGTCGATGCCCTAGGATTGGGGGTTTTTGAGATTTTTTCTTTTTGCGAGGTCAGAGGACCAATTTATTGTAGCCTACAGGTATTTTTGATGCTATATATACAGATGAATTTCTTTTGTTTATACATGTGTTGTGATTTGATTTTATGCACAGTGACTGATGTTTGATGGATGCATGTTAATTTACATTATGTATGGATATTTTGCGATGAATGCTAATATTTCTAATTGATATGATATGCAAATGGAATGGATGAATTGAATTTATGATTTTTGGCAGTGGCACCATAGACTATTTAGAACTTATGGCTTTTTGTCCTAGGCGATTGCTATGGTAAATGACTTTTTATGTTATTTTTTTGTATTTTTTGATGGCGATGCAAGGATGAAAGATATCACAGTTGGTTTAGAATGTAGTTAAGGTTTTCTGAGACTCAGATGTTTTAACTAACTAGCCAAGACTGTAATTTTATCTTATAAGACTTTTAAACATGGTATGAATTGGACTTGTATTTGACCAAGTTATTTCACATCCCTGTGTGTGCAATTGAGTTTGTTTATGTGGTATTTGTCAAGATATTTCTAGTGCTAGATAGGCTTTCAACAAAACTTGTACTGAGAATCACCTAATTAGCTCCACTAACTCCTTTGTTGTATTTAGTCAGATTAATCTGCAGTGCTATCTAGGATACCATAAGCTAGCTCATCCACATGCAAACATTGATCTGCACACAAATTAATGTGACAGATATATCGTCATGCTGGAGGTTTTCCACCAATGACTGATAGGCTATCTACCAAAACGATACTGAGGTTTACCTCATAACCCTCTGAATGCTAAGAGTTCCAGGGATTCATGTTCGACTCCCTTCTTTTCTTCAATTGTATTGGGATACTTGCTCTTATATAGTGATAAAAATAACTATTTATTTTTGTTTTTTTCTTTTGAGCAAGGGATTTGAATATTGAGTGATGAGAATCACTATTGTATGTGTCTTTTGATGTATGCACTTTGGTTGTGATGTCAATTTTTTTGGAGTTTTGACTTTTGCAAATTTTTGATGTTTTGCAACTTGTTGAGAACTTGGGATTCTTGGGGAATTGGGTAGGGAAGATGTTTGTCCTTTTGCCAACTCTCAGTATTTTTGAGGTCATTCACGTAGGGGGATGAGCAAGATAACCTTTTCACTAGATGGTATCCTGGATTGCTTTTCAGATTTCATCTTTCTTTTACACAAATTTGGGAATTGTTATGTGTTTTAACTTGTGTTGGGATGCTACGTAACAAGGTGTGGCCCAAGTAGAACTCTACCTTCATAAAATCTATCCGACTTTGTACAAAATTTGGCTAGAAATTTAAAGACATCTGAATTATGAAAACTCTAGGTACATTAGAAGACAACTGTTGCATGATATGGTGAAACTGTGGAAGGCGTCTATTTTTGATGGACTATTTATAGAATGGAAAAATGTGGAAAATGATGGATTTGTCGAGTAATTACAGTCTATGGTGCCTTTGACATGTATGACCAACAAATATGCAATGTATGGAGGTGAGCTTAATGCAACTATTATTTTTGTGTTTTCGATTGATTTATTTTTGTGAGTATGAAGATGAGATGCAAAAAGAGTTCTTTTATTGTTGGATGATTTTGAGTATGCATGGAAATGAGATGCAAATTTTTGTTATTTTTGATGATTTTATTTTTTTTGAATTTTCTTATTTTTGACTAAGTGATTGCGGGAGCCCTTGGAGCTTTTGGTTTGACCAAAGGGATGATGGGTACCTTTGTGGTGTTTGGTTTGACCAAAGGGTTTGTGGGAAAATTTGGGGCATTTTTGGGTGACCAAGCGAGTGTGAGAATCCTTGGAGCTTTTGGTTTGACCAAAGGGTTTATGGGTACCTTTGGGGCATTTTTGGGGTTGACCAAGCGACTACGGGAATCCTTGGAGCATTTGGTTTGACCAAAGGGTTGGTGGAAACCTTTGGGGTGTTTTGGGATTGACCAAGCGATAATGAGAATCCTTGGAGCTTTTGGGGTTGACCAAGTGATTATGGGAATCCTTGGAGCTTTTGGGGTTGACCAAGCAATTATGAGAATCCTTGGAGCTTTTGGGGTTGACCAAGCGATTATGAGAATCCTTGGAGATTTTGGTTTGACCAAAGGGTTGGTGGACACCTTTGGGGCATTTTGGGATTGACCAAGTGATAATGAGAATCCTTGGAGCTTTTGGTTTAGGCTATGGATATTTTAAATATGGAATGACCATAAATGACTGATGTTCAATGGTTCTAGTTCCTTTATTCCGCCAAGAGAGGCTAGTCGGTATGTTCCAAGGCCTATTTTACTATTGATGACATAAGGACCTAACCAATTTGCCATGAAATTGTCCCTTAGATGGGCTGGCAAGTTAGAATTTTGGTGGTTTTCTTTTAAAACCAGGTCACCAACTTGAAAGTCCCTCAGGTGAACCTTCATGTTGTATGCTTTCTTAAGTCACTCTTGATAGATACGTAAATGCTCGAGAGCATTAACACGTCATTTATCAAGAAACGTAAGCTGGTCTAGCTGATCCTGCCATGCAGTTTCATCATCGATGAACTCTTGCATTGATATGCGCAGGGAAGGTATTTCCAACTCAAGAGGCATGACTACCTCGGAGCCATACACCAATGAAAACAAAGTTTCCCTAGTGGGCATTCTAATGCTAGTGCGATAAGCCCATAGGGCAAGCGGGATTTGAATGTGCCAATCCTTATGACTATTTGTGACAATATTTTTGAGGATGGCAACTAGCATTTTGTTGACGCCTCTACTTGCCCATTTGCCTGTGGATAATAGGGTGTTGAAAAATTATGCTGAATTTTGTACTTTGTGGTCAAAGCACGCACGTCTTTGTTCTTGAATGACGTCCCATTATATGAAATTATCTTGGATGGAATACCAAAATGACATATGATGTTATGTAAAATGAACTCCACAATGCAAGGTCCAGTCATAGACGTAAGCGACATTGCTTCCACCCACTTGGTGAAGTACTCTATGGCCGTTATAATAAACGTGTAATGACCCAACAACGTAGGGGAGATTTTTCCGATTAGATCTAAGACCCACTATGAGAACGACCAAGCTGACTGGATCGGCTGCAAGTCATGAGAAAGTATGTGTGTCAAATTGGCATGGTGTTGACACTTCAAGCACTTCCTTACATATGCGCAACAATATCGCTCTAAAGATGGCCAATAATAGCCCATCCAAAGAATGTCCTTTGTGATGGCCATATCGTTGAAGTGGCCACCACATGTACCATTATGCACTTGGATGATCACCCAAGTGGACTCCTGCTGGTCCAAGCAATGAAGGAGGATTCCTTCATAGCTACGATGGTACAAAATGTCTCCTAACAAGATATGTTTTGTCACTTTTTGCTTGAATGATCGTTTCACAGCATGCATCAATCCAAGTGGGAGGTTACCTAGCCTAAGGTAATCTCGTATGGGTGTATACCAATATTTATGATCGAAAACATCGATAGTATGAATAGCCAATCCCTCGTGAAGTTCATCCCTAGAAAAAGCTGAGCAAGAGAGAACTTGTAAGAATAGTGTTGTGTTGCTATTAAAGGGAGTAGGGGAGAACAAGGACCCCCAGTTGGCATGATTTAGAAAATCATGGATTTGAGAGAACTTTTTTGGGGATGGTTCAATTTGGATCAGGTGGATTCCTGGCGTTAAGTCAGAGCTTGCACGCTCCATCGTGGATTGTGATAGTGTTTTGACTTGAATGGTTGTCATATCAACAGAAATGTCTTGCAGGATCAGTGACCCCAAGGAGGCCATAGTGTCTATAAAATGATTCGATCATCGAGGGAGTGCCTCGATGTCATACCATTCAATATTTTCTAAGAATTTGTCCACAAGGGCTTTCTATGCCTGCAGAACTAGGCATTTACATTGGAATACCCCTTTGACTTGGTTGAAAATTAACAGTGAATCACCAAATATGTTTAATTGTTTGATGTTCATGGTGATTGTTGTCTGAAGACCTATGAGCAAGGCTTCATATTAAACATTGTTTTTGGTGCATAGGAAATCTAATTGGAATGATAGAGGCATTGGAGTCCCTTGCGGTATGAAGAATACAATTCCCACACCACCCCCTTGCTCACATTTAGAACCATTGAAGAATAGGGTTATGTCGGCCTGTGACTCAGGCTCATCAAAATATGGTGATTCTGAGACATGGAACACCCCATCATTGGGTAGTTCTATGGTCAGAGGCTAATAGTCTTCGAGAGGAGCCTCTGTTAGTTGATCGGCGATGACTTGACCTTTGATGGACTTTTGTCCAATGAATTCGATGTCAAAATCCGTCAACAACATGATCCATTTGATCGTGTGGCTACTATGATAAGTACAACTCATCATGTACCACAATGGATTCTCCTTAGACACAACATACATCATATTTCTCAGAATGTAGTGGCATAACTTTTTTGTAGCAAACACCACTGCCAAGCAAAGCTTCTCAACGTATGCATAGTTAAGTTCATAACTTACCAGGGTGTGGCTAAGATAGTAAGTAGCATGTTCTTTGTGTAGTTTATTTTTTTGGGCTAGCATGGTGCCCAGTGCCACCTCAGTAGCTGACATGTATAAGTAGAATGACACTCCTAGTCTAAGTGGTGCCAATACTGGCGATGAAGCCAAGTATTGTTTAATATCGTCGAAGGTTGACTGGCACTCGTCATCCCAATGAAATGATACCCCCTTGTGCAATAATTTATTCATGGGTCGGCACTTTTCAGATAGCTACGCTATGAAGAACTTGATTGACATGACCTTTTCGTACAGGCTTTTGAGCTGCTTGATGGTAGTTGGGGGAAGCATTTCAAGGATTGCCTTGAATTTTTTTGGGTCCACCTCGATGCCTCGCTTTGAGACTATGAAACCCAAGATTTTTCTAGATGTGATGCCAAATACACACTTCTTGGGATTTAGTCTAACTTTATGTTCCATGAGGTGATCGAGGATCTTTCTTAAGTCATCGAGGTGATCTGGGAGCGAAAGATATTTGGCCAACAAATCATCCATGTAATCTTCCAAAGTTTTATGCATGTGATCATGGAATATGTATGTCAGGCATGTTGGTAGGTGGCACCAGCATTTTTAAGGCCAATGGGCATGACCTTATAACAAAATGTCCCCCAAGGCGTTGTGAACGCCATTTTTAGTTGGTCCTTGATATTGATATGAATTTGATTGTATCCCAAGAAACTATCCATGAGGGATAGCATTTCGTGGCCTGTTGTAGCATCTACTAATGCATCGATGCTAGGAAAGGGGAAATCATCCTTAAGACTTGCTTTGTTTAGATCTTGAAAATTAGTGCATATGCAAATCCTCCCATCGGGATTTTTGATGGGCACCATGTTGGACATCCATGGTGGGTATTCCACGCAGATGACAAACTATGCATCCAACAGATTTTGTAATTCATCTTTGACTATTAATACCACTGTTGGGTGCATCTTACGTAGTTTTTTATTAATTGGCTTGACTGTTAGATCAAGCGTAATATTATGCGTGACTCGCTACAGATCTAGCCCTGGTATGTCTTTGTAGGACCATGTAAAAACCTCCTTATTTTCTTTAATAAGGGTTATGTAGTCAGCTTGCTCTTCAAGGGATAGGCTTACCTCCATCTTGATAATCTATGGATTCATTGGATTAGAGCCAATGTCTACATTAGTCATCTCCTCGATCGACATGTGGGATCTGTCCTCCAACTGGTGTGGATTTGGGATCAAGTGGATATCATTTTCTAAGTTTATATTAGAGTTGGGAACCTCGGGTTCCTCTTCAGCATGGAAGATATCCTGAGTTGGCCCTAGGGTGAAATGAAGCATCTCATCAAAATTCTAGTACTCTAATGGGGATGGTGGTGAGTTGACATGATCCTAGTCTATGGCATATATGTCTAGATATAATGACTTTGCTAGATCGGCTGGATTGTGGATGGGGGCGGTTAAGTCAATGGATATCATGTTGATGAAATAATTTTGGTCTCCATTACCACGGGTGTGGTGACTCATACATCCTAAATTATTTTTGTGCTCTAGATTTGGCTCTAGAGGTATTGGCACGAATGGATCGACCCTATGTCTGGGGAGGAGTACAGGGTCTTCCCTCGACACTGATATCACTATAGAGTCTCTGGGCGGTAGGTGCTCTCTATATGTCCAAAGTGGCAGATTCAACACTTGGTCCTACTGTTCTAGGTTTAGGTGCCACTCATGCCCTGGACTTATGTTTAGTTGTTCAAATATGTCATCAATATCTAGGGGGTATTGTTGCTACACCTATCACATGTGGTTAAGATATGCCATCTCAGTTTCATCTTCATAATCACTATTAGAGATCCAAAGGCCTTCGTTGGTTCCAATAACTATTTGCAACATGTAAGGATCATCCTGCTCGAGCAAATTGATCTGGCCCCATTGGGGTTGTTCAGCTATCTACGAGGGGACCTGATTCTCTCGAGGTGGCACTTGCTCAATCGAAGCATCCAAAGGGAACATTTCCAAGATGCTTTTGATGAGGCCAAATATTGCCTCATTTTTTATTATTTTAGACATCCTTAATAGACCTTTTTGATATGTTTTAATGTTAATTCTGCTGATGAAATACAATATTTACTACTATTTACATGTTTGACTGTTTAGAAGCATAATATTATGTTTTTACTAATTTTCTATATTTTCTGCATAAGTTTTGTTGATAAATAATGATTTATTGTGAAATGTGTTAGTGCAATCATGTGTGGGATATCTAACGTTCATATCATGCTCTCTAAAGTCGTCAAATGCAAAAAATAGCACTAAAAACAGGACAAAAATTGCAAGCTGTGCAAAACTGTATTTTGACTGTTTTAACTTGGACAAATTCTAGCCAGATTTGCATGGCTTGGAATTTGGTCAAATTCAACTTAGGAAAGCATGTGACTAGGTTGTTGAAAGAATTACAAGTCTGATCCACCAAATGCTCGGCCAAGGAACCGCAAACTGTGTTGAAAACAGTCATTCTGGCACTGCTCTGGAACAACAGGGATACTGCTCCGGAATAACAGGACTACTCCGGAATAACCAAAAAAGCATAGTTTTGACCAGAACAGCTCAGGAAAGACAAAAAATTGTAGGAGAATTATAAGGATAGCTATGTGAATCTTTTGTGTATATTTTTCAACATAGAAGACCTCCAGCAAATGTGTAACAAATAGATTTCATTCATGTAACCATATTCTGCATTTTAGGAATGCAGTTTTAACAGCATTCCTAAAATGCCTAAAATCTGAATCATTCCACATGATTTAGCATGTTTTTAATATAAATAATTGGCTCCCATCTGGGTTGAGCTGTGTAGGGAGAATTAGGATTGCAATTAGTGTAATTTTGAATATTATGAAATCAGATTTCTGTAGCAGTAATATGTAGAATTTTCCTACATGTTTTTAATTCAATAAAAAGTGCAGTTTCTGTCAGTTTTACTTTATGATTGAAGGAGCGATTAAGTAGAAAACCAGAGCTACTTCTTCACCTTCTTCTGAACCAGGGAGCAAGGGCCACTCCCAGGAGCAGAAGAAGGTTTTTACCAGGTTTTCTTGTTTAAATCTGTCTGCAGCAGAATAAATAAGAAACCTGTCATTTTTCCTGCACTTCCTTATTTTGCTGAAATCATTTCCAGTTTCAGAGTTTGTAGTTTCATTATTATTTCTGAGTTTATTTTCAGATCTGTTCTTTTATTTTGCAAGTTAGTTTATTTTTTGCAATTCTAATTTCAGCAACTTTCATTTCAACAATTTTAATTCAGTTTTGAGTGCATTTCTAGATTTAGCAAAAATAAATAGGTTTCTTTGACAGTTGTTTCATTTCTGCAATTTTATTTTAGCAAGCATAATATAGTTTCCTTTCAGTTCATAGGGTTTAGAGTGACAGAAGAACCCCCAAAAAACACTAACTGTTCTGCCAATAAAGCCATTTTTTGAATAGAATGTCTTACATCTGCTTGAATTGACTATCATAAACTGCCTTAGGACACCTGCCCGGATTGATAAATAATGATCAAATGATGAATTAAACGACACTCATCATCTTTCTTGATAATAATCCATGGGGGTCACTTGTGAGTGATTTCTATCTGATTTGAAAGGTTCTCATGGTGCTACCTCATATTCTGACTCGTCTTCTAAAGATCCTTCCTAACCTTGTCTATATCCCCCTTGTAGGTGAGCTATCGAGCTTTCTCCTCTCTCGAGTGAAGGGAAAGGGTTGTTGAGGTCAACAAAGTTGGTTGTCGACAATGGGAGATAATCCCCAAAGGTATATGTTGTGTTAGGATTGGCATATGGATCTAATGCCAACCCATACTTGTTTCTTATCCCTATGCCTTGCATGTTCTCTACTAAGATGTCAAGGGGTAGGGGGTGGTTGAACCCTACTCTTGACTTGTCGTATGGCATCTGATATCCTGGTTGGCAAAGAACTCACACTTCTTGCTCATGCGTGCCTAACCCATATCCATGCCAATTGCATTGGCCAAGATATCTTAAAGTGAAGTCAGGGTTGGAAAAATAGTTGACATCCTCAATGAAAGGCTCTTCATCTTCATCTTCTTGCATGTAAGGTTCAATGCCATTATCAAGGCCCCCATATACAAAGTTCATTTGGTTTTGCGGGTATCCTAGATGAACAATAGTACCGATGGGAAGGCGAGGTCTCCCCATGTCCTGCATGGACTCTAGTGCGGGTGTTGCTACAATGTTGTGCACCAGATACTCCCCTAGGCTCGTGTTAGCCATCTCAACAGTGATTTTTGGTGGTTGAGGAGGAGGGAATGGGAGTTCTTCCTGATTCCACTCCATGTTAGGTGAACTAGGCATCTCGACTTCCACTTGGCTAGGCATCTCTTTGGTAGAGATGGTTGAGATTGATGGTGGTGCCTCTTCCAGAGGTTTCTTCCCTTTGTCCTTCGATGTGGCTACCGTAGGTGGTATCGTTGGTGAAGGACTAGACGATGAAGATGGACCCAGTTGGGTATTTTATGGACTTGTCAATGGGGATGCCCTCGGATTTGGACCCTGTTTAGATGGATTCAACTAAAAATTCAAATGCGTTGATGGAAGGGTCAATTGCAGCATTAGCTGCATCGTATTGCAATACTTGAAGGGATCCAAGTCTGTCGGGACTACATGCACTTGCTCTTCAAATGTATACTTTAAGCATTGATGAGTTATCGAAGGGACACACTTCATGTCCCTGATCCATGGCCGAACGAAAAAAAATTTATAAGCCATCTCACCCTCCAAGATGTGGTACAATGTATAAATAGTCTTTTGTCCCACTTGGATGGGTAGGACAATTGTGCCAACTATTGAACATATCACATCATTGAATTCTCGTAGAGTGTAGGTGGAGGCCACGATGTGAGATGCTGGAAACTTTAGATGTTTCAATGCCGATATTGTAATGATATTACTTTATGAGCCAGTTTCCACGAACACCCTCTTATACGGAATCCCGTTGACCCATGTAATAACATGTAGGGGTGGATTCGCCATGTCACCAGTCATTGATTTTAATTCACCCTCTCAAAAGGTGATTACTGGCTTAGTGCATCATTTGATATGTCCCATGAAGTTGTTAAAGGAGTTTGTTTTGTGGGGCTACAACTAGATGGCTTTTAGCATCTCCATTAGAGCCTCCTAATGGGACGATGATTGTTGTATGAGCTCGTAAATGGAGATCCTAGCCGATGTGGTCCTCAAACTCTGGGTGAGTTTGGTTCAAATCATGGCCACTAGTCTAGGCAGAGCAGGTTATGTAAGGTGATGTGGTTTTGACGTTGTTGGCACCTATCCTGTAGCTACCACGGGGGCAACTATGCTTGGGTACCTCTTGTTTCGAGTCACTATACTGATCATCCCTACATACCCCTACATGGGGCAGTTTTGTGTTACCTCATTGACTTGTAGGGTCTTTTCCTACACATCATGGGCAGGCAAGGGGTCCTTAAAGACCTCCATTTGTTGGTTGCTTAGTGCCACGGGATTATCCATCGCTAATGTCTTGTTATCTATTAGGTCTTGCACTAAGCGTTTAAACTTCCAACATGCATTAATGTCATGTCCCTTCCATCTGTGGAACCTACAGTACAAGTCTTCCCTATAGACCTTAGGTTTTGGCACATTGGGTTCTATGGGTTGACTCTCGGGTAGGCTGATCAATTTTTCCACTGACAAGCGGTCAAACAGGGAGTCTCTGGACTCTGTGTAAGGTGTGAATTATCGCCTAGGGTGATGCTGCTAATTTTGTTCTTGCTTCTAATTTTCTCTATCATAACTGTTAAGAGGCACCACCTGATAGTTAACCTTTTGGGGTTGTGTTGCTTGTGCAGGCTTCAGGATATTTATAACAACCTGATTGACCACAGTGGGTTTTTGTTGCGTGGTCCCTATTTTGGTGTTCTTAGACCATTATTTCTTCTTTGGCTTGGATATCTTGCCATCCTAAATCTTGATCTCCTCAATGATTTTGGCTTGCACTAGAGCTTCCTCTAAAGTGGCATATTACTGCAACTGCAATAGCACGGAGATAGATCTCAAATAGCTCTTTGAGAACATTTGGGTGAGGTCGGACATAGGAGGGAGGTAGGGTAGCTTTGAAAGCAAATTCCTCCATCGATTCCCATAGGCTGCCATGGTTTCTTCCTCATACTTCCTGAGGCTAGATAGGTCATGTAGTGATGCCTTATTCTTGGTGTTGAAGGTGAAGCGTTCAAGGAACACATCCACTAGTTGATCTAAGTTACTAATGTTGTGCTTTTGCAATTGAGTGAACCAATCCGAGGCAGGGCCTATGAACATGGTGATGAATTTTATTATCAACAAAGCATCATTGTCTTGAATTCCAAAGCATTGGCTCAGGAATCTAGTCACATGCTCTTGGGCATCTTCCTCACCTCTAAATATTGCCAACTGAGGCAGTTTAAAGTGTTCAGGGTAAGGAGTGCCGACACTGACGAATGCACATGATGACTGTGGAGTTGGCATAAAGTGGGCTTTTGGGGCCCAGACGTCTTGGTCTCCACAGACTACAAGCACTCTAGCAACACTTTATATGCATCAAAATATTTAATATCTTCCTCCTTAGTTTGTTCCTGTTGCAGGTTACGGGGAACTTGAGGCCTATAGAGGGGTGGCATAATAGCACCCCCTCTACCTTTGTAGGGCATTTTTTCCCACTCTTCTTCTTGCTTATACTCCTCATAAGCTTCTTGAGGATTTCTTAGGATATAGACCCATGACCATGGGTGGGTGCCCATGGAGGGTACCCATCATTATTCCTAAGAGTGGCCTCCCTCTCAAGTCTAGGGGGTCTTGGAGGTAGCACTTGGTAAGGTCTTGGAGACCTGTCTTGCACTAAGGGGTTATGCCTCTTGTACCTTTATGCCCTCTATTTTTGAGGGGTTGGAACCCTCTCAAGCATAGTGTTGCAGAGCATCTCATCTGTTTGGTGTCGAATGCGCTCTTTGCTAAGGCGATATATATGTTCTAGCTGTTGTTGGTCTTGCTCAAGCTATGTGATCTACGCTTGGTAGGCGGCATGTCTGGAAAATGCTAGGTCGATCTGCTCTACTATCTTGAGTCTAGGAGGTCTAGATGCCTCTCCTACACATCTGTATTAGTCATGGTGATCCAATATTTCTATAGGTCGCTTCCCTTTATCGAGGTTAGCGACATTCACCTGAGGTTTTGGCCTCAGTGGGTGACCCTAATAAATAGCAGGTGTGGAGGCGCATTGCTCCCGCACTGTATATTTCTCTTGAGTAATGTAGTGGTATTCCTATTGTTTCTGACAATAAGAGGGGGTAAAAGAGGGATGATGTAATCATGTGGCCCCTCCAGATGGACCATGTGTTGTCCTAGCACTTCATTGCATGGTGGCCACTCGTAGTGAGCGTCTAAGGGAGCTTTCACATCTATGTTGAGTGCCACATGTAGAGACTCCTCTTGAAAGGGTCTGTGCTGAGTGGGCATGCCCCTCGAAGGGGTGCCTCTATAGTCCCATTCCATCAAGGCACGAAGTGGACTATCTCGTGGGTCATCCTACCAAGGTGGAATTACCAAGTCCTTGGGGCTATAGCGGAGGTGACTTGTGCCCCCTTGTACACTCTCTGTAGCTTCCACCCTTGATTTGGCTTGGCTACGGGTGTACACCATGGTGGTGTCTCCCTACAAGATGCGTAGATTTTTATTTCTTTTTATGATTTTTATGCTACACTAAACAGAGGGAACCACACAATCAAAGCAGTGATTATCTCGTTTATAGATTAAAGGTATGCCCTAAATCTGGTTTAGTGTGTTTTGATTTTTGTTTTGATAGTTTTGTAAAGAATTTTTTGTAGCAAATGTAATATTATGGCTCTTATGACTCCCAAAAATGGTCGCCCCTTTGATATACCATTGTTAGGCCATTATACCAAACCTCTCTATATACCTGCCCTTACATGAGAGAAACTATTGGTACGTGAGAGTAGAATGGTACGTGGAACATATGCGTTATGGAAGGGGGATCACCCTATTTTTGACACCTACCATAGAAGACTTATCCTCATGCTTTGGGAATCACCCCAGCTACACTTGCTCAGATTTCATCAGGATTTACGTCTAGCAATAGTAGCGATCGGGGTTATGGATGCAAAAATTCAAGCCAAGGTGGTGATGAAATCCATTGTTGGTCTTGATCAAGGACTGGGGTTTTATGACCAGATTATTTGTGTTTAAACTACCATGTGATGTGTGGGGTTATTTTTATTTTCCACAAAAGAAAGCAAACATGCAGTAAAAACTTTCCCTAAGCAAGCAAATAAGCATAAAATAGAAAACAAAAAATAGAAAACGACGGAAGGTGTTTAGGACCTCTACCTCTTCTCTGCACAAATAGGATGCCTCTGAGTTTCTATTTTGAAACTGCATAGAGAGCTATTCATCCCTGGTTGGGATAAATAATAGATCTATATTCGTCACAGGGTGGGATGAATGCCCATTCGCCCCAAGGTGGCATGAATTTTAGCTTTGTACTCGTCACATACTGGAACAAACAACAGTCCAGCGTTTGAAAACTTGGTACCTACAAGCAAAAACAAACAAGTTTTGATCAAATTTTTGATCTCAAAAATAGAG
Organism: Wollemia nobilis; assembly: GCA_028583015.1. NCBI lineage: Eukaryota > Viridiplantae > Streptophyta > Pinopsida > Araucariales > Araucariaceae > Wollemia > Wollemia nobilis. The sequence continues at coordinate 12,453,875 of JAQPPZ010016936.1, forward strand.
GACAAGGTCCCACCGTGATCGCCACTGAAAGCACGAGGATACGAAAACAAAAAGGAAATGCCAAGATGTGATGTAAACGAAACTAAACTTAATGCTAAATCCTACGAACTGAAATGCATGAAAGGAGAGAAACATAAATGCATTGAAACAAGGTATAAAAGTGAATATGGAGTACAAAATTTTTTATTAATATACTTTAGAACCTAGTTACAATCTATCTCCTCCCTTTTTAGAGGCTAGGAGCGTTAAATATGTCTTTGTCACATCAACAAATGGTATTCCTTCTTCCGCGTGCCCACATGTAGAATGGGTGGACCAAACATCACTGTAGATTGCATTGATGAGTCTTGAATCCTTGCTGCTTCTCTAATGTTGAGATCCTACATTCAAGGAAATAGAAAACAGTCAGTAGCAACTGTAGATAAAATGAAAACATGCAATCCCCAAACCTATGATTAGTTCATGCAAAAAATAAATAAAATTATAACTAAATAGCATTAGAATGATTTGAAAATTTAAAAAAAGCATGAGGACATTACCAGGAGGGCACTACAAATGGAACAGTCAGAAAATTTGCCACGGATTTCTAATCACTCTAGGGTGGGACGATTAGACCTGCAACAAAACGTCAAAAAGCAATGTCCCAAATGTCCCATTCGGGAGGCTCCAAATCACCTACAAAGTTAGGGTTAGGTAAAATGGGATATTTTGGGATGACCCAGATGGTAGGATTTTGCCAATTCAACCTCTATCTCTGAGAATTTGATGATGTTACTTGCATGTTAGCGAAAGCGAGAAATGACAAAAACATGATCAAAAGTGCTCAGAATGATGTGAAATTTGAATGAAAACCTATCTAAGCAACATAGAATCAGATGCAAAAATAACAAAAAGGAAATCTACTACAAATTTCTAATCGCTTCGGGTGGGGTGATTAGGACTGAAGTAGTGCGGGGGGCACCCGAGGGCAGGACACACGTCGTTTGGGGCCTGGTTTTGACACCAATCCACTTGAGATGGGTCCAAAACCTCTTGTGGGGTGTTTTCAGCAAATTTGGTAGGATGTTATGGCAAAATGACAGGTTTTGGTTTCGGATTTGCGCTTCCAATAATCACCCAATGACCTCCCTTCCAAAAGAGATCAAGGATGTGAAAGGCACAAATAAAAAATGTGTGAGGATGTAAAATGGTAGCACTTCGTTGCTCAAAATGCTCCTTCTCTCTATATTTTTGGGGTGAGAAGACTCACCATTTTATAGACCTGGCGGTCTCTTTGGATGAGCATGCAAAGGCACCACTTGGCAGTCATGCCTTCCCAAGGGGGAGAATATTCCTCCATGATTAGGGGCTCCATGACTACCCCTATAACTATCTTTAGCACTCAAAAATGCTCACTCACACTCCCATGCAATGAAGGAAGAGTTAAGTGGTGTATCTGAGCTTCCATTTGTCAAGATTTGACTTTTTTCTCGTCAAACCTGCTATTCACCCCACCTTGGAGTGAATACTGCTAATCGTCCCTAGGTGGAACGAATACTAGTTTGTAATCGTCCTTGGGTGGAACGAGTAGAGACCAGAGTGCCTAAAAGGTGCCAAATTGACCTTTGGACTTCTAAAATTGCTATGTGATTGGTGAGGACCACTGTTTGACCTCTAGGGGCTACCCTGGGGGCTATGTGTGTCAATGCGATCAGTGTTTTCAATCACATAATTGGATTGGTGCTGTTTTGGTGTCTACAATAGGAACTGGACCTATTCATAGATCCACATATAGAATGAATCCTACTGAAATGCATGAACTGATGTCTCAATTGCAAGGATTATTGGAGAAGGTTTTGATAAAACTAAGAGTGTCACTGTGGGCACACTAGTTCTATTCATGAAAAATAAGGATGGTTCACTAAGATTGTGTATTGATTACATAATTCTAAATAAGGCTACAATCAATAATTTATATCCTTTACCTAGGATCAAAGATTTATTTGATCAACTGAAGGATGCCAAGTTGTTTACCAAAATTTATCTGAGGTCAAGGTATCACCAGTTGAGAATTCATGAGGAAGATACTCACAAAAATGCATTTAATACTAGGTATGGGCATTATAATTTTATGGTTCTACCCTTTGGACTAACCAATACCCCAGCCACTTTCATGAACCTAATGAACAGTGTTATCTAGAGATATTTGGACCAATTTTTTCTTTTATTCCTGGATGATATCCTTATATACTCTCGAGATAAATTAGAGCATGATAAGCATATTAGGATTGTGTTGGAATTATTGAGAAAGAATCAACTTTACAAAAATTTGGCTAAGAGTGAATACTATGTTTCAGAGGTAAGATACCTCGAAAATGTTATATCAAAAAAAGGGCTTACTATGGATCTAGAAAAGATAGAGGCTATTCTGAATTGTCCACCCCGACTAATGTCGCTGAAGTGCAAAGTTTCATGGGGTTAACAGGATATTATAGATGTTATATAAATAACTACTCTAAGATTGTTGGACCCACAATGAACCTTCAAAATAAAGGAAAATAATTCAATTGGTCAGGGAAGTGTGAAGTTGACTTTGAGCTATTAAAGCATAAGCTTAATACTGCACTAGTACTAAAGGTTCTCGATCCTCAATGGGACTTTTTATTTTACATGGAAGCATCAATAGACAGGTTGGGTGGGATACTCTCACAAGAGGATTCAAATAGTGGCATATACTTCAAAAAAACTTAAGAAGCATGAAGTTAATTATGCTATGCATGATTTGGAGCTCATTGCACTGGTGAATGCTCTAAATTTTTGGTGTCACTACTTGGTGGGAAGGCCCTTTGAATTGAAAACAAACCATCAAAGTCTATGGTATATATTCACCCAACCAATACTTAATGCAAGGTAGAGAAGATGGATAGAATTCATCGTTAAGTATGATTTTAAGATTGAGTACATAAAGGAAAGGATAATAAAGTGTTTGATACTTTAAGCAAGAGATATATAGCAACCATCACTAGAGATCACATGGATCTTATGGATCAAGTGAAACGGAGGTAATCTCAGGATGAGTATTGTCAAGGGATTCAAGTCAATATGGACAGAGATCCTGAATGAAATAAGGAGTTTAGTGTGAAATATGACTTTTTGTGCTATAAGGAAAGGGTCATTATACCAAAGATAAGAGATTTTAGGAACTTAATCATATGAGAAGCTCATAGATATCCTTATTATGACCATCTAAGAGAAGCCAAAATGCAATAAAACGTTAAAAGAGCCATACTTTGGGTAGGAATGAAGAAGGATGTCACAGGTTTTGTTGCTTGATGCCTTGAATGTTAGAAGGTTAAGGAAAAATTCTAACATCCTATAGGAAAACTTCATCTGCATGAGGTACCTATGCAAAAATGGTAGGTCATATCCATGGATTTTGTTGTGGGGTTACCAAATACTTGGTACAAACATGATGCCATCTTAGTAGTGGTCGAAAAGTTGACTAAGGTTGCCCAATTCATACCAAGAAATACCAAGGACAATGCTCAGGTAGTAGCTAGAAGATTCATCAAAGATGTATTCTGATTGCATGGGTTTCCAGAGGTAATAATATAATCTAGAGACTCAAAATTCACTTCTGATTTTGAAAATACCTTCATAGTGTAGTTGGTATGAAATTGAATATGAGTTCAGCATACCATCCTGAGACCGATGGACAAATAGAGCGGGTAAACCAAGTTTTAGAAGACATGCTCCGCATGTACTACATGGATCATAAATATCAATGGCAATATTGTCTACCTTTGGTAGAATTTGCCTACAATAATGGATATCACTCCTCGCTAGGAATGGCACCTTTTGATGCCTTGTATGGGTGAAAGTGCAGAACACCATTGTCATGGGATAACCTAGATAATTGAGTTGTGATTACACCAGAGATGGTCAAGGTAATGGAAGAGTAGCTAAAAGAAATTAGACAAATCCTTAAGGAAGTTGCAGATAGGAAAAAGAGTTATGTAGATCTAAAAAGAACTCCTAGAGAGTATTATTTTGGAGATAAGGTGTTCTTAAGGGTTAAGCCAAATAAAAGTGCTATTGAATCCACAAAGTTAGATCCACATTTTTTGGGGCCCTTTGAGATCACAAAAACTATTAGTCCGGTTGCCTACCAACTTGCATTACCACCTAATCTATCCAAAATCCATGACACCTTCCACATATACTTTCTTACAAAATATGATTCTAACCCTGAACATGTATGGGATGTTTCTAAATTGCAGATGGTAAATTCAGAGTCCATTGAAGTACTACCAATGAAGATTCTTTATTTTTTCTCCAAATATCTATGAAATCAGACTCTTGATCAATGTAAGGTCCAATGGGACCAGTTCTCTAAGAAGAATGCCACTTGGGAGAAAGTGGAGGTTATGTGAAAACATTTTCCCTTTTTGTTTGAAGATTATATGATGTAATAATTTTATTTTCTACTGAACCACAAAATAAAAACTAGAAACACCAAGGAAGATGTTTAATATTGGTGGGTGAGGATGTCATGACCCTCCCTAGCTGACTTTAAGGCACAAGAAAACAATGTATGGACCAATTATGTGGTGATACTTAGTTTGAACATTTGAACCAACTATGTTATTTTTAGTTTATTTATAAGGGCATGTTATTGCTAACATATTCCAAGTGTGCAAGATCATGTACACTCGTAGGTGGAACAGGTAAAGTTACCCACCAAAAATGAGGGTATCAAAGATCAGGGGCAATGATGATTGATGTACTTGAAGGTAACATGGATAGATACCTTCATATAGGAATGCATTGACGGAAGGGATAATCATCAATAGTTGATCACCTGGAGCTTTAGTTGATAGCCTAGTAGCTATCATAAAATCTCTGGCTAATATGGGTGATTGAATTTATGGAAAGACTCCCTCTTTGGTTAATTGTATAAATGTGTTTGCTTTCTACTACATCATAACTTGAGTAGTTTTATGATTTAGCTCCTATATAGGAACCACTGCAAGATGATTATTGATGCATGAGGTTAATTGTCATATTTAAAATGAAAATAAAGCATCCTCCTTGAGAAAGAGAATAAATTAAGTTATATTCTGAATTTAGATGCTTTTAAATTAATTAATGGAGTTTAAGAAAATAATGATTAGCTCGTTAGAGCTCATTGGTAAACTTCATTTGTGATTAATTAAGGAGTTTTCATTTTAATTAATTAAAAATAGATATTTTAATTAATATAGGGCATAATTTATTTGAGATTAATTAAAGATGATTATTTTAGTGATAAGATAAAATTCATTAAAAATCTTTAATTAATTATGAATAAATTGAAAGAGGATATTTCAATTAAATAAAAATATATATAATGGAGATATTATAAAAAAAATAATATTATAAATCTTAAATTATGAGATGAATATATTTATCATTTTAAAATAAAATATCATGGTCCCACATCCCTACTTGGTGTAACCTAAGGTAAGGGCTATGATAATAAAAACTTTCCAAAGAAGGAAAACATGGGATTAAGTTGAAAGGGATGGGAATGGGCATTTAAGGGAAGGCAGTGGTGTAATCTTTGAGAGGGCAGTGGATGACCACGAAGTAGAGGGGGCATGTAAGGAGGAATGAGATAGAAGAAATAGGTTGAAGGTCAAGGAAGGAGAGGAACGGAAGGAAGAAGTTGAGGAGGGAAGCGAAGGTAGAAAATGATAAGTGCACCAGAGGCTCAAAGGGATACAATAGACCTTGCGGGTGTACATCTCGGCTAAAACTCAGGTTAGGTTATTCTAAGCTTTGTTTGGTATGAAAGCATTGGGTGTTTAAACTACCATCATTTCTTAGAAGCATTGTGCGTTGTAGGGAAAGCTTTGTGTTTTTAAGTTGCCATATTTGCTTAGAAGCGTTGTGTGTTGTAGGGAAAGCATTGTGTGTTTAAGTTACCATATTTGCTTAGAAATTTTATGCATTGTGGGAAAAACCAATGTGTTTAAACCTATCATATTTGCTTAGAAGCATTGTGCATTGTGGGAAAAACCAATGTGTTTAAAGCTACCATATTTTCATAGAAGCATTGTGTGATGTCAGGAAAATCTAGTGTGTTTAAAGCTACCATATTTTCTTGGAAAGCGTTGTGCACTATGAGAAAAAACTAGTGGCTTAGAAGCATAGTGCACTATGGGGAAAAACCAGTGTGTTTAAAGCTGCCATATTTTCTTATAAGAGCTGTGCACTATGGGGAAAACCAATGTGTTTAAAGCTACCATATTTGCGTAGAAGCATTGTGCACTATGGGGAAAATCCAGTGTGTTTAAAACTACCATATTTGCTTGGAAAGCATTATGCACTGTGGAAAAAAAACAAGTGTGTTTAAATTTACCATATTTTCTTAGAAGTGTTGTGTGTTGTGGGGAAAATCCAATGTGTTTAAAGCTACCATATTTTCTTAGAAGCGTTATGCACTGTGGGGAAAAACTAGTGTGTTTGAAGATACCATATTTGCTTAGAAGAGTTGTGCATTGTGGGAAAAAATAGTGTGTTTAAAGCTACCATATTTGCTTGGAACGTTATGTGTGATGTGGGGAAAAATCTAGTGTGTTTAAATCTACCATTTTTTATTAGAAGCAATGTGTGCTACAGGGAGAGCATAGTGTTTGAGTTGCCATCTTCGCTTGGAAAAAACTATGCATTGTACTAGCTTTAGGAAATTCAACACCAGTGAGAGAGGTGTGCCTATGATGAGGTCACTCTGCATTATATCCAAGTCAAATAACCCTTACACCACTAGAGAGCACCCTATTCAAACAAGTGCGACAGAGAGCAATGTTCATACTCTGTTTACCTAGGAGTTGCTCGGCAATAAAATGTATTGTTTGACAAAACACAACCCTGAGTTAGGGAGTGCAGGTTGGAAAACCAGGTTGGCCATAGATTATGGTGTGCTTTGTAAGGCGTATCTCTAGCTATAGTGGTACTATGTAAAAAAAAAAAAAAAGGGAAAATCCATGGTCTATGAAAGGTTTTAAAGCATACTTTTAACTTATTTTAATGGACCTTGATTTTATATATAAAACATATATCAAGTTAATTAAACAAGACCTTTGATTATATTTGAGATATATGTAAATGGACCTTTGATTATATATGAGAAACATATACTAGGGTTTAATTAAATGGACCTTTGATTATATATAAACATACGTTGGGATTTAATAAAGTGGAACTTTGATTTATATGTAATCATATGTTAGAATTTAATTAAATGGACCTTTGATTATATGTGAGGAATATATATAGGGAACTTTGATTTATATGTAAATAATATGTTAGAATTTAATTAAATGGACCTTTGATTACATGTGAGGAATATATATAGGGAACTTTGATTTATATGTAAATCATATGTTAGAATTTAATTAAATAGACCTTTGATTATATGTGAGGAATATATATAGGGAACTTTGATTTATATGTAAATCATATGTTAGGATTTAATTAAATGGACCTTTGATTATATGTGAGGAATATATATTAGGACCTTTGATTATATATAAACATACATTGGGATTTAATTAAATGGAACTTTGATTTATATGTAAATCATATGTTAGGATTTAATTAAATGGACCTTTTTGTGTGAGAGATATATATAATAGGACCTTTGATTTATATTGAGATTTAATTAAATGGACCTTCGATATTTATGGTAGGCATATAATAGGACCTTTAGTTTATATGTGTGAAATATACTAGGGTTTAATTAAATGGACCTTTGATGTATATGAGAAACATATATTAGGAACTTTGATTTATATGTGAATCATATACTAGGTTTTAATTAAATAGACCTCTGATTTATATGGGATATGTAAATGTTAGGTTTTTATTGAAATGGAACCTTGAATATTAGGGAAAGATGTGAAAGGTTTAATTAAAATAACCCTTGGATTAATGTTGATTATCTTAGAAGTTCTTAAATGGAATGTGATGTGGATTTATTCTTTAAGCTAAAGTTATGGGGCTTTGGTTTAGGGAATAAAGAATGATTGTTCTAAAGGTTAAGGGTATGGGACTTTAATTCTTTAGGACATGAATGAAATGAAATTAAGTTAGACTCTAATCTAAGCAATAGCATGTTTAGATGACTCTCCAATGGGATTTGTGAGAGGTGAGAATAAAATTAAGGTTTCTTTTATGATGTCCATTATGCATTAGATGGTTAGAGACTTAATGGATTATTGTATAGTTGCAATTTGGCATAGTATATGAATATATGCATTTAAAGGTATGTCTATCCTGAACCATGAGTATCCCGATCCCCTACTACCCTCAAAGAACCAAAGGGAAGCAAGAAGAAGCAAGGAATCGAATGGGAAACAAATAATACGTTTGGCATCTTATAATGATTTACTTATGTTCAATAGATTAGAATTGTGAGGAGATATCCCCTATGCAGTTGATGTAATACCTTTGAGTAGGATGGTTTATTATGCAAGTGAAGTTGAAGTATTCATGTTGAGTTATTGAAAGCAAATTTATTGTATTTTTGTATTCGATTATGCTATGTATTAGATTCTATGTTCGAGTTGATTTTGCTTCATTTTATCTATTGTGTGTTGATTGTTTTATGATATGGTAGTATAGATGTATTATAATTTGATTGCTTGATGATAAGGAATCTAGTGTAGAGTTCTAGGGTGAACTCAGAGGTGACCTACGGGAATTGATACCCCCTTAGGGTGAACATAGGAGGACCTAAGGGAATTGATATCCCCTTAGGGAGATAGAGAACTAAGTAGGAAGAGATTACATATGAGTTAAGATAGCTCGTCGTGGAGATGAGATGGATAGCTTAACTCGTATTACCCATACAATACCTACACAAAAGGATTTGTGTATGGTATGGATATGCATGTACACCTTCTATGGACTGAGGGTGATTATTCTAGCTCATCAAGGATGATGAAACAGATGGACTTATCCACAGTTACCTATTATACGCCTACACATATGGATTTGTGCTAGGGTAATTTAGGAGATGTAACTTCTAGGGAAACTTAGGAGAATGAAACTTTAGATTTTTCTAGTGGATTAGGGGTTCATGAAGGGTTCATGTACCTCTATCCTTAGTAAAAAAAGAAAAAAATTTCTATTTTTGTATTTTTTTCTATTTGTGTGCTTTTGTATCATTATAAACACGAATTCCATCCTTGTTTTCCATTCATCTAAGTCAAATAGTTGGTTTACTCTAAAATAAATCATAATCAATGAAGGATTTTTGTCCTCGATGGTTTTGTTAGACTCTAGTGTGTATGATAGGTATATGGATTTCTTGGCATATCTCATGCAGATGTGACATGAATGGACCATCATGTCAAGGCTATTGAGGTGCAACTAGATGCTCTAGGATATCTCATTCACATCAGATCTACAATAGATGTTGAACATTATAGTATCTAGACAATCGGTTATCTCTTGAACATCACCTCCCTATGTCCTATGATGACTATTTTTCTATCCTCCAATAGCTCTCCTTCCAAGAACAAGCCCATAAAAACCCCAACAACATGGGATTCAAACTAGAATTATGTGAAGAAGTGAAAAAAACACACTAAATAAAACATAGTTTACAATATTGAATTAAACAAATTGCTATTGTAATTTTCAAAATGCATAGGAAATATTTTTGATATTAAAATTTTGTTTTTAGACTATTACTACTACATTCATTCTCTTCACTTGTAAATTCTTATTTACATGTATATATATTTTCAAACATATTAGATTACAAAAATATATAACCAAAAAATCATCACATCCAAAGAAAACAACTTTTAAAAAATTTCATGCATTACAATAAAGTCAAAATAGTTCCTAAATATTTTTTGGTAAGTTGGAGATAATCAATTTTAATATATTTATTAAAATAGTTATGAATTCTTGTATGTTAAAAGGTGCTTCCCACTACACAAAGTAAGATATAATTTGTTCATATTGATCCCACAAAAATATAATGTCCATAAAATAAATCAAGATTAATTTCATCACCCTCCATTAATCCATTTTTCTTGAGACTGTGACACCTAAAAAATATTTCAATCTTCCAAAGTCTTATTTCATAAAAGTTTTTGCAAATATTTTTTTTATCTATTCCATTTAACTAAAATATTTCAATTTAATTTCTTCACTTCTGGAAAACTCTCTAATGAAGTAAATTTTGATATTGATGTGTTTGCTTCTTCCATGAAATATTAAATTTTTGACAATGCTATAGTTGAATTATTATCACAAAATTAGGAGGGATATTGTTGAAGCTGGATATAAATAAATCATATGATAGAATATCATGGGTTTTTTTATTCAAAGTTTTGGAAAAATTTTGTTTTCATGTTGATTGAATTTTTTTAATCAAGGAGTGTATCACAATAGGAATGTTTTTAGTAATGATTATTGGGGTTGTAGTTGGTTATTTTAGGATTATAACGGGGTTTGACAAGGAGACCCACTATATCCTTATTATTTATTTTGGCTAAAGCCTTGGGAAGTGCAATTTTAGCTACTACTAGAGAAGGTAAATTGGATGGAATTAATCTAGCTTCAACTTTAAATCCAATTTCACAGTAACAATTTGTAGATGATATGATTATTGTCAAAAAATCCTCCATTCCCAAATCAAAGGTAATAAAGGAACATATTGGGTATTTATGAGATGTTGCTAGACAGAGGGTAGATTTTCTCAAAAGTAAGGTTTTCTTTATCAATACTCCCATTTTAAGATTGAACAATATTGCAAGGATCTTTGGTGGTGAGGTTGAAAATTTTCTTGATACCTACCTGGGAATGCCCATTTTTAGTGGAAGAATGAAAGAGGGAATGTGGAATCTAGTAGTTGAAATATTTGCTAAAAAAATTACAGGTTGGAAGGGTACACTTCTTAGCCTGGCAAGAAAGGCTCAATTGGCTACTAGTAAGTAAAATCTGGTTGAAACTTCTAACTCCAAAACTAGCCTTCTTCTCTTGGCTTGCAATTCAAAACAAAATTCTCACAATGGACAATTTTCTTAAGAGAGGTCTACAGATCCCTAACAAATGCCCATTATGTGAAAGGGATTGGGAGGAGGTATGGCATTTGTTTTTTGGATGTTCATTTTCAAATGAGGTGTTTAACAACATCCTTGATAAATTTTGTAAAACATGTATTTTGTAAAATCCTATTGTTGATTTGTACTCAAGTTGCAAATCACCTTTTAGAATCAAAATATTGAGTAATTTATGGAACTTTTGTTTGCCTCACTTTATGTGGGGTATTAGAAAATAATGAAACAATAGAATTTTTAAAGGATACAAGAAATATGTGGTGTCTATAGTGATCAAGATTTGTAATTCTATGAAGGAGAACATTTTGATAATCAATTTAAAGGACTCATGGGAAGATGACGGTGAAAAAATTATTGAAAATAGTTGGGGGTTGGATTATTTGTATCAGTATTTTGTTTATGTTGTTAAGTTTTTGACTAAGTTGGCTTTCTATAGTATAAGCTAATATAGGTTATGTGGGTTATATTTTCAAATTGGTGATTCACTTTATGTCACATATTAAGCTTTGTATTAGAGTATCATGTTTTCTATTTTATGAAAGTGTAAAAGGGTTGGGTCCCTTTCAAAAAACCCTTCCTCCAACATAATAATAATAATAATAATAATAATTTTGATTCAATTCACCAATAACCTTTTTAGGCCATACTGCTTAACATGCGACTACGGTGGCAAAAAAATGTTTTACTTTAGAAGTTGAAAATGCAACAATAGGCTATTTTTTAGAAGACCACAAGATTGCACTAGATTTATGATGAACTATGCACCCAAAAGTTCTTTTTCTACCATCAATGTTTCCATATCAATCACTATCTATATATACAACAAGTTCAAGTTTATTTGACATTATGTAGAAGATCCCATATTCTTTGGTTCCATTCAAATACCTTAGAATTATTTTCTTGCTTGCAAGAGAATGTTATTATTTATATCCATATTTTTTTAAATCAAACTAACTCCATACATTATATCTAGTCTAGTGGTCATCAAATACAAGAGGCTTCCAACCAATCTTTTGTAACATGCTAAATTTACATTATTGTTGTAGTCATGTTTTCTCAGTTTTTGACCTGTTACAATTGGTGCATAGACCATTTTGCTATTGTCCATTCTAAATCTCCTTAAAACACATTATGCATATTTACTTTGTGAAATAAAAATTTCATCATTCAATTGAAAGACTTAAATTCTAAGGAAGTAATTCATCAAGCCTAAATATGTCTTTCAAAATTCACTCTTCATTGCTCTTCTAAATTGATTGAACAACACATTGTTGTCACATTTATGAATTAAACCATATATAGACAAAGAAATTATTAAAAAAAAATTCTTGTTTATTTTTATTTTTATAGAGAGTGGGTTTGCATGAGCACTTGAGAATTCCATTTTTTAGAAATTAAGAATCAATGTGACTATACCAAGCTCTAGGTGCTTGTTTCAATCCATATAATGCTTTCTTCAATTTATACAATTTCCTTTCTTGTCCTTCCAATTCATAACCTAGAAGCTAATCTATATAGACCTCTTATTCCAAACTTCATTTAGAAAGGTAAAATTAAGGTCCATTTGATATGTTCTCCACCTTTTTTGAGTTGCCAATGTTAGAATAATTCTTATTGTATCAATATTTGCTATAGGTGAGCAAATTTCATGATAGTCAACTCCTAATTTTTGTGAATACTCTTTTATAACTAACCTTACTTTATATATTTCCACACCACTCTTCGCATTAAACTTTATTTTATACACCCAATTCATAAAATGGTTTTCTTTCATGCTAGAACATCCATTAATTCCCATGTTTGATTTTATCTATAGCATCAATTCTTACATCCATAGCTTTTAAATATTTATTATTCTTAATTTTATCTTTGAAATAGATAGGATCACATTTAGAAAATAAGCCAAAATTAACAAACTCTTCATCTTCATTTTTATTTCTTGCTATCTTATGTATTTCTCATACGCTCCTTGTATTTGATGGTAATAGCATGATGGGACTAGACTTTGTTCTTGCACTTGGTGATGAATTTGATGAAGAATAACTACTACCTGTATTGATATTGTTGCTTAAAACCAACAACTGATTTATATTTTCTCCATTTAAATCTTCCACTTCAATGCTTGTTGTCCCTTGTTGATATGTTTTATTATTCCAATTCCAAGCTTTATTCTCAATAAGTTTTGCATGTCTAATTACTATTACTTTATTCATGTTAATATTGTACAATGTATAAGCTTTTGATTGTTCTCTATATCCAATAAAAATGTCTTTCTCTCCCTTGTCATGCAATTTTATTTAATTTCCTCTAGAAGGTGTGTGTATGCCATATAACCAAAAATCACAACACTTGGATTTTTGTTACTCCATGCTTCTTGAGGTATTACATCTTGAAAATTATTTCTAGGGTATCTATTCAACAATAAATTGTATATGCAACTACTTCTACTAAAAAATAATTTGGTAATTTTTTTTTTAACATACTCATTTCCATAGGTCCGAGGTGTAGACCAATTGGTTCCCCAAAACCTCGTAAGGGGGGACATCCAAGGTTCAAATATCGGGCCTCATCGAACTGAATGCTTGTCCCTTTCTAGGTAAATTTAGCGGTGTAAAAGGTTTAAAATGATTGTGGCATGGTGGTTATAAGGGCGGACTACACGAATATATGTGTGGCAACATTCGAGGTGGACATCGCTTAATACTATGGAGGCCATATAAAAAGCTGGACGGCCGGCCTGAATTCATGGCAGTTACTGATTCCACCATGTATAAAGAAAAAAAACATACTCCTTTGCATATCCATTATATTTTTATTCTTCCTTTCCACAACACAATTTTATTGTGGTGTGTATCTAGCTATAACTTGTCTTCTAATTTCATTTGCCTTTTTAAATTTATGAAATTAATTTGAAATGAGTTCACCTCCTCCATAACTTAAGCATAAATTTTCAAATAGAAGGCATGATGAGAGGGAGTGGGAGAGAAAGTAAGGTTAGATCAGGTGTGCTGAATAGTCTTGTTTCAACTAAAAATAGGGTCAATTTGGATCCTCTAAAACACCCAAATCCTTGTGTTTCTCTAGTTCTATGCAGAAGGATGGTCAAAAGGTAGAGTTGTTGTGGTTGGTTGTGCAGTAGCAGTTGGAGGAGATATCATGTTTGGTTTTATGGGTGTGGTAGGTTGTTTGTAGTGGAAGGATTTTCTTCTTCATTGGAAGAGACTATCCCCTATTGCCATACTCTATACCTATCCTTATTTGTGCTTTTGGTGTACCCTATTTCTTGGGATTTTTCTTTCTTGTTTTCTTGGAGAGAAAACTTGGCTTGGTTAATTTTAGCTTTGGATATTATTTGGTTGTGTATGTTGTTCCTGGCTCTACGGTTCCAATGAACATATTGCTGACCTCGTTTATTCAGAAGGAAGTCCTTATCTAAGGCTTGTTTTTTTGGGAGAGGATCTCTAGCCATCAGATGTTTGGTCGATGTTCTTAGATTTGGTTTATCTAAAAACCTATGTCCTTCAATAGATATTGAGAAGTTTGTATAGACTTATGGCATGCAACCATTATATTTTAATGTGATTCTAGTCCCAATTGGGATATTGGATTTTATCATTAATATAAATAAGATTCCAACTCTGTGTTTGAAATTTGGAATTGATTATTGATGTAAATATTATTTCAACTTTGTGCTTTACCTATAACCAAGGATCTAGTGTTCATGAGTTTTCTCAAGTCCGTAGAGTCTTTGTTCCTCAAATTTTTTGTGTTGAGAGGGAACAAGATCCAAATGTTCATTTCTAAGCTAAGTGAAATCATTGATTAGATTTTTGGGTGCTTAGTGATTATGGCTCATATTAGACTACTGATTGTGAAAAATTTAGCCTTATTTTGGGTTTCACCCTAGACATCTGTTGTAGGATTTTAATTTCCAAATTGGTTCCAAAATTTTGATTTATGGTTAAAATCTGAGAAAAAATATTTTTAAATTTTAAAACAATTTTATGTGAGAACCTGGCTAGAGAAGTATTTTTAGGATTCTATACAACTTCTTCCCTTTGAGGTGACATCCTTGTGAGGTTGTGAGGTATGACTACTCGGTTGTGCAATTACAATGTCTTATTTTAGTGTGTTGAGATGTTGGACAAATAACTATGTCGATTCTAGGACCATCCTACAAGATTATGTTTGTGTCTTTTGGATATTTTGGCACAGTGCGACTTTTATATCGTATCCAATTAGGGAAATATCTATGGGCTTGAAGTATTAGTTTAGTGCAAGCATCCTCTATAGAAATTGTTCACTAGAACTTGTTAGGAATGAACCTATGAACTGCTATAGGATGATAGATCTAGAAATAGGATTCCTATATAAGTAAAAAGTATTTTTTTTAAATTTGAAATGAATGTTTTTTGTTTTTTTTGGGTTAGAATTGAATGTTCCCACACTTGATCTTATTTTTCAAAATTCTCTTTGGTTTGTCCATGCTTTAGTGAAATCTATATTTTTGGATCTCTTGGTTCTCTTGGATATTGAATATTGATTCTCTTGGCATAGTCCCTTCGAGTGTTTGGATTATTTTCCTCTAGGGGGTCAGTCCTATTTCTGTTTTGCTTTGGTTTCTCATTGAAAACTTTATTTCTTTGTAAATGATTTGAGGATCATTTCAAAACCCCTTTTATAAAAGGTTTGGGGACCCTTTCAAAACCTCTTATTCCACCTAATTAGAAAAAATAATCACCTCCTCCATCAATTCTTAGTGTATTCTCATAATATCCACTTTTCTTCTCAACCAATGCTTTGAATTACTAAAATATTCAAAAGCTTCTATGTTTTAGTTCAAGAATAATACTCATATCTTTGAACAAAAGTCATCTATAAATGTTAAAATGTATTTAGTGTTTCAAAATGAATTCATTTGCATAGGCTCATAAATATATTAGTATACAAGCTCTAAAGGTTGTGAAAGCTTCTATGATGTTTCTATAGGTTGTGAAACCCTTGCTTTATACAAATCAAAATATTACCTTTTCCCATAACTTGAACCTTGTTGGTATTCTGCATCTTTATATCAAACTTGATACTTTCATCTACTTTTGAAAATATTATATATTTCTAAAAATGTGATTATTGCAACGACTATCCAAGTACCAAATATTATTCTAACTGTAAATATCAACATTACAAGTTATCTACAAGGAAGCATGTACATATTTTTCTTTCTTATTTTCATTTTTGTAATTTATTTCTTGCTTATTTTCTTTAAACATCCTCTTCTACAATCATAACTATGATGCCCATCTTTCTTGCAATAATAACCATGGATTTTTAATTGATATGTACCTCCTTGTTGATTTTGGTTGTTGCCTCTTCCTCTTGCTACTTGAAAATTACAATTTCTTTCTCCTTTGTAATAATAAGTTATTCTTTATTCTCTTTCAAAAGCTCTACTTTCTTTGTCTCTACTATCATATCCTCTTTCTCTTTTAGAACGTGAAGGTTCTTGCTGAGATTCTCCATTTTTACTCGTCTTTGAATAAGACTTGTATTTTCAATACATGTTCTAGAGAAGAGTGAGATGTTCAATTCAACCTTTGGTCATGTGTTTATAAAGAACCTATTATTTCATCCATAGATAAACTTGATAAATCCTTTGATTCTTCAATGGAAATAACAATAGAGTCAAACCTTGCTAGTAGACTTCTCAATATCTTCTCCACTATTCTTTGATCTTCAATGTTTTCTCCATTCATTCTCATTTGATTAACAATATCCATTGCACAAGTAAAGAAATCATTCATAGATTTAAAATCATTTTTTCTTTTTGTAAAGTCTCTTCTTCACATTTACAATCTTATGAGTTTTACTTTGTTGGCACCTTGATATGAGTGTTTTAAAATCAACTATGCTTGTTTTGAGTTAGTTGCTATTGTAAACCTTAGAAAAATAAACTCATCAACTACTTGTACAATGAAAACTGGGGTTATTTAATCTTTCTTACGATTTTATTTAATTAAATATTTTTGAGGTTGAGTAAGTATATTATATGATGGTTGATCTATAGATTTTGCATACTCATTTTCTACTAAATTTGAAAGTTCTTGTGATCCAAATAAATCTTCCAATAATTTCCTTCATATAAAGATTGAAATGCTTTGATATCAATTATATAGAAACTATTTTCCACCAAATATTTATTAATTTTTAGTATGGAAAAACCATACTACTATATGCCCCAAATTTTTATTAATCTTTAGAGGAAAACCATACTACTATATGCCAATATGCCAAAATTGCATGAAATGCAATATCTTCCTAATCTCACGCTAATTATGCAGATATCTAACCATGGTTCGAGTTCACAGATATATAAATGATCCATTTATATCGGGATGCTAATATATATAGCTGTGCTACAAAGGATATTAATCTTCATAGGAAAGCCATACAAGTTTATATAGGCATACTATATGCCATAATTGCATGAAATGCAATATCTTCCAACACGTTAATTATGCAGATGTCCAACCACGGATCGAGTTCAGAGATATATAAAGGATCCATTTATTGTATCGGGACGCTATTAAATAAAGGTCTGCTATAAAGGATATTAACTATGCAGACGGACAGAAAGTGATCTGATAATTGGGAGATTGGGTGCAAACGAAAAGGCTGGAAGCGTCATCGTAAGGATAGCTGTACGCAGTGGGACAAGCGTCCTTAAACACCATCGAATATTTTGTAGGCGGACAAGTCTGAGGGGTACTATGGTCTCCCGTACAACAATACTGAGGACTGTTGAACGCAAGACAAGCGCTCTTGCACGCCACCACCTGTCCAGTTGGACCGTTAACATGAAGCTCCGGCGGGCAAGTGAGCCTGATGTCGTCGTTAAAACAACCCACGGTTTTGTACTTGTCGCCGGCGCCTCCCTGTGGGGCGATGCTTATCGGAACGTTGTAGCCATCCACGAGACTGACGTCGTAATTGTGGTTGTCGGCATTTAAAGTGAACTCTGCCAGAGTAACCGGCGGAACGCCCCCGGCCCCATTGCAGTTGAGAGCGTTTCCGCAGTCACCGGTGGCGCAGGAGCCCTCCCCAGAGCCGTGGAAGTTGCAGCCCGTTCTCCCCCAAATACGTCCCGACCATCCGACGGCGGCGATCACGTTCCTCGACTGGCTCGAGGAAAGAGCGAATCCTTCGTCTGCGTCCACCACGTGTGGTCCTGTTCCAGTTAAAATACCCGGCCAAACCGTGTATGAGCATTTGTTCACCACGGTTAATATTGTTGCCTCCACACCACTCGTTGCTGCCATAGCATTATCGTCAGTGAAATCTTATCCAAATCAAATTGCGTTAGTACAGAAAATTCATAAGGATACGAAATTAAATTGCATTAGGACTAAAAAAAAACCTTAAGGATACGATCGGATTTTACTTACTGCATAAAAATAAAAGTATCAACGGCAAAGCCCCAGCGACAAATAAAGATGAAGCCATTTTTTCTTTGAAGCGAGTAAGCTATTTACTCTGACTTCAAAGGAGATACTTCTCTCTTCAAGGCACATGTTTAAATAATAAATGCTTCCGTGACAGACGGCATAAGAGGGTTAGACCACAGGTAGGCCACAACATTAAAAAACTTAACCGTAGTTAGTAGGCGCATATGTGGGATTTTTCATTTTTAAATTATTTATCTTTTTGTTTGATTTATTAAGGGAGTTGGTTACAACCACTATATTTTCTTTTTATTACAATAATAAGTGTAGGGTTCAAACTAAGTTCCAAGGGTTAGGTGGATTGGTAAGTTTTAGGTTGGATGGGCACTTGCTGGGAAGAGACCTGGGTTCAAACCTTGGTGATTCCAGTTTGCAAAGGTAGTAGTCTGCTCTCTGAATTCTCTGAGTGCACGCCAGACCGACGATGATGGTATGAACCCCGAGCGATTGACAGTCTCCATCTCACGTCGAGTCAACAATTAACAAGATGAATAGGTTTGGTGGTTGCAATCCCTATGGTTTGAAACCTGCGCTGCCAGTTACTAAAAATAGTGGTTGTAGCCAACTCTCTTATGTAACCAAAAAAAAAAAGTGTAGGGTTCAAACTACAAGGGGCTGCATCCACCAAACCTATTCCACTTCGTTGTTTTATAACCTGGCATAAAATGGACCACCACTTGGTGTTTGGGATTGGTAACATCATGTCGGTTACATGCTTCCCCTAAAGTTTGAACCTAGGTCTCTTCTTGGTAAGTGCCCAGTCAGACCAGCAATTACGAATCCACCTAGCCCTTGGGATAGATTCCTTATCCCTATTAACATCGAGTTGCGGTAGCCAAACTAATACTTACCAATCCACCTAGCCCTTGGGGGTAGATTCCTCATCCCTATTAATATCGAGTAGCAGCATGTGTGTGGATGGTTGACCATCTTGCTTTCTAACCAATTCATATCATGTTATTCTTATACAAACTATTTATATCCAGTGGCATATTCCTATGATGGAATTTCAGTTCCACATAAATACTTCTTTCTAGTGGCATATTCCTGTGATGGTATTTTAGTTCCACACTAATACCTCCTCTCTGGATAAGAATTCTAATCTAAATTATTAAAAGAAATTGTAAATAAAATATTGTCCATATATGGATGGATTCCTCACCCCTGGAAAAGAATTCTAATCTAAATTATTGAAAGAAATTGTAAATAAAAAATTGTCCATATATGATGGATTCCTCACCCCTATTAACATCGAATATATTTGAAAATTGTATATTTATTTTCAGTGACATATTTCTGTCATATTGTGCTATATAAACTGTGACATATTATTCCGAATAACATATTCTTGTATAATAAAATTTGAATTCTGCTTTCAAGTAGCATATTCCTATATTCCTAGACTTTAATAGCTCCTCCGGTACTGAGGAAATGGATGGCTTGTGAAATGACCCTTGATGTTATTATTGGGGTCCTAAAGTACAGAATGGTTGGGCTTGCGAAATATTCATTTGCTTCTTTCTAGTGAGAGGTGACCTTTGATCGTATAATCAAGTTCGATTTTAATTTTAGAATGAAATGTTTTATCTTAAGTCAGTAAGAAGATCAAGGTTTCAATTTTTTGGGTTTGTGTGTCCACATAGCATCAGTTATATAAAACCTTCGATGTAATTAGAGGTTATAGCGGCGTCTACTACGTAAAAGGTTTACCCCAATACAACTAGAGGTTACAGTGGTGATAATGAATGTTTACCTCAATGTAATTGGAGGTTATAATGACCACAAGGAACGAGATTCAAACCCACAAAGTAAGGTAGAAAATTGTAACATGTTGCTAATTCTTTTAATATAAAATTCAAGTCAATAAAATTTATTTTTTATTTTTATTTGAGTAGTGTGACAAATCCCTACTACTATGGATATAGTGTTGTTGACCAGTTTCTTTCCAACCATGACCTCTCTTAAGGTTATTTGAGTAGTGTGACAAATCCTTACTATGGATATAGTGTTGAGCAGTTTCTTTCCAACTATGACCTCTCTTAAGGTGGAAAGTATGCTTATCAATAATGGATTAACACACAACCACGGTTTATCCAGAATCAATGGTATTATCCTTATGAACATGGTTTATAATTGCTAATAAAATATGTTAATGCTATATAAATTTTTTTACATACATAATATAAAATTATTTTTTTAATAATTAAAATTAATAAAATAGTATTAGTTTAATTAATTAAACAAAATATATAACTTTAATCTTATCAACTAATAATAAATACACAAATTAAATTATTATAATACAAGTAATAAATATGTATTTTCTATATATGAAGGTTTTATCAAGGGATACTATCATATGGTCATAATCAAGCTAAATTACATTTAAAACCATTCAAATTTATATAACCAAAACAAAACTTTATAAAAGTTAAAAAATAAATAAATGAAAATGTTCACATTATTATTAATTCACCTTATAATAATTTAACTATTGTTTTAAAATAAATATAATTATATTAATTATAATATAATATTTTATGGGGATAGTGCAATAATTCGATATTTGGCTTTTCTTTGGAGTTCAAACAGCAGCATGAGTGATTGTGTGAAGGGGTGGGTGTGAGATGGTTATGTGTTAAATTCTTTATTGATAAGCATAACTCTCAGCCTTAGGAGGGAATATAGTTGGGAGAGTTTACCCAACCCTTGTTTCGTAACAGGGAATATAGTTGGGAGAGTTTACCCAACCCTTGTTTCGTAACGGTTTCACACTAACCAAATGAAAAATAATAATATAATTAATATAAAAATAAAATAAAACAATTTATATATTATAATATATTATTTATGATGTGCATATATAATATTATTAAAAATACTTCTTATAACTTTATAACTTTACTATGAATGGTGTTGTTACTTTCCCACCTCACCCCGCCCTCATATCTCTCGTGTGAGGGTGGCGGTGGGGAAGTAACAACTGCAACTAGAAGGTGGTGGTGGGGAAGTAACAACTGCAACTAGAGGTTACTAAAGATAAGGGCCCTGTGATTATTAAAGAGAGAAGGGAGGGCCAGACATGAAGCGTGTTTTCGCAAGTTCTTCAGTTTCCTCTTCTTCGCCCACCTATCTCACCTATCCCCCGATTGACTGGTCCCCTTTTCATAATAATAGTACTTCTTATAACTTTACCATGAACAATCTGCCTAATGTAGTTTATTGGTAATGATGCTATTTGCATTATTAGTGATGTGATCGGGATTCAATCCTCATGACCAATGTGTATAAGAAGTATTAATTTAAAAAAAAATTACCGGTGTTTCATACTTTCCAAAATATAAATGTGTAAAAATATTGTACAAAAATTAATATAAAATTATATTAATAACTAAAATAATTTCAAGTTGTTAATAAATATTCAATAAAATTAAATGTCATGTATTGCTAGTGTTTATTTTTTTATTTTTTAGATTTAGATAGTGTGATAAATTCTTATGATTGAGGGTCAAGGTTGGACATCCTATCCTACCATGACTATGACCTCTCATAAGGGAGAGATTTGAGCTGATCAATAGAGAATTTAACACAACCACACACAAACCACAGTATAAACTTTCGACCAAAAATATATTTTATATTTTCATAAATACAAATATATAATTATTTTAAATTTTTATTAAAATAAACAATTTTTTTTTTTTAAATTACATTTAATTTTAAATTTAAATCTAAGAAAATTAAATTTAATATGTTTTGAATGTTTATAAAGATAAAATATATAAATAACTAAAATAATAAAAAATAATAATTAATTAAAATTAATAATAATATATATAAATATAAATATAAGTAGTTAATAATGAATTATTATTGAAAATAATGTAATCTAGGTGTTAGAAGTAAGAATGAGTTTTACCCATCATTTTTTTTATAATTACCTTCTTATAATTTCTAATTTGAAGGATTTTTGGAAATACGATTTTAAATATACGAGTATTATAAATTTATTTCTTTTAAATTTAAAAAAAAAAAATTAATATTTAAAATTATATTTAATTATTGATTTGGAATCAATAAAGCTAAGTTCAATAACTTTCAATGTTTATAAGGTTAATGCATATAAATAATCAACTACTTAAATGTATAAAAATATGTAATGATGAAAATTATAACTAGTTTTTTTTGGTTTTAAAGTAGAGGATTTTGAAGAGGGTCCCACAAACTTTTACAACATAAAAGTTCAAAGGCTAAAACCACAAAACTGACCATCCAAAGGGAGAGAGACAAACACAACAACGGAAAAGACTAGAACCAACCTAAGGAACAGAACAAAGGGCCAAGGGAACTGAGAAAGTTCAACCCCAAAGCCCCAAGATCCTTCCCAACGGCTACCACTCCAGTTCAAGGGTCAAAAAGACAAATAGCTATAAAGACACCAACATAAAAAGAAGGTCCCGTCCCCCAAGGGGCAACAGGGTACAACAATTAATAATTCCTGACAAATAAGAAAAGCCCAAAAAAACCATGAAACGGAGAAATGTCTTACATCCATAAAGAAACAACCACCTACGCATGACAAAAAACAAGGTGGAAAGAACTACCCAATATTCACCGTGCCAACGCAAGATTCAAAAAATAAAGATTAAAGTCTCCAAAAAAAAAAAAAAAAAAAAACAGGCAGTTAGGAGAAAACCATGAAACCAAAAAAGACAACATGAAATCAGCCACAAAAAATGAAAACAAACAAACAACTGACAAAAAAAAAAAAAAAAAAACTACCAAAAAAGACAACATGAAATCAGCCACAAAAAATGAAAACAAACAAACAACTGACAAAAAAAAAAAAAAACCACCAAGGACCTGTCGAGGCACCATGAACTCCACCACATATATAACCCACAAACAGCCTTCGGACAAAAATTAAGGAATATTATCCATAGCGCAGGCGAAATATCTCACTAAAAAAATTCTCTTGCCAAACAAATAAACCTGGAAATGAACGCCCAAAATTATAACGAGTTTTTATCTATGAATAAAAATAAGAATAAAAAATAATAATTTAGATGTTAGAATTAAAAAGGAGTATTATTCCCTTATTTTTTAATCTATGAATAAGTTTTTATGTATTCTAATTCAAGAGCGATTTTGGAGTACTTTTTTAATAAGTGAATTCATCTTTTTATCTTGTTAATTATTCATATTTGAATTGTTTTTAAAATTTTGATATAATAAATGATTATATTTTTATGTTTTTAAATATTAAAAAATAACAAATTGATAATGATTAATATTATTATAGTAAATTTTTTTGTTAAATTATTAAACTAATATTTTAGTTTATAATTAATTTTTAGTTTGAAAGAAAAAGTAGAAAGGTGTAAACTCTTTTGTTTTAAACATTTACTTATGTCTTTAGATATCAAACTATGTACTCTCTAATAAAAAACAAAGGTAATAGTATTTTATTTTATTTTAATATATTATTTTAATATTTTTTATTGTTATTTTTGAATTATTTTTAAAAGTTTATATGGAGTGAATAATTACAACTATTTTTTTTATGTTTAGTATTAAAATATATATTTTTTTATTTTAAATATTTTTAATTTTAATTTTATTGTTTTTAAAATATTTATATTTGAACTACTATTAAAAATTTAGCAATTTTAAAGTAAGATTAAAATTTTGATTTAAATAATAAATTATATATGTGTGTTGTCTACAACAACTTAATAATAAATATTGAGGGTTCTTATTCATGCCTTTAATATTCTAATTTATTATTATTATTTTTATTTTTTTCTCTTATTTGTATGTTTACCCTCACTTCTTGTTAACACTTTGTGATATTTGCTTTTGTTTTCCCATATCAATATCCCTCTAGGTTTCTTTTTCTCTTTGTTTTTGCTTCCTGGGTCTTCCTCTTCTTTTTTTATTCTCAACAATATTTTAATCTTCATCAATCTTTTCAATCTTCTTACATTGCTCATAGTGAGACTTATTATATTTAGGTTTGTCTTACTTTGAAAGATATGAAATGCAAGGAATCCCATTCTCTTGATTTAGATTTAATCTTAATGGATTGTGTCAAAGGTTTTGCAATATCCATAGAAATAAATATTCAAGTGTGTATAGAATGCTTTTTCTCCTTAGCAGCTAGTCCTTCCTTGATGAATTCCCCTAGGGTATTTCCAATATTCTTCAACATATTTATTAATAAGCTCATATGGAAGTCCACAAATCGTAACCCACATCGAAAGCTTCTTAATAGTTTTTTTCTAAAGATAAAATAAAATTATTCCATGGTCTCAATTAAAGTGCTTCTCTCCCCCTAAACCATGCGCCACCACCCATTAATTTATCCCTAATTTTTGAACTTGAAAAGATAATGAGAATTTTTTTTTTAAGAAGAAATGCCACAAACTAATTTGTATTCAATTGTCATTTCCACCTGATCCAATTTTTAATCTCCAAAAACCCTTGTCATGATCCATGGAAATTACATATTAAATCTCTAATTTTAAGAACAATTATATCATGATTAATCATCTAATCCCTAGTACTCACTTGTGATGTAACATTTGCTACCTAGATCAAACTTTCCATATCTTTGCTATTTCAGTTATCCCCAACTTGGGCCTTCATACTTCTATCTAGGGCATCTTGACTTCTCATTAGGGCTTTCAAATATGACATTCCTTCCATAATAGCTACTGGGACTCATTCATGGCTCACGGTTGCTCTTGACTTGTACTCCCTCTTGGCTTGCACTTGCTCTTAGATTGCACTCCCTTCCTAATTGTTCTCTTTTGGTTCATACTTCTCTTGTATCTTCATTCTCTTGATGTTCCATTGCTTCAACGATTTTTTAGAAATAATGTTTTACACACTCAAGGTAAGGGTTTGAAGAATTGATGCACTCTAGATGAACTTGCTACTCTTTCAAGGGTTTGAAGCATTGATGCATTTTGGATGAACTCACTACTCTTTTAGCATGATTAAATTCTAAATCACACTTCCTCTTGGCTTGCATTCCATCCTAGCTTACACTCTCTCTCATCTCAAACTTGCTCCCACCTTACACTCACTCCTAGATTACACCCCGTCCCCCCTCACATTCACTCCATAAATGAATATCATATTAAATCATAATGAATAATGTATATTGTATTAATAATAGATATAGTTATTTTAAGAAATAGAGAGAAAACACAATTCTTGCATAAGTACATTTTTTTTCTAATGACATCTCTCCAAATATTTTTTATTATTAAATAATAATCTATAACATTTACAAAAAATAAAATATTTTGATTTTTAGCTTGAGGATAAGATCTTTTGGGCTTTAATAAATTGAAAATAAAATTTCAAGGCTTGATAAATGTGACAAGAAAATATATGGTTGCATTTTAAGTTTTTATAGATATCAAATTTGTTATAAAGTTTCAAATTTATTCCACATTTATACATTTTGCTATTTTAACAATAACATATATTTTTCATGTATTTAATTTTTATTTTAAAATAATAATAACAAAAAAATATTAATATTTTAATAAATATTTTTAAATTGTATTTTAAAAAATGGGAATATTTATTTGGTTCAATGTATGATTTTATTTTATTCGTGTTTAAGAAAACTATATAATTTTCAAATATATTGTTAGTATTTATGAAAATGGTCCTAGTCTCATCTTATAATTAATTAATCTCCTCCCTTCCCTTAAGTTGATTTGAACATAATATAGCATGTATATCTAAATACTATAGATTTGGTTGTTGTTGTTATTTTTTATGTATTTATGTAAGTGTAATGTTGTGTAGCTTTTCTATGTAAAATTTTCATCATTGCAAAGTCTATGGTTCCCATTACTAAATCTCTATTTTCATGGCCTAGTGTATTATATGTATATTAGGAAAAAATAATAAACCTAAGTGTCATGAATGAAAGAACATTCTTAGGGTAAGGCCCTTCCACTACCTTTTTGGAAGGGGTAAGGCATATCACATTGATGGCTTTTATGTTAAATTATGAGATGTGTTTTTCTTAAAATATTTATTTCTTTTTTTGGTGTCAGTACAAATCTAGACTCAGAGCTCCCCACCTACATTGATCTCACTTCAGGGTCCTATCGCAAATGACAAGTAGTGGAGTATGAGAATAAACTAGCATTTTGCATTGAATGCCAAAAATAAGGGCACCTCAAAACTCAATGCCCATATTTGAGGAAATAAATGAAAAAGGATGGACTCGATGATAGGAAAGGCCCAGAAAGTGGTCAGACTATGTAGCATTTCCAGATAAAGAACCAAATTGATAAGGGCAAGCAAGCAACCACTCAACCTCGAGCGCCTTCACATTCTGAGGACATTTCCAATCAGGTATGCCCCTTAATTGAGAGTCCTAATCCTTTCTTACCTCTAAGTGACCAAGTCACCAAAACCATAGTTACAAGTTTTTTTGGAGCCCCTGAGCCCCCCAATATCCCTACTGAAGACTCAAAAAAAATTGTGATGTCCCTCCATCCCCCATCAGATCTGGTTTCTCATGTCCCCTATCCAACACTACGAGTCAAGAAAAATTTGATACTAATGTGGGCAAAAATAAAAAGAAATATCGGCCCTCCCATGGTCAAGGATATATTTTGAATAGTATAAAAGCTTCCGCTGATACTAATTGAGTCTCTTGTCTTATGAATGAGGAGTCTCTTCTTCTTGAGGATTTATCCCCTGTTGTTCCCTAGTTATTTGAGACTCTAGTTTGTGAACCACTTTAGAAGAAATACTCAATTGTTGTTGGAAGTGGTAAGAAAAATGGATGCTTACCCAAAAAGGGTTTGAGTTCTAAAGGATCTAAGTTGCAAAACCTATTTGAAATATGGCTAGAGCCAGGATGTAAATGCCTAAATTGCAATATATTAACTCATCAAGTGGAGGTGAGGATGGTGAGTGGATGTTCTCAAAAATTTGATGATGAACCCTCCCTAGATTGTGAACTCCTTGCTTTGATGAAGAAAAATTTAAGACGAGGCAAAAAGTCATAAAGTGAGTTGCTTGTTCCTTTATTCTATTGTTTAGGAAAATTGCTTCCTGAGGCTTGTTGTGTTGGTTTCTTGAAACTTGTTGTTTTCTAATTTTGGGTCTGCGTACCCTTTCCTTTTAGAGTTTGTGATGTTTCTGGCTTTGGGTCTGTGTACCCTATCTTTCTCTTGCTCTTCCTAGTTGGTATCTCTTGTTTAGTTCGATCTTGCTCTCCATATGTTGTTGATAATTGTCCTTTGTTTTTATTTCTAGCTTTGTAAAAGGTTTGAGGACCCTTTCAAAATCCCTTCCACCAATCAAAAAATATATATGTTATTATTGTGTCAAAATATTATTTAGAAATTAAGAAATTTGATCTTATGGTACAATGTTACCTTTATAAAGTTAATTGAGTTAAGGTTGAGTGATTAATATAAGAAATAAAATTATTTTTAAATATCATTTGATATAAAGGATTATGGCATATTTGTTAAAATACTATTGAAAAAATAATTAGGGATAATAACGTTTACCCTCTCTAAAAATAAAAAACAAAATTTCAACACTCAAAATATTTCATATTAAAAAAATAAAAAATGCATATATTAATTTTCAATAGTTAACAATGTGCTTGCATGAAAATAAAACAGTATTATAAATTATAAATATTTTACATTATTACGAATGTTTAAATTTTAAGAGTTCATGTAATTAAAATAAACTATTGGATAATAATGTATTACACAAATAGTATTTATATTGGCTATATGGGAAGAAAATGGAACCCACCTATATAACATCCTAATTGTATTACCATGTGATATTTCAATTAACCATATAATGGTAATGAAACAAAGTGTACCATATGAAAGAGGTATATTATCATAATATCATATACTGATTGACCAAATTTGAACATGGTTATCTATCCACTAAGTCTCTTGCCATTTGATATGATATATAATTTTATTAGTAACGGTTAATATCAAATAGCATTTCAATTACATACTATTTTGGTAATCATGATCTATGGATGCAAACCCACCACCTATCTATAACCACTTTAAGAAGCTACAACTTTTCCTACATCTAAACATAGCAATATGGTAGTATTGGCCATCATCATACTATCATACTTACAAAAAATCCTCAAGCCTAAATACTAATAGGTATTAATATTAAATGGGTTATGCATATAATCCTTTAGTTACCACTTCTTGATATAATAATGATATACTATATATTTTCCTTCTAGCATCTCATTAGTATAATGGAGGATGCTCTTACTATTATGTAAAAATTTTGCAACTACAATCAAATTGTGATCAAGAATTTTATCTATAAAATTATATTCAATAAATTATGTCTAATTTATAGAATATCTTGATTGTTAGTTGACATTTCTACTTCTAGTTATTCATTTTTTTGTTCTTTAATAAAATATGGTCTACTCTATATGTGATGCATTTTCTAGATTTTTTTTCAAGCATGTAAACTCATTCTTTACCATATAGATAATCCCTTGAAAAAAATAATTTCTCAACCACTATCAATTGGGATTCTTATCTTCCTCTTTGTAGTCACACCTCTATGTACTATACTTCTATAATAAATGCTTATCCTTTCCTCTTATGAACACAACCATCAATTTATTTCCTCATTTATATAAATTCCACACCCTAGGATATTTTTTAAGGTTCCATGGAATTGTTATGATCTGATATTAAGGGATGATCACCACCTTGCAAAATAAACTTAGAAAATTATGAAGGCATCTCCTTTAGACAATTATTTTATTGTATCATCCCTAGTTTGGAATGAATATATACTATTATTTGGTTTTAATCATAAAAATGACAATCATTTGTATTATATTCTATTTATATTATGGTTCTCATTAATATCAATGATTCATTGTTTCAAAAGGATGTATTGACTATAACATCTAGGATCTTCCCTTAAATTTTAATATATTTTATGTTACTAATTTTATGTATTCAAATGATGAAGTCCAATTCTCTGAGAAGTTTAGGAATAGACCCTAAACTCAATAAATCCATGTATATGGATGTATTTATTCATCCATACTATAATGAATTTAAGCTACACCATTAATCATTAGATTTACTTAGTCCTAGTAGATCTACCACATAATCCTCTCTACAATCACTTAATTTTTTAAAAAAATTGCGATATCATACTAGAATTGATATTTAATTGATGAATAAAAAGTACATTCTAATTCATATTCTTGTGGAAGTCCCTTTATGATAATATATGGACTCTCAAAAAATATTGGTGAAAATTAAGTTTTATTTTTTGTAATGATATTGAATACCAATTTTAAGAAGAATGGCACTTCATAAAAATTGACCTTGAGTTAGATATATTTAATTTCACATCAATATTTTTTTTTTTTTTTAATATTACATTCAAAATACATTAATAATATGTTCAAATGCTTTGTCATATTATTGAACATAAGCTTGTTCATTGATATGCTTTATGAATGATATTTTTAGACCATCCATAATTTTTGCATGATAGGGTAACATTGTTTTTTTTTTTAAACATGGAAGGAGAATTTCAAGCATGTGCACAACATTTTGAACATGTTTTTCTTAGAATATACTGTAATAAAACCTAGTTAAAAACTCTTTTTTATATAAAAAACTTTTATGCTTAGGCTATATCATTGATCAAGATGGAATTCATTTTGATTCATTCAAGATATGTGTAATTCATGAATGATACATTGAAATGGTCCATGTTATTAAAACTAAAGTATCTTGAATAATATCTAGAATGTTTATCATGTAAAGATGATGGTACCTTAGATTTAGGAAAACAACTAAGGAGGATTTTGTCTAGATTTCTATTATATATAACCCCTCCTAGTAAATAATGAGAGGTCCTAGTATTGTATCATGAATTGATATTAGGAGGATAGATTTGATTGTCTACAAAGTTGAGAATATCATCATACCAAGGAGTTCACTAAGGGATTTAAGAATCTAAAATATTGAGACCTAAAAGTTAATGTTAACTTTATCATACACTAGAGATATGAAATGGTTGTCATCGACTTTTTTAACAAATATCCTCTTAAAAATATTCTCATGGGGAATAAAATTGGTGGTTGATAAAGCCTAACATTTTCTCTTTTAATAAAATTGTCAAATGCTAAAATATTCAAATGAATTAAGTAAATCATATGTGACCTAATGATATATATTTAAGTGTTCAATTTTGACCTTGTAAATGCTTTTAAGTTGAATTACTATATTTTAGGATTACCCTAGGACTTTAATATGGTACATATTAATTATTTTATTCACTAGGAACATTAAAGTAAAAGCCTCATGTTCCTCTATGTTAGGGGTGCAAGTGAATTTAAGTAAAAATTTATAGTGATAGTCAAACATGATGAAATTTGAAGGAAAATACCTACCCTTACCCAATTATTCTTCTTGGATCCATAAAAATGTTTGAGATATAATGATTTTTTCGATAGGTAAATGGTGAGGTTTTTGGAATGATCTGACAACTATGTACATAGAGCTCCAAAAGAAGTCATCCAATCGCCAAAAATTACAATATTCAATCTAGCACAATGGTAGGCTCAACAAAAAATTTGTCAAAAAAATAATCAAACTTACATTCTTGTCCAATGGTAGCACAAAAATTTGAATACAAAATCAAAATCAAAATTATCATCCCACCGAACAGGGGACCAACCAATCGACCAATAGTACCATAAAATCCTGACAACTAGGACTTAGGGTATCTATGATTCATATCTAAGGCATAAAAAACATAGGATCCCTACTAGGGTTAAGCATAAGGGATCAACCACAAAATGTATTTATAAAAATTTGGCAAATCAGTTTCAAAATCCATGTGAATATTATCCAAATGCATGTAGAAGGTTCATTATTATTAGGGGTAATGTTGAAAATTTAAAATTAAAATGGTCAAATTATTATAAAATTGGGGCGAGTCGACCCAAAAACAAATTTGGACCTAGAAATTTTTGGCTAATGGGCCCTGATCAAGGGTACCAAATATTAGCCAATTTTAAATTTTGAAAAGCCTAATTTTAACCAATTTTGTGATAAATAACCGCTATGCATAACCTTGGCCCTTGCACTTCCACATAAATGAAAAATGTTCTTCCTTGAGAACACCACTAGGACCTAAGCATAGAACAAGGATTTAAAATTTGGATCACCTGCTCAACCAACTCAATAGAAACCAACCACCGAAAATGGATATCTAAAATATATTACCCTAGTGACAATAAAACCCTCCATCTCAAAATTTTGTGGAGACTAAAACCCCACAGATCCTGTTATATTCCAACTATCCTTCGAACTCCATAGAACAACTCATACTAAACCTCTATCTCAGAATAAAAATAGGGGCTATGAAATAAGGTTTTGGAAAGGACCTAGAACCTTGGGATTTGTGGGTTCAAACCCTAAAGTAAACCAATGAGAAAAAACCCCCATCCCTATGGATTCTAATCCTACTGGTATACAGAAGAATACAAGACACCCCAATGAAGGAACCCAACAACAAAAAAGTAGCCAAAAACTACCCTTAGACCAAAAAAGCTCTTTTCCACTGCTCAGCCAAAATAACAATATTTTTTTAGAAAAAGTTGGACCAAGGGACTCTGGTACTAACATTATGTCACCTCGAGGCACAAAATATTTTTCACCACTACCTAGCCAGTTGGACAATAGTGGATTAGAAAAAACTAAAATAGGGAACTTTGGCACCACCATAGAGTCCTCACCACGCACAAGAAAATCTTTGTCACTAGAATGATCAGACCAATGGACACAAATCTCTCTTGCAAAGACTCCAAGAGATTGAAACATGGTCCTACTCCTATGATCTCCCCTTCCATTGGCTCCTCTACCAATCCACTCTACACCCAAAATCCATAAGGATCAAATCTTCCCAACTTAGAATGCAATCTTGATCTTGCTATCTTCATCTGCATTGGTTGGGCTCCTCTAAAACCTTAACTCCATCCTAGGAAAAAATCGAATACACTCTTTGATATATTATGATGAAGATTATAATACTCTTCTAATTTTAACCTATTATATTAGGTTAATTATATTTTGTTTTGAACTCGTAGTAAAAACTAATAATTATGCTATTCAATAAATATTTACTCTTCTTTATAATGGTGTATTACTAAGAATCTTTTACAATATTGAAAGTGGTGAAGGATGAATATATTATAAATTTATGTGAGGCACATGAAATTTATATAGTATATTCTTGTTGCAAGGAGACTTTCAAGTGTTGATAACATATATTAGGTATCGTAGTGAGTTTATTGATGATCAATTTAGGATTTAGGATTAATTATTTATACTATAATAATTATATAGAAATAGTACAACTTGTATCCATTCTACAACAACAACAAAATAATAGATAATTAATTTAACCTATTAAAATTATAGTAGGTCTTCTTCTTAAAAATTAGTTGTAAGGTACGCATTGAAATGACCGTATATACATATTAATAATTTTTATAAGCCTCTATGAAAATAAACTTGGCCAATATTTATATAAGTACAATAATAACTATGGATTGATTATATTATATAATAGTAATTTCGACTATATTTGATAATAATTTTTATGGATGAATTTAGATCTACTATAATAGCTAATAAGATATTTCATTAGGTAACGAAATCCAAAAAATTTCCTTTAGTCATATATCAAGATAAGGATGTACACATAGTTTAGAGATATACTTAAATTAATTTCACATATAAGTAATGTTAAGAACAAATCATTTGCATTAGTTTACTTAAGCTTCAATAGCAATTCAAAATACATATTATATTTAAAATTTTCATTCATAACTAAACAATTGTATATTTTAACATGTAATAACACTAAAAATGAATGACACAACAAAGGTACTTGATAAATCATAATGAAAATTATTCCATATTATAACATTAAAATTCTAATCAAGTCCTATATGAGCATGGATATAATTAAGGTTATGTATATGTTGGTAAATGTGCTCTTGCTCAACTTTGAATCATTTACGCATTACCGTCATTCCAAACAATTTTTCCTTCTAATAAACAATTAACTCTATTACTATGAATGAAATTTTAAAACTAACTCCTTGATGTGGAATACTAAAATAAATATGACCCTATCTAAATTGGGTATGGATTTTTTGGCATGTAAGTGATAGGTGTGGGTCTAATTTAATATTGGGGTACATTCCTATAATAAATATCGATGTTATACTTGAGCATGTTTAGACAAGTCTATACAACCACTAGACCAATTCATGTAAGCATAAAACTTATATTTTATTCAACCAACATCTATCTTAAAAAATGGGTTCAAGACCAGTAAGGTGGCTGAGACAATATTTTATTATATTTTATATTTTTGTATTATTATTTAAATTGATTATATAGAATAAAAAATATATTCCATTTACATCATGTCTTAATTAGATAATTATATTACCTCAACTTGACACAATCATATACAAACATTTGTATGTATGTTTGTTTGTGTGAGTGTTTAGATGATGTGAGAGGTTTTACCATTTGAGAGTGGTTGTATAATAATTTAGGATGATTTTGAAATCAACATTAAATGGATATATTGATAAGCATTGATGCTTTACTACTTATGGTATGAAAAAACCTCTCTTTTTGGTAATAGTTGTTTTATATTTTGTGATACTATGATAAGGTATAAGATCATCTATGTGATATTTTCCTCTTACTAAATGCAATCACATGTCAAGGGTTATTTTAAACTTTTAGTGAGTAACACTCCACTTTTAACTAGATACATCTATTACCTCCAAATATCTAAACCAAGATCCTTTTATTGGTACCTACACCTACTATATTATGAAAGGGGCTAAAAATTGGTTTAAAATAAGCATAATAATGGGATAATAAAACTCTATCAAGCACCTGTATAGACAAGTCAGAAGTCTAATATGCATTGAGACTCGACATGATTACTATAAGAAAATATGGATTCAAGTAAAACTAGGTATATAACATTTAGTAACAATAGAAACTAAATACAAGAAGTATTTTGATTATTAGCTACAATGAGGTTAAATTAGCTGAGTATAATCTCAAATAATGGTATATCTTTATCATGAATCTAGCACCTCTAGCACCAAGGCTTTGAAAATGTAGTAAATGATGTTTCTAACTGAATTAAAATTTTACAACCATGAAACATGTAACCTATTGTACTTTAGTAATATTTACTTACAGAAAGGGGTTTGTGTAAATTCATCTAGATTTTAAATAGTAAAGGTTAGCTATATAAGAGATGAAAAATAATTGCATATGTAAAATAGTATGCATTCATCTAACTAAGAAAATACATTTATTTATATCCCAAGTAATGAGAATAATGCATTTAAAATAATAAAGTCCACATAAACATATACACTATTATATGGGGAAGCTTAATCCTATAGTATAATTTGTCTTTGATTCTATATAGCTATAGAAATTACATATTATCGTAGAACTCGTCCTATATACTATATATATATATATATATATATATATATATATATATATATATATATATATATATATATATAACATATGAGAGCATAAATTTAATACATTGAACGATCACCTTTCTTGGACACCTAATGTCCATACCTATCGATGTAAACATTTTGGTGGCAATAAGCTAGTATGTTGTCAATGTTATGATGGACATGAAAATATATGATTTGGTTATAGTAACATTAGCATTTTGGATACCTCGTATAAATACATTTGATTTACCTATGAAATCAACACCAAATTTTGGGGAGGGGATTATGCTACCCATAAAATCAATAAGACATCCCTAACATCATGATAGTTTAATCAGTTTTCTAGAATCAATCCCTTGGAATAGAATCAAATCAAATAATTCATAAACATAAATAAACATATTAGCAAATAGTATATTATATTCAATAAAACACATTAAAAATCCAATTAGAAAAGTTAAACCATAAATAAACTCAAAATTCCTAAAGCCTATGACCTAACATAAGGCTAAGGCTCATCAAGTCAACTCTAACTAGATCTTAAAATTTAGGTTGCTGCTACCAGCTTAGAAAATAAATTATAACCACATTGTGTTTATTGTGATAGGAGCTTAGGTTAGTAACCAGGAAGAAAAAGTTAGGAGAAAATAAAATAAACTTGCATTAGGAATTAATCTGCGGTTACAAGGTTTAAATAGAATGAAATAAACCATAATCGCTAACTTAGGGGAAAGAGAAAAGGATGAAGGAAAATAGGGAGGAAAGAAGAAGAAAATTAGAATTCGTTCTCTCTGCCACCCATGTCGTCAAACCTCTGCCATCCAGTCTCTACCATCCAGGGAGGTAAAAGGTAAGGTCCAACCTTACTATGGTAAAAATAAATTTTTACCATGCATTATTTCCAACATTCTCCCCCTTAAAGTTGAGAGGACTGACTATATAGTCTCTCAGCTTTATAAATTGAGCTTTAGCCATGCCTTTGGTGAAGATGTCTGCTAGATTATCCAAAGTGCTGCAGTATTGAAGCTCAACTATCTGCTATTCCACCATATCTCTTATGAAGTGATACTTCATATCAAAATGTTTTGACCTTTTATGGTGGATCGGATTATATGCCAACTGTATGGCACTAATATTATCACAATTCAGTTTGGTTGGACCAATTTGATTTTCACCAATCTCTTCAAGGATTTTCCTCAACTAGAATATTTGAGTACTAGCATGGGTAATGGCTATATACTCAGCTTATGTAGATGATAATGCTACAAAAGATTGCTTCTTGGAACTCCAAGTTATTAGTGTAGACACCAAAACAGCACCAATCCGATTATGTGACTGCAAACACTGATCGCTTTGACACACACAGCCCCCAGGGCAGCCCTCAGAGGTTAAACAGTGGTCCTAACCACTTTTGCAGCAATTTTGGAAGGTCAAAAGGCAATTTGGCACATTCAGGCACCCTGCTCCAAATCCGTCCCACCCTGGGACGAATTCAAAATGGGATCCGCCCCACCCAGGGATGAATTCTGAATTCGCTCTGGGGTAGGACGAATTCCAGGTTTAACGGGCAAAAAGAGAAATTGTGCCAAATGGCAGCCGAGGACAGTCAATTAATGCCTCCTGCCTTGCATGCGCGTGTAGGTGGGCAGATTGGACGTTAGAGGACTGTCACAAGGGCAGTCATGGAAGCCCAAGTCATGGAGGACTTTCCTCCCTCATGGGAAGGCATGACTGCCACATGGCGCTTATGCATGCCCCTCCAAAGAGACCCCCTGGGTCTATAAAATGGTGAACTTTCTCACCCAAAAGAGGACAAGTTGGAAGCATTTTCAAGCAACGAAGTGCTACCAAATTGAATACCACATTTTACCCTTTTGATTCACCTCTTCCACATCCTTGATCTCTTTCGCAAGAGAGGTCATTGGGTGGTTATTGGAAGTGTGAATCTAGATCCAAAACCCGACATTTGACCACATTGATCTACCAATTCACCGACAACCCATTACAAGAGATTTTGGGCCCATCCCAAGTGGATTGGTGCCGAAATCAAGTTCCAACGGTGGGCGGCCCGCCTGGGCGCCCCGCACTTCTTAGTTTCATTCTAATTTGTTCTTTTGTCACTTGTTTATCTTGCATTCCATTTTATGCTATTTAAATAGTTTGTAATTCCAATTTCATAATGTTTTGATCAAATCTTATCATGTTTTGTCGCTTTTGTTGTCCTCACTAACTTGCGGTAGCGACGTCAAATTCCCATTGATGGAGGTCAAATTGGGGAAATCCGACCATCTGGGTCATCCCAAAATGCCCCCAATTAGCTAACCCCTAAGTTTGTAGGTCTTTTGGAGATCCCGAGATGCGACATTTGGGCAGCATCACTTCGACGTTTTGTCACAGGCGAATTCGTCCTACCCGAGGACGAATTACAGTAGAATTCGTCCTGCCCAGGGACGAATTACAGTCGAATTCAAATCGATGGTATTTTGTCCGACTGTTTTGATGGTAGTGGCCCTCTGGTAATGTTCCCTAGTTCCTGTCAAATTTGCAAGTTGTTTAGAATCAGTTTATTCATCATTTTAGTTAATCTTATGCATGCATCCTTCATCATTTTTTTAGAGAACAAATATTTCATATTTGCAACAGGTGCTACTAACAATTTTGTTGTTTCTTTGAATGTAGGAGGAGCAGCAAGGATCAAGGATTCATTCACACAAGCGGTGGCAACACTTTGGCCCACCCATTTTATGTTTGGGACCAAGAAGAGAGAAGAATTTCCATTGTTGTGACCAAGAGACAAGTTTGATGCTCCTAGCCCCTAAAAAGGGAGGAAGTCTATTGTAACCGAAATTGAAATAGCATCAATAAAGAAGAGGGTTGTTTCCACTTCCATTTCTCATTTCAATTTATCTATGCTTTCTCCATTTTATGCATTTCTAATTTGTAGCATTAAGTTTAAGTTTCATTCTTGCATCGTGTTTGGAGTTTTCCCTTTTTGTTTTCCGAAATCTCGTGCTTTCAGTGGCGATCACGGTGGGACTCTGTCCCCTAGTTTTTAAGATCAAGAAACTGATCAAAAATTTGTGTTTTTGTGCTTACAAGTACCATTTTTTGAACTCTAACTATTATTCGTTCCTACCTGTGGCGAATACAGTACTGTAATTCGTCTGACCCTGAGACGAATTCTAATTCGTCTCAGACTGGGACGAATTCTGTTCTGTAATTCGTCTCACCCAGGGACGAATTTTTGTCTGTGCATTTTCAGGGCCGAGGATCAGAAACAACAAGTCTGAGCAGAGAAAAGGTAAGGGTCCTAAACTGTTCCTGTCATTTTCTATTTTTTTGTTTTTATTTTCTGTCAATTTTGCCTTCTTAAGGAAAGTAGTTGCTTCTGCCTGTTTTATTTTTTAATAAAAAGAACCACACACACATCACGTGGCATTTTTAAACCAAGGAGCTGGTCGTAAGACCCCAGCCCTTGATCAAGACCAACGGTGGGTTCATCACCACCTTGGCTTGATTTTTGCATCCATTTACCCCGATTGTCACTGTTGCTCGACGTAAATCCTGACGAAAGCTGACCGAGTGTCGTTGGGGTGATTCCCAATGCATGAGGATAAGTCTTCTATGGTAGGTGTCATAAACAGGACAATCCCCCTTTCGTACCGCCTATGTTCCACGTACCATCTGCTCTCACGTACCTATAGTTTCCCTCTCGTAAGGGCGGGTATATAGAGAGGTTGGTATATCGGTCGGGCAATGGTATATTGAAGGGGCGACCAATTATGGGAGTCATATGAGCCTTCATTATGCATTTAAACGTTCTTCAAAACTTTCAAAAACAAAACAAAATCATCAAAACACACTAAACCAGTCTAGGACACACCATTAATCTTTAAAAGAGATAATCACCGTTTGTGTATGCGTGTGTTCATTTCTGCTTAGTGTAACAAAAAAAAATCAAAAAAATCATAAACAAAAGATAAAAATCTACGCATTTTGTCACTCGCTCCAAAAGCTCCAAGGATTCCCGCAATCGCTTGGTCACTCCAAAATGCCCCAAAGGTGTCCATGAACCCTTTGGTCAACCCAAAAGTGCCCCAAAGGTGCCCATAAGTGATGCAGGAGCATCCAACAAAATATGGGAAATCTTATTTTTTTCCCTAAATTTTAGTGCATTTTGTGGGCCCTCCCCTGTGTGGTCTCCAGAAAACCAGTTTTCGGGGCCAAATTCCATCATCTAGTGCCCCGAAATTAGGTTTTAAAATTGCTCACCTAATTTTTTATGCTTTTTGAGCTGTTCGAAGGTTAATCTCTCCTAATGTATTTAGAGTTAGGACTTGAAACTTTATTTATGGCTTATCTATTGTAAGAGGGATGCGCACCCCAATTTTGGGCCCCATATGACTCATTTCAATTTTAGGGTTTTTAGAGAGACATCGTCATGGTGCTCACCCGTAGCCAAGCCCAATCACGGGCGGACGCTGTGGGGAATATCCAAGGAGGCACAAGTCACCTCCGGTATAGCCCCAAGGATTTGGTCATACCACCTTGGTGGCCTGACACACAAGGCAGACCCCTCCGTGCCCTGACGAAATGGGACTATAAGGGCACCCCTTCTAGGGGCACTCCCTGCCAGCACAACACCCAGCACACACCCATTCAGGAGAGGTATACCCATGGGAGAACTCCCTTGGACACCCGCTATAAGTGGCCACTACGTGATGAAGTGCTAGAATGGTAGGGGGTCCATAAGGGGGGGCCACATGACTATGCCATCCCTCCTACACCTCGCATCATTGTTAGCAACAACCGATCAAATCCAGAGCGCACGACTCTTCAGGCAGGGCGAGCCAACTCTATCCATCCCTTTTTCACTTATGAAAGAGAGCATGAGGAAGACCCCTACCTTCCTTGAGAGCAATATACAGTGCGGGAGCAATACGCCTTCGCACCTGCTATCTATCAGGACCACTCACTGAGGCCAAAGCCCCGAGGGAATGTCGCTACCCCCAACAGAGGGAGGTGGCCTATAGAGATCTCGGATCACCATGACCGAGATAGATATGTAGGAGAGGCATCTAGCCCTTCTAGACATGAGACGACGGGACCAACTATCTTAGAATTTTCCAAACATGTCGCCCGTCGGGCGCAACTCACGCAACTTGAGCTAGAGTGACTACAGTTAGAGGAACTGTACCATATTAACAAAGAGCACCTTCAGCGCCAGAAGGATGAGTTGTTCCAACACACTATGCAGGAGAGGACTCCAACCCCTCACATGCATAAGACAAAACATTATGAGAGGCACAACCCCCGGGTGCGAGACAAGTCTCCATGACCTTATCAAGCACCACCCCCGATGCCTCCTAGACATGAGCGGGAGGCTACTCCTATAACCAATGATGGGCGCCTTCCTCAGGAACCCACTCAGGTTTATGGGCCACCCTTAGAAATTCATCAAGAAGCCTCTGAGGAATCAGAGCGAGAAGAAGAGCGGGATGAAATGCCCTACCAAGGCATGGGGGTGCTATCTGGCCACCCCTCCATAGGCCCCAAGTTCCTCAACAAGAACCAACCAAAGAGGAGGAGCTCAAATCCCTCGATACATGCAAAGCGCTAGAGCACTTCGAGTCGATAGAGACCAAGATTTTGGAGCTCCCAAGGCCCAACTTACATGAGGCTCCTTTCGAAGAGGATCAACCTCTAACCGTAGGGCTACTTGATGATGCAGTCTTCCATGTCTCAGAATCACCAGATTCTGATGAGCTGGACTCACTGGCCGAAGGTGAGGATAAAACAGAGATGGCCCACAGCAATCACATGCGACAGCATCAACACCCCATGGATATTGATGACGCACTTCAACAGCTAAACATAAGGCCAGGGCATGAGTGGCACGTTAACCCAATGCAGTGGAACCAACTGTTGAATCCACCACTTTGGGCACACAAAGATCAACTTCCGCCCAGAGACCCCATAGCAATATCAGTACCGAGGGTAGACCCTATCCTCCTATCCATGCATAGGGCCGATCCATTCATGCCAATCCCTCCAGAGCCAGATCCAGAGCACAAATATCATCAAGCTAGGGGTACATCTATCCCCTGAAGAGCAAGCCAAAAGCTCCAAGGATTATCGCAATCACTTGGTCACCCCAAAAGCTCCAAGGATTATCACAATCACTTGGTCACCCCAAAAGCTCCAAGGATTATCGCAATCGCTTGGTCAACCCAAAAGCTCCAAGGATTATCGCAATCACTTGGTCAACCCAAAAGCTCCAAGGATTATCGCAATCGCTTGGTCAACCCAAAAGCTCCAAGGATTATCGCAATCGCTTGGTCAACCCAAAAGCTCCAAGGATTATCGCAATCGCTTGGTCATCCCAAAAGCTCCAAGATTACAATTTGGTCATCCCAAAAGCTCCAAGGATTATCGCAATCTCTTGGTCAACCCAAAAGCTCCAAGGATTATCGCAATCACTTGGTCATCCCAAAAAGCTCCAAGGATTATCGCAATCTCTTGGCCAACCCAAAAGCTCCAAGGATTATCGCAATCGCTTGGTCATCCCAAAAAGCTCCAAGGATTATCGCAATCGCTTGGTCAACCCAAAAGCTCCAAGGATTATCGCAATTGCTTGGTCACCCCAAAATGCCCCAAAGGTGCCTACAAACCCTTTGGTCACACCAAAAAGCTCCAAGGATTATCGCAATCCCTTGGTCACCCCAAAAGCTCCAAGGATTATCGCAATCACTTGGTCAAGAAAATCCAAAAACAATCAAAATCATCAAAAAAAAAAAAAATCTGCATTTCAATTTCATGCATACTTCAAAAATCAAAATACAAAATAGCTGCATAGACACCGCATCCATCCATTGCATATTGTTGATCACACAAGGCAAAGGCACCATAGACTATCATTACTTGGCAAATCCACCACCTTTCACGTTTTCCATTTTAAACAAAAGTACACCACAATAAACGCCATTCACCATTTCAGTTGTTGACTAAAAGTATCTAGCGGTTCGTCATTCAATATGTCTTTAGATCTCTAGCCAAGAATTGTACAAAGTCAAATGGATGTTACAACGGTAGAGTTTTACTTGAAATACACCTTGGTACGTAGCATCCCATCACAAGTTCAAAAGCACATAAAAACAATTCCCAAGTTGTGTCAATGAAAGATGAAACCTGTAAAGCAGTATAGGATACCATACAGTGAAAAAGGTTACCTCGCTCATCCCCCTGTGCGAATGACCCCAAGAATGCTGAGAGTTGGCAAAAGGACAAGAATCCTCCCTACCCAATTCCCCAAGAATCCAAAGTTCTCAAAAGGTTGCAAAACATCAAAAATTTGCAAACGTCAATACTCCAAAGATTGACATCAAATCTCCCAAAGTGCATACATCACAAAGCACAAGCAAC
This sequence comes from Wollemia nobilis, assembly GCA_028583015.1. Taxonomy (NCBI): domain Eukaryota; kingdom Viridiplantae; phylum Streptophyta; class Pinopsida; order Araucariales; family Araucariaceae; genus Wollemia; species Wollemia nobilis. The sequence goes on from JAQPPZ010016936.1 coordinate 12,496,504, forward strand.
AGTGATTCTCATCACTCCAAAATTCAAAATCCCTTGCTCAAAAGAACGAAAAAGCAAAAATAAACAGTGATTTTCATCATTATAAAGAGCAAGTATCCCAATACAATTGAAGAAAAGAAGGGAGTTGAACTTGAATCCTTGGAACTCTCAGCATTCAGAAGGTCATGAGATAAACCTCAGTACCGGTTTGGTTGATAGCCTATCGGTCACTCGTGGCAAACCTCCCGCATGACGATATATCTACCACATTAACTTGTGTGCAGATCAATGTTTGCATGTGGATGAGCTAGCTTATGGTATCCTAGATTGCACCGCAGATTAATCTGACTAAATACAACAAAGGAGGTAGTGGAGCTAATTAGGTGATCCTCAGTACAGGTTTGGTTGATAGCCTATCTAGCACTGGCGGTATCCTGACCAACACCACATAAATGAACTCAATTGCACACACAAGGATGTGAAATAACTTGGTCAAAAACAAGCACGATTCATACCTTGTTCAAACATCTTGTAAGACAACAGTATAGTATTGGCTAGTTAGTTAAACCATCTGAGTCTCAGAAACACTTAGCTACATTCTATGCAAACCGTTGCATATAATCCATCCCTATATCACCATCAAAAAAAAAAAAAAAAAAGAACAACATATATACACAAAAGCATTTACCACAGCAATCACCCAAGTACACAAAGCCATAAGTCCTGTATAGTCTATGGTGCCAATGCAAGGTTATCAACAAATCATTTCATCCATTCCATTACCTATCATATAAATCAACAACATTCGCATTTATCATACCATATGCATACATCAATATAAAGTAGCATGCATCCATCAACATCAATCATTGTGCATAACATGAAATTATGACATATACACAAAGCAAGAAAATCAAAACAACAAAAACAACAAATATCCACAAACAATAGCAATAAAAGTGTCGAACAAAGGCACCTTTGCACCTGACATTCAATGGCATAGAAAACTGATGTCGGGGTTTACATTGTCACTACCCTACTCCCGAAGAAGGCTACCATAGCCGGACCGCTCCACGGGAGGATGGATTTTCGACAATTTAATCCCCAAATGGTGTCACAAAAAAAAAAAACAAAACAACAAAAAAAAAAAATGCAACACAAACACACAACAATAAGCATTGTCGGACACAAGTGCTCTTGCACTTAACCTCTTGGCATAGAAAATCGATGTCGGGGCTCAAATTGTCACTATCCTATTCCCTAAGAAGGCTACCATAGCCGGACCGCTCCACGGGAAGATGGATCTTTGAGAATTTCATCCCCAAATGACATCGCCAAAAGGGTCAAAACCCACCCAAAAACAAGTAATAACATTGCCGAACGAAGGCGTCTTCGCGCCTGACATTCTTGGCATCCAAAACCGACGTCGGGGTTACAAATCCTCATTATCCTACTCCCTAAGAAGGCTACCATAGCCGGACCGCTCCACGGGAAGACGGATCTTCGAGAATTTCATCCCCAAATGGCGTCGCCAAAAGGGTTAACACCCACCAAAAATAGGTCTAAATGTCAGAAAACTGCACACACATTCAAAGATAAATCTTCGAAGGCACCTTGGCACAAGTCATCTTGGGTCAAGTGACTCGTCGCTTTTCTCATGAAGGTCATTCCCTCATCGATTCGTCGCTTGAGGGGGTAGTCACACTTAGTCACCAATCAACAAACACACACCCAATTAAGGAAAATGACATGCATTCAAAGAATCATTGACAAAGACAATCACGCTCCTGCTTGGGGCAGTAAACAAGCAATAATCACAAATCGATCACACGCTTGGCATTCGTGAATCATGAATTCAAGGTTCCCCCATGGATAAAAGGTTGCGCCCTTTGCCTATTCATGACTGATCAATGTCCAAGTTCAAGTCACACCTCACCAAAATAGGTTAATACTTGAAATCAAATTCCTTAGCTCGTCGGAAGCAAGGATTCAAGAATGCATGCCCTTTCCATACTTGGGGCATCAAAAGTTGGTTAGGTTACCAAGAAACCCTAATCATTAGTGCTTTGGTTATCTATTTTTGCTCGACGCTGCGCCATGCACAGCGCATCCCAAAAAGGGGCATCTATAGACACCAAAACAACACCAATCCGATTATGTGACTGCAAACACTGATCGCTTTGACACACACAGCCCCCAGGGCAGCCCTCAGAGGTTAAACAGTGGTCCTAACCACTTTTGCAGCAATTTTGGAAGGTCAAAAGGCAATTTGGCACATTCAGGCACCCTGCTCCAAATCCGTCCCACCCTGGGATGAATTCAAAATGGGATCCGCCCCACCCAGGGACGAATTCTGAATTCGCTCTGGGGTAGGACGAATTCCAGGTTTAACGGGCAAAAAGAGAAATTGCGCCAAATGGCAGCCGAGGACAGTCAATTAATGCCTCCTGCCTTGCATGCGCGTGTAGGTGGGCAGATTGGACGTTAGAGGACTGTCACAAGGGCAGTCATGGAAGCCCAAGTCATGGAGGACTTTCCTCCCTCATGGGAAGGCATGACTGCCACATGGCGCTTATGCATGCCCCTCCAAAGAGACCCCTTGGGTCTATAAAATGGTGAACTTTCTCACCCAAAAGAGGACAAGTTGGAAGCATTTTCAAGCAACGAAGTGCTGCCAAATTGAATACCACATTTTACCCTTTTGATTCACCTCTTCCACATCCTTGATCTCTTTCGCAAGAGAGGTCATTGGGTGGTTATTGGAAGTGTGAATCCAGATCCAAAACCCGACATTTGACCACATTGATCTACCAATTCGCCGACAACCCATTACAAGAGATTTTGGGCCCATCCCAAGTGGATTGGTGCCGAAATCAGGTTCCAACGGTGGGCGGCCCGCCTAGGCGCCCCGCACTTCTTAGTTTCATTCTAATTTGTTCTTTTGTCACTTTTTTATCTTGCATTCCATTTTATGCTGTTTAGATAGTTTGTAATTCCAATTTCATAATGTTTTGATCAAATCTTATCATGTTTTGTCGCTTTTGTTGTCCCCACTAACTTGCAGGTAGCGACGTCAAATTCCCATTGATGGAGGTCAAATTGGGGAAATCCGACCATCTGGGTCATCCCAAAATGCCCCCAATTAGCTAACCCCTATGTTTGCAGGTCTTTTGGAGATCCCGAGATGCGACATTTGGGCAGCATCACTTCGGCTTTTGTCGCAGGCGAATTCGTCCTACCCGGGGATGAATTACAGTAGAATTCGTCCCGCCCAAGGACGAATTACAGTCGAATTTGGATCGACAGTTTTTTGTCTGACTGTTTTGATGGAAGTGGCCCTCTGGTAATGTTCCCTAGTTCCTGTCAAATTTGCAAGTTGTTTAGAATCGGTTTATTCATCGTTTTATTAATCTTATGCATGCATCCTCCATTGTTTTTTAGAGAACAAACGTTTCATCTTTGCAACAGGTGCTACTAACAATTTTGTTGTTTCTTTGAATGCAGGAGGAGCAGCAAGGATCAAGGATTCATTCACACAAGCGGCGGCAACACTTTGGCCCGCCCATTTTGCATGTGGGCACGTGGAAGAGAGATGACTTTCCATTGATGTGACCAAGAGACAAGTTTGATGCTCCTTTCCCCTAAAAAGGGAGGAAGCTAATTGTAACCGAATTTGAAATACATCAATAAAAGAAGAGGGTTGTTTCGTTCCATTTGGGTTCCAATTTGTCTATGCTTTCTCCATTTTATGCATTTCTAATTTGTAGCATCAAGTTTAGTTTCGTTCTTGCATCGTGTTTGGAGTTTTCCCTTTTTGTTTTTCGGAATCTCGTGCTTTCAATTAGTCCTGAACCTAGACTAAAATAGTTCCCTGATGTATATTTTATGTCATCTATATTACTACCCCAATTGCTGTCACTATAACCAACTAACTTCACAGAGTTAGACTTGTGGTAATGGATTCTAAAATCCAATGTACCTTTTACATATCATAAAATTTGCTTGGTTGCTTGAAGGTGCAGCTCGGATGGGTAAGCCATAAACCTTGATACTAGAGAAATAGAATATTGTATATCTAGCCTAGTATTGGTGAGAAACATTAAACTCCCAACCATGCTTCTAAAATTGGTCATGTCAACTTTTGGTGCTCCATCATCTTTGCTTAGCTGGATTCCATGTCCTGTTGGTGTTGCAACTGATTTGCACTGCTGCATAGCAAATTTCTTGATCATGTCATGAGCATATTTTTGTTGACATATGAATATCCCTTGCTTTGATTGATATACTTCCATGCCTAGGAAGTATCTCATTAATCTGATATCCTTCATCTCAAACTGATTCATCATGGAGTTTTTGAACTCCATATTCATATTATTATTACTCCCCATAAATATTAGATCATCCACATATAAACAAACTATGAGGATATCTACTACATTATTAAGGTAGTATAGAGTTGGTTCACTCCCATACTCGCTAAAATAGCCGTCAATGCGTGAGTACCACACTCGTGGTGCTTTCTTGAGGCCATAAAGTGTTTTTTTCAATTTATAAACAAGGTTCTCTTTTCCTTGTTCTTGGAAACCTTGAGGTTGTTGAACATACACCTCTTCTGTCAGGTATCCATTTAAAAAAGCACTTTTCACATCCATGTGTTGAATGTTCCATCCTTTATGGGCTGCCAAGGAAAGAACAGTTTTGATTGTTTCTTGTCGAGAAACTGGAGCAAAGGCTTCCTCATAATCTATGTCATATTTCTGAGTAAAACCCTTAGCTACTAATCTTGCCTTATGCCTTTCAATGCTTCCATCAGCATTGAATTTGGTCTTATAGACCCATTTACATCCAACACATATTTTTCCCTTGGGAAGCTTCACAAGCTCCCAAGTATCATTCTTTTTAATTGAGGATATTTCCTCTTCCATGGCATCTTGCCATATACTTTTAATACATGCTTTTTCATAGCTAGATGGTTCTAGCTGTGCAGAAACCAACAAAGAATAATTGACTACATCACCCCTTGGTTCATGAGACTCATCATCTCCTGACATGTGAAGATTTTCAAGTCTTGAAAAAATGTCATCCATCTCACTAGCTTGACTCCTAGTGTATCTTTGTTGGAAATTCCTATCCAACATTTGAGAAGATGGATGACTCTATAGTATGCGCTTTCCTTTATTTGTTTCTTTCCTTTGAGAAACTGGATCAATATCCATCGAACTTGGAGCTCTTACAGATATCTGAAATCATTTCAGAGAGTTTTGGGGTGCCAACAAAGGAGTTCCTCTTGGACTTGATGTACCACTTGATGTACTCGATGAAGATTCCTGATGTGGAATTTGTGGAGGGGAACTACTTCCACTACTTTTCTTGGGCTATACAAATGTGGAACTTTCATAATTAGAGTCTATATCAAAAAAAAATTTATGACCCCATTCTCCCCCTTCATAAAAAATTACATCCCTGGAGATAACTATTTTATCTGTCTTGGGATTGTACAATCTATACCCTTTGGTAGATTCACAATACCGTACAAAAATACATGCTTGACTCTTGGGATCAAGCTTCTTTCTCTTCTCCTCAGGAATGTGTGCATAAGCTAAAGAACCAAATACTCAAAAATGTTTGACATTTGGTTTCTTACCGTACCATCCTTCATAAGGAGTGATACCATCTAAACTAGAAGTTGGACTTCTATTTAGAATATATGCACTAGTTCTCACTGCATCTACCCAATAGTTGTATGTTAGATGCTTTGTTTGAAGCATCGTACGTGCCATTTCAACAAGGGTGCGGTTCTTTATTTTGGCCACACCATTCTGTTGTGGGGTATAGGCAGTGGTGAACTACCTTTTTATCCCATTTTGCTTACAATAATTTAAAAATTCATTTGAGGAGTACTCTCCTCCTCTATCAGTGTGAAGACATTTGACATAGTAGTCACATTGCTTTTCTACATTATTTTTGAAGTCTATGAAGCAATCAAATGCTTCATCTTTGTGTTTCAAAAAATAGATCCAACACATTCTAGAATAATCATCTATGAATGTTAGGAAATAAGAATTATTTCCAAGGCTTTTTGTTTGCATTGGACCACAGATGTTTGAATGTACTAGCTGAAGAGGATAGCTTGCTCTCCATGCTTGCCCTTTTGGAAACTTTGTTCTGGAGTGCTTTCCCAAAGCACATGCTTCGCATACCTTCTTATGTTCTTGAATTTTTGGTAGTCCTGTCACCATAGCTTGTGAAGTTAACATTTTCAAGCTAGTGGAATTGAGGTGACCATATCTCAAGTGCCACAATACACTTGGATTTGAAATAGCAATATTTGCAAGTTGAGCTCCCCCTGGCTCACCAAATTTTAGAGGGAATAACCTATTCTTTGTCATAGGTACTTCTGTGATGACTCTGTTACAATTGTTTTTATCAAGGATTGTACATTTTCCTTCATCAAAAACTAATTTGTATGCTTCTCCATCATTTGGCCAACACTTAACAAATTGTGTTGTAGTTGTGGAGTATAGTATATGTCATTCACCTTTTTAAGGCCTTATTTTGTTGGAACTTCCATAGCTCCAATGCCTTCAACTTGCAAATATTTATTATCCCCTAACTTAACATGGGATTTATAATTTGAATCTAATGTAGAAAAGAGATTTTCTTTGCCACTCATGTGGTTGGAGCAACCAGTATCTAAAATCCATGTGTCTTTGAGATTTTGATCTGACTGTCCATATGAAAGAAAAATATTTGAGGTGCCTTCTTCTTCTCCATAAAATGAGCCATATTGACTGCTTTGATCTTTTGAAGACTTTGACCAGCAATCACGAGCGAAGTGTCCTTGTTTCCCACAATTGAAACAAGTCGTTTTAGTTTTGTTACTTCCTTGTCCTTGATTTCCATGGCCTACATTGCTGCTTTGGTTCTGATTGGCTCCTCTGTTTTGATTTCCACCTCTGTTTTGATTTCCTCCTTTGTAGGAGTTGCTTTGGCCTTTACCTCTTTGTTGTTGTCCTCTGCCTCGACCTCTTCCTTGTCCTCGTATTGCAGCTTCATTCAAAGTGAAGGCTTTGTCATCACCTCCATAGCTTGTTGAAGGTGTTCCTTGAAGGCGCTCTTCATGTGATGTTAATGATCCAATCAAACTATCAAATGTAAGAGTAGAAAGGTCTTTTGATTCTTCAATTATGATGGCAATGTGATTCCACTTAGGAAGAAGTGTTCTCAACACTTTCTTCACAATTGTTTCAACTATTGTGTTATCACCTAAAGTTTGCATCATATCAACTATTGCTTTGACTCGTACACAATAGTCACCGAATCTTTCATTTTCCTTCATTCTGAGATTTTCAAAATCTCTTTTTAAGGTCTGAACCCTGACTTTCTTCACTTTATCACTTCCTTGGAATCCTTCTTTCAAGGCATTCCATGCATCTTTGGTAGTTAAGAAAGATGCAATTCTAGGAAAGATACTTGGATCTAATGCTGATTGAAGATGGTATAAGGCAAAAGAGTTATTTTTCTGTGCATCTTTGAAGGTCTTCTTGTCGGTTGCACTCAAAGTAGTCCAATCTATTGGAGTAGTGTAATCGTCTTCAATACTATCCCATAGTCCTTTTCCTATGAGTAATGTCCTCATTTTGATGGATCAGTACTCATAATTATCCCCATTGAATTTGGGGATTGGTAGATTGTTATTTGATCCCATTACAATCTATTAAAACAAGAAACCTTTCTTATATAGTCTTATTACAAAAAGACTTTACAAACTATCAAGCCTTGCTTGATTTATCCTTCAAAAAACAACCTATTCTTGTTGTGATTCAGCAATTACAAAATTGTCGACGACTTGTTCAGTCAGTACATCACTGATCAATATAATTTCAGGTGAAGGAGGTTGTAGGATTTCAACTGAATTACTATAATGAGTATATTCAGATCCTTGTGGAGCAATCTCCATAGATTCGGATTGTTCAAATCTACTCCCAAAAGAGTTATCTTCTGAATCTGCTTCATATCCTAGATCAGGATTTCTCTGTTGTTCAATAACTATGTTTTGCAACTATGAAAAGACTGAATTTATGCCTAGTGTTCTCACATGCTCATCAAAGTTTTCGGCATTCATTCTTAGTAACAGTTTACAAAGAGCCTGATAACATCCATTCGATCTTATCATCTAAGAAAATTTCCCTGAAATTTTCTTTTACACAAAATTTCCTCTTAGGAAATGTTACTAAATTTTTACCTCTCAAAGCGTAAAAAAATGTTACAGCAATTTCCTCTTAGGAAATATCTTTTCTTCCACAATTTTGATAGATAGATTCCCTTTTTTTTTTTAAACTTATTTTTAAATGCATAAAAATTTTAATTTTAATCAAAAAAAATTTATAAAATATATCTTCTATAGATAAGATTTAAAAAAAAACTGTTAAAATAATTTTTTTTTTTTAAATATCTATAAAAAATATGAAAAAAATAAAAAAAAAATTAATTTTTATTGTGCAAAAGATTATATATGGCGCGCATGGGGTTCGACCCCACGACCTCATGCGCCAAGCCTTAGCGCTGGCCCGAATGGCCATTCGGGCTAGCCTGTTCGACGAGAATGGAAGGCGCTTGCCTTCCTTCTATTTCGTCGGGCTAGCAAATATTTTAAAAAAATATATGGGACATTTGTCCCACATCCGCCCTACGGATGAAACTTATAGGCTTTAAAAGCCTGTATTCGGTGGATGAGTTTTGATTGCCTACGGGCAATCGGGACCATGCATTTTTCCTCTCGTACGTTGCCCGTCCAGTTGCCCACATGTCTACTCGCCACTTATCGCGTCGTCTCCCTGCCACGTGTCACGCTATCGCGTCCACTCCCTGCCATATGTTCGGTCATCGAGTCCGCTCCCTGCCACGTGTTGCGTTCGCTCGCTCATTGTCTGCCATGTGTCACCTCCTAATTAGCTCCTCGAGATCCATGCCTCCTGCTACCTTGGTTTGCATGCTGTGGGCCTCTTGCCTCGGTTCACGCATGTTGTGGGCCGACCTCCTCAAGATTCATGCCTTGCTCGTCGTGCCTTCCAGCCAAACATGAACTAGCTCTGATACCAGATATTGTGATAGGAGCTTAGGTTAGTAACCAAGAAGAAAAAGTTAGGAGAAAATAGAATAAACTTGCATTAAGAATTAATCTATGGTTACAAGGTTTAAATAGAAGGAAATAAACCATAATCGCTAACTTAGGGGAAAGAGAAAAGGATGAAGGAAAATAGGGAGGAAAGAAGAAGAAAATTAGAATTTGTTCTCTCTGCCACCCATGCCGTCAAACCTCTGTCGTCCAGTCCCTATCGTCCAGGGAGGTAAAAGGTAAGGTCCAAACTTACTGTGGTAAAAATAAATTTTTACCATGCGTTATTTCCAACAGTGTTAATTACACAATATACATATTCATCGATACATATTTCTTCAACCATAGAAATATGATTAACTCTAAATTAGTCACTCAACCTATAAAGAGTGTGGTCATTCCATGATCTCCTTAGGAGTTATCCCTTGGATCCATGGTAACGACCCCTACTTGAGATTGGATCAAATCTAATGGGGTTCCCATAGAAGTTAAATTCCCTATCCTCTCTCCTTAGACTATAGATATATCAAAAATTGTATTTCATCCAAACAATTTAGTAAAGCTTATTCTATAGAAATTTATAGGTAATATTATAGGGTAAAAAAATATATAGGGTAAATCCATAAGTCAACTAAAAGTGGTAATAAAAAATGCTATAAACATATTACTATCTAAGCTATGTTAATTATTGTTAATGTAGAATTTTTTATTTTTGTTTCTATTTATTAACTATTTTTGGATCTACATCAATGGTTTTAATTTAACTTTTTGACACCAATATTATCATTTTATACAATCATTTCTCATATAAATATCTATGTAATATTTTCACCTAATTTTTGAAGAGTTTCTCCCACATCCTGCTCCTCATATGCTAAAATTGCTCTTCCACTTCACTTTTCCCATAATATTCTTATCACATTTCTTTATAATCTCCACCTAAATTGAATTGTATTTTTTTCACTACTTCTACTTCCACCTATCCCTGATTTATCCAACTACTCTATTCATTTTAGAAGAATTTGATTAATTTATAGTCTCATATATTTAATTTTTTTATTAGATATATTAAGCATTTCAGATTTTATTTTTTAATCATTATTTAAGGAATGGCCTAGCTATGCACATGAAATCATATAAATCATGATATAGGCAATAAGATTCCAAATACACATTTATAAAATTTTAAAACCAAGCAAATAATATGAAACATAGAGTTCAAACATTGGTTAACTTAAGACACGTGAAGCTCTCTAAAAGTCAATCTTCTCCACCTAAAAATACACAACAATAATAATTTTTTCCTTCTAGAGTTAGACTTATCATAACACAATTAGATAATCACATAATTTCTAATTTATTTATATCACATCAAATATTTAAATCTTATGTAAAATTTTCCCATAACTTCATAGATAAACATTTAACATCACAATAATTTATTTAATAAAGAAATACTCATAATAGAATAGGTAATGATTATTCCTTTATTTCAAGAAGATAAATTATAAGAACAATAATACTTCATGAACTCAATCATTATTATTAGGATAATGCATAGATTATAAATCCATTCTTCTATAAAAAAATAAAATCGCAATAAGAGTCTAGTCAAAACTATACTATAATTAAGTAAAATGGTATCAAATTAACCAATTAAATTTATTGAATTTAAAGGAAGAGACCCATGATGAAAAATTGTCAAACAATACATGCATAATATTCAATTTATTGTAATACCACTATATAGCCATCATGTAATATAGGTGGGGCCCATTTCAATCCCATATAACTTACTAAAAAAACTATACTAGAATAAAATAGAGTTTAATTTAGTGAGGGGGTCCAATATTACACTACATCCTCTCTCTATATATATGTCTTATTTAGGAATCCTACTAAAAATATTACAAATAGAAGCATTAGAAAATTTCAACTCTCCCTAAGTTGCTTGTCCTTTTGCTCAACTATTCATGAGAGATAAGACCTCTCTATCCATAATCACCAACCACATCATTAAAAATAGTCTAAGCCTCTACATGGTAGTCATTGATTGTAATAAAAATACAATATTGTATAGGTGTACTACTATCTACCTATGTATTATAATAAGATTCAACATCTCTATCCTTCTAGGATAAGTCTCTACTAGAGTCTATACCTCCACCTTTAAATCATTTATGGGAGGGATTGATATTGGGATCACTTTGATCTATTCTAGTAGGATAATATTAAGGAGTCTAAGATTGAAATGTTTAAGTCTCCTAAGGTGGAGGTATTCAATTTTCATAGTGATCTAGAAATTGAAGGTATTCAATTTTCATAGTGATCTAAATAATTTCATCTCTATGTACATTCTATTGTCCCTATTTTTAATATTAAATAAAATCTTGTTGCCTCTAAGGAAAACCTTGTGAAGATTTTTTTTGCCTCTAAGGTGTATTTTGATGATCTCATTATTGTCCTTATTACTTGAACACAAACTCTTAGTGATACGTCATCTTTATTGTGGACCAATAAACTATTTGATTTCTAAAACTAAGATTGATCACTTTGTGCAGTTCAATATCCTAGTCCATATTCTACCAGCAATATCATCATGTATGTCTTATTTCATATTAAAATACACACCTTCATACTGGAAAATTTATGCTACACATATTCCCAAAAGGAAACAATTGACCAACATGACCTAATCCCTTAGGGAGGGCATATATCCCAAAGGTTTAGTAAACTTTTACTCATGTTCCATAATAGACGTGGTGTCTTGTTAAAAATTATATAACTCCTACATGGCCTTGATAGATATACTTAAACTAAAGTATCTCTTGAAAACACACTAAGGTAATATGTATGTGGTTGTACCCCATCATGGTCTCCTTATTTTTCCACCATATCATTATTGATTGCTCTAGGTAGAAAATTTTATTCATGGCCTTATCTATTATGAAAAAAAAAATATTAATATATATATCAATTAACCACTCTCCTTACACCTTCCCTTTGGCAGTCCTCAAAAACTTTGGTAGCTCGAGATAGCTCGATATTTCCTATATTATGATTTTTTTCTTTTCTCTCCCATGAGTATATGTTGTTGGTTGGAATTTCCATGCTAGAAGTGATCTATTGGGGGACTATTCCTATGCTTTGATAGTCACATCCCCTATTTATACCATATTGAAAGTTAATCCACTATGACATTCAACAAATTTTTAATGACTTCCAATTTTTATGTAGTTTGTTTAGGTGGTGGGTCCTTACTATATAGAGAAGTCTTATGTTGAGCTCCTTGGGAGCAATATTGACTAATTTAATTTTTTAATTTTCCATTCTAAGTAGGAATGTATATCCTTGTATAATCACATTCCCTTTATGCCCTTCTAGGTGGCTTCTCAAAAAATATATATATATTTTAATATTTTTTCATTAGACCTAAGATTTGAAACCCATGCTCTAATAGCAAACATGATATATAGTCCAAGATGAAAAAATTAAAATCATAAAATTTTAGGTTTATAAGAAGAATTCACTAACAATATAATTGAAATATAAAATCAAATTAGAAAAAAATAAACTAATAAATTCCACTTCTATAAGCCTGATGATGGTATTACAATCTTGATCTTATCCACTATTGTTTAGCCAATAAAAAATTTATAGCTCATATCAAATTTAAAATCCATGATACTTAATTTGTTGAGCTCATTTCACCTTGATTTATAACACCCACCTATAAATTATTTAGTTGTCAAACAATAATAACTCTCCATAATTGTTGTCATCATGATTACTATCATCATCCTAAGTGGTACTATAACAACTTCCATCAAATATCAATATGGTAGAAAACAAATTAGACATTATATCCTATACAAAATTGAATGAAGTCTTTTCCTTAAAATTTAGGGCTAAGGCGTATATTAAAACACTCATATATGTGTTTTAATCCTTTTAAATGAAGCTCTTACAAAAAAACACTCTATTAGTCATTACATAGTTCTAATATTAACTTAGAATTTGACCATATTGTATACAAATAATTATGACTAAATTTGATCATAAAAACAATGCTTGACTTTGATTATGCTATAATAAGCATTTAAATATTTTGTTAAGAAAATAAATCCAAACTATTTTCATCATCCATCAAAACAAGGATGCACATGCAATTCATAATAATGTGTAACTTAATTTCATATATGACTAATCTCAAAGGTAAGTCATTTATATTTTCTTATCTAAGATACACTAGTAACTCATAAGCCATGTTTTACTCAAATTTTTAATTTGTAATTTAAAGAATTATATATTTTAACACATACAAGGGTAAATAATTCTCTAGAGTATAACACCAATGAGAACAATTACAACAAATATAATTGTTATTTCATATTTATCCTTTGAAAATATAGGAAATTGTCACTTGAGAATAGAAATATAGTGATTGTCTAGGGTATGACAAGGTTAGACCAACTGACTTTGATCTCAAGTAGTGGTGCAAATCTATCCCAATATTGACACTCATGCATTATAAGAGTCAATCAACTGCATTTATATCTAAGTTAAAGTTTAACTTTGACCAAATGTGTCACTCATTGAATAGGAAGAAAGTTCTTCCTTGGAGGAGAGGGTTTCAAGAGATTCATCTAGACTTAATATATAAAGGGTTGATCTATAGAATATGGATAGGAATTTTATATATAATGGAAAACATTGAGTTAAGGATAGGAAAGGAGGACATAGATAATTGAGAAGAAATGTAACTAAGAATGGTCATGTATGTAATTATATATATCATTAAATTTTATTTTTTTCTTTTCTTCACAAATCTAATTAAAAATATCAATAAAATTAGAAAAAAAGGTATTATTTTTAAATACTTTCGTTTTGTTCCTTGCAAGATCAAAGAGCAAAAGTATATCCTCTTAAATTTAAAATATAATTATCAATCAATTATCATTTCATTTTAAGTACAAATTCATAAGAGATCCACATATTTAGTTCACTGAGAATATTTATCAATTTTACCCCAAATCATGGAAATAAAGAATTTAAAATAATATAATTCATATAATAACATGAATAATATATGGGAAGCATTGAGCCTATAATGTGATCTCTCTTTAATTTTTAAAAGCCATAAAAATTGCATGCTATGAGAGAAGTCATCTTGAATAGAAATTTAGTACATATGAGATCAAAACGTTAATATATTCAACACCCATTTATCATAACTATTTGATGCACATACCTACCATTATAATAATTCTAATGGTAAGTTAACAAATTTCCAACATCTTAATACATATGGTAACATATAATTTGGATAACATTCAGATGTTGGATACCTCATATAGATCCATTTTATTTACCTTTATAAGAAACATCAAATTTTAAGAGAGAGGCTTTTTCCACCCATCCTCTCACCATTGCCTACCTAACACCATGGAGCTTTAACATATTTTTCTTTAAACATGCTCTTTAAATAATTTGTTTTATTCGATTAGTGTGAGAAACCCCTACGACCAACACACAGGGCTAAGCAATCTCCTCCCAGCCATGACCCCTCGTAAAGCTAAGAGCCATGCTTATCAATAGGTAATTTAACACACGGTCACCACACCCACCCCATCACACATTCGCCCACATTGCAATTTGAACCTTGGACCTCCCGAAGAAGATCCAAAGCCTAAACCATTGCGTTGTTCCTCATAGGACAATCTTTGAATAAAACTTAACCAAGCAGTTCACATATTTAAATCAATATTTTACCAAATAATTCCTTAGACTCAATCAAGCACACATCGAATAATAATCTAGTTCACTCAAAGCTATAATAGATTTAACCATCCCTAAAGCATGAGACTCACATTAAGGCCAAGGATCATCAAGGGAGATCTAACTCAACCTTCACATTTGATCTACCTGTAAAAACTATAGAAAAGGATTCATATACACATCATGCTACTTTTCCAACACAAACTTGCATCAACATCCATTTCCTCAACCTTTGAAATTTGATCATCTCTAAGGTATTTTCTTAGTCTATAAATATCATAGTCAATATATGATCCCTTTTGGGATTGTCTACTTCATACAAAGGAGCAAATCCAACCTTAAATTATATCACATCTAATTAGGTGCTCATACAATCCCATAGTCTCTCTCTTTAACTATATGGCTTATCTAAATTATATCTCATAAAAATAATTAGTAAAGCTTATTATTTTACAATATAGAAAGAATCTCATAAGATAAATGAAATATACAAGATAAATATACAAATCAATATATAAGTGAAAATCCCCTTATTCATACATATATTCATAATAGAAACTAACAACTATTTTCAAATAGATTCAAAAACAAAAATGCAGTAAATATGCTACTAACTAAGCAATAACAATATTATCTAAGTATTAGTTCTAATTTATTTATATTTATTATTTTTGTTTAAATCTTTCTCAATTATTATAAATCATTATTTTTGAAAAAAAAAATTCATTATGCAACCCTTTTCTCCCAAACCTTTGTACAATATTTTCACCAAATGTTCCCAGAGTTCTCCCCACATTCTCCTTTTCCTATAGCAAAACTACTCACCTTTTCACATTTCCTTATTCTTAGAACCTTTTATTGAAATCTCTATGAAACTATAATTACATTTTCTTTCTCTACTTAAACTTCTACCCGCCCATATCTTATCCAACAACTCAATATATTTTAGAAGAATTTGATTAATTTGTAGCCTCTTAACTTCCTTTTCTTATTAGCTATACTAAGTGTTTAAAAATTTATCGTTTTTTTCTTGAATATTGAAGGCGTGGCCTAACTACACATGAAATCACATCATATTATAGCTAATATAAATTCCAATTACACATATATTGATATTCAAAACCAAGCAAATAATAAAGCATATAAAGTTCAAACATACGTTTAACCTAAGACATGGGAATCTCCACTAATGCCAACTGTCTATGCCTATAAAAATAACATGATCACAAATTTCTTTCTTTTTGGGTTAGTGTTAGCATAAACCATGATAGGGGTAATAGTTATTAAATTATTATTTTTAATAAAATAATTTTTAGTTACATAAAATGTTGATTATAGTTATGATTATAGTTATTATTTTTTAGTAATTAGTATAATAAAATTTAAATCACATAAATTACTAGATAGTTGTGAAATGAGAACCATCAGTCAACAAACAACTACGATTTCCATTAAAATTTTAACCTGACTACAATTCACTTCAATGATAAAGATAAGAAAAGTGAAAGTTGTTTTTCTTTATTATAAGCATGTAAGGCTATTTTGATGTGAGTCTATTATTAATGGACACCTCAAGTATGCTTTAAACTTGCAGCCAAAAGCTGATCTGGTTTAAGTGAACGTTTTTTTTTTTCTTGGTTACTCACTTCTCCCATCACTTCTCTTTCGGCAAAATTCCAATTCTCCATTTTGGATTTGCTGGTTTGAGTATAGTGCACTCTCCACTTTCTCTTGCTGTAGATTTTTTACATCCTGGATCTTCATTCACCGCGCCTGCAAATTGGTCTTTATGTTTTTATAGTATAACTGGGGTTTTTACGTCTCCATTTTTTAATCCGACGACCACAAAATATATATATATATATATATATATATATATATATATATGCGCTAAATATTTCGTCAAACCCAAGCGGTGTTTTCTCCACTGCCCTCCTTTTCCTTGGATTCGGATAACTGCCCGGATCCAGAGCCTTTGTATTTTGGATCGGAAATAAAACCACAACGGACGTGAGATTCAGTGGTCTCGCTGGAGAGCTGCCACCGGGGTCCTTGAGGTAGCGGCACGTCAGAGCTTAAAAAAAAAAAAAACATCTTTTCACAGCCTGAGCTGCAGATACGACTTCCCGGGAATTTGCTTCCAATTGGGTTGTCTCAACTCAGTCTAAGGAATTAGCGGTGATCCATTTTTTTCCCAGAGCAAGCAGACGGGTGCGGCGCCATCAAAGCTACCGCGTCGCCAGGGGCTCGACAAGTCGTCCCCCTTGTGGTCGATTTCGTCGAAGGAAAGCCAGAAGACGCCCTCAAAGTCGTCACAGACCCTTGTGGTTGATTTCATAGAAGCAGGAGTGCAGGTCCTCACGCCGGCATTGCTGGCACAACATGCTTCCTCGGTAGTAGTGGCCTCCTCGATATCCATCGCCCTCCACAGCCTTTAACCAGAGCATCTGTAGGTGGGCACAACTGTGACTGGAGACGGGAAATCACTGCCATCATTTACAAGGGCAAAGAAGTATTTGTTGGTGTAGGCGAAGAGTTCTCCTATCTGTCTGTTGAAACAGCGGATAACTGTTAGAAAAATAAACCCAGATTTCACGCCTGAGCCCAACTGCGCTCCGGGATCCCGACAAAAGTGTGACCTGACGTCGCACTTATCTTCTGACAGATTTGACACCTGGCAGATCCGATCTCCGCAGGAGTTAATGCCCAGTCGGCGTTTGTCAGAAACCCTAGATGTGGGTCGATCCGAGGATAACCCTTATCCGGAGCTGTCAGAGGATAACCCTTATCCTCCTCTCCCCGCGGCTATAAAAGGCGGTTCGGTTCTACAGACAAACTAGTGAAAAGAGTGCGAAAGGTGCGTAGAAGAAGGAAGCAGAGCGGGTGTGAGAGAAGTTCGTGAGAGTGAGCAGAGAAAGAAGGGCGAGTGTTTCAGTGAGCAGTGTGGCTCAGCTGATAAATGTCCGAGCAGCAGACTCGACATTTCCCTTGTTCAGTTTATCCTGCAGCGTAGCCTGCAGATGTTGTTACTTCCTCAGTTGAGGAATTCTGTAACCCTAGTTGTTCATATGAATAAAGTTTGCTTTTGTCTGTGGCATATTTAGGGTTTGCAGTTGTTTAGGGTTAACCTTGTTGTTCTCTGTTCCGGCATTTCTCTCCTATCTTTCGGGTCTTGCCAAGCCAGGCAAACCCAGCGGCAGCCGCGAAGACGAAGAACTTGAAGGCCAGAGTTGGCCAAGTCTGAAGCTTGCAAAACGTTGCCGTGCGAAGTTGGACACCAAGCTTCGAAAGCTGAAGGTGTGAAGTCCGCACCTCGCTACGACAGCCAGCACTTCGGTAGCTTGAAGCTACGAAGTTCGCACTCCGCGCGAAGTGCGCACTTCGGCAGCTTGCCCAGCGAAGTACACACTTCGATCGAAGTGCACACTTCGGCTGTTTTGCCCAATGCAGTCCGCACTCCGCGCGAGTGCCGGACTTTGGCTATTTGCTCGTGTGAAGTTTGCACTTCGATCGAAGTGCGCACTTCAGCTGTTTTGTCGAGCGCAGTCCGCACTCCACGCGAGTGCCGGACTTCGGCCGAAGTGCGCACTTCGGCTGCCTGGCACAGCGCAGTTCGAAGTTCGTGAGAGTGCCAGACTTCGGCTGCTAGGGCAGAGCCGTCTGCACTTCGCTCCTGAACCAGGGAGTTGGACGTGCGCCCTACGCAGTCTGTGTTGACAGACTCCGGCGAGAAGGAAAAAGCGTTAAAAATTGAGTTTTATTCCTTCAAATTGGTATCAGAGCTGATAGTGCCGTGACACGGAGATAGAAGCATGGCTTCCGAGAGGAACTCGCTGCAGTTGCAGATCCCATGATTTAACGGCAAGAACTACGATTACTGGAGCATCCAAATGAAGATCCTGTTCGGATCTCAGGAGCTATGGGAGTTAGTCGAGAATGGCTACCCAGAACCGGTAGATGCAGCAGCACTGGCCGCCCTCTCTCAGGCAGACAAGGATCTGTTGAAAGAGCACAAGAAGAAGGAGCAGAAGGCCCTATTCTACATCATGCAAGCGGTTGAGGAGACCATCTTCCCGTAGATTGCATCAGCCACCAAGGCCAAGCAGGCTTAGGAAACCCTAGCGAGTTCGTATCAGGGCACCGACAAAGTAAAGTTGGTGAAACTGCAGATGCTCAGGAGAGAGTTCGAGAACCTACAGATGAGCGAGTCCGAGTCGATGAGCGACTTCTTCACCCGGACGACGGACATTATCAACCAGATGCGGTTGAATGGAGAAAATGTCCAGAGCCAGAGAATCATGGAGAAGATTCTCAGAAGTCTGCCTACGAAGTTCGACTCGGTTGTGATAGCAATCGAAGAGTCGAGGGATTTGACAACCCTCTCGACAGACGAACTCATGGGTTCCCTGTAGACCCATGAATAGAGGCTGAGCCGCTCAACTCAGTCTTTTTTGGAGCAAGCCTTCAAAGCGCAAGTCTCAGTCCGAGACAGTGGCAGACAAGACTCCCAGCACAGTGCTTCTAGTTCTCAAGGAGGAAGATGCAGAAGCAGACGTGGGACAAGGAACAAGCAAGGAGGGAACTCAAACCCTCAGGATGCTGAGCCAAGTTGCAACTTTCATCAGCAAGGAGGAAGAGGCACTGGCAGAAATCAGCAAGGTGGCTCTCAGCAGAAGGACATGTCAAAGGTCCAATGCTACTACTGCAGCAAGTTCGGCCATTATGCCACATAGTGCAGAAAGAAGATGGCGAACGAGAATCAGCAGCAAGCCCATTATTCGGAGGAACCCAAAAATGCGACAGGAGGAAATGTGCTATTGACTTGCAGTATTGAAGAGGAGAGCAAGAAAAACATCTGGTATCTTGACAGTGGTTGCAACAACCACATGACTGGGAATAGGGAGATGTTCTCACAACTGGATGAAACAATCCAGTCCAAAGTCAAGATGGGGAACAACATCAAAGTTCCTGTGATGGGGAAAGGAAAGATCCTCATCCGCACCCGACACGGTGATAGAAAAACAATTCAAGATGTTTTTTATGTGCCTGGGTTGAAGCATAATTTTCTAAGTTTTGTACAGCTTGTGCAGAAGGGGCACACCATATTGTTCAAATATGGAATCTGTTCCATCAGAGACAAAGTCCATGGACAAATCGCAACTGTGTCTATGACAAAAAATAAGATGTTTCCGCTGCAGATTTAGAATGAATCTTTGATGTCTCTGAGTGCAGTTGAGAAGGATGCTACCTGGCTGTGGCATCTTAGATTCGGTCACCTGAGTTTCAGTGGCCTGAATCTATTGCACAAGAAGCAGATGGTGAAGGGTTTACCCCTTATAGAGCAACCGAACCAAGTTTGTGAAGGTTGCCTGGTCGGAAAGCAGCACAGGGATGCATTCCCTGTAGGGCAGTCTTGGAGAGCATCACGGCCTTTGGAGCTGGTGCACTCAGACATCTGTGGTCCCATGCAGACCACCTCATATGCCGACAACAAGTATTTCCTGACCTTCATTGATGACTTCAGCTGAAAGACTTGGATTTATCCAATCAAGTTGAAGTCAGAGGCGTTTGCAAGGTTTAGGGAGTTCAAGGCTCTGGTTGAGAAACAGAGCGGTCATTATCTGAAGACTCTCAGAACTGATGGAGGTGGAGAGTACATCTCCAATGAATTCCACAACTTCTGCAAGCAACATGGAATTCGGAGGCAGTTCACTGCCAGATACACGCCACAGCAGAATGGCGTAGCTGAGAGGAAGAACAAAACTATCATGGAAATGGCACGGAGCATGCTAAAGGCAAAAAGTTTGCCACATGAGTTCTGGGCAGAAGCTGTAAGTTGTGCAGTTTATCTGCTAAATCGATGTCCCACCAAGAGTGTGAGGGACAAAATTCCAGAGGAAGCCTGGAGCAAGTTGAAGCCAAGTGTGGCTCATTTGCGAGTTTTTGGGTGCATAGCATATGCACATGTTCCAGATGAGAAAAGGCAGAAGCTGGATGACAAAGCTGAAAAGTGCATCTTCACAGGGTACAGCGAACCAGCAAAGGCATACAAGCTGTACAACCCTGTGTCAAAGAAACTTGTCATCAGCCGAGACATGAAGTTCTTGGAGGATGAAGTCTAGAACGGGAAGTCAAAGACTGGTCAGTCTGAACCAGCAACTGTTGAATCTGTAGACTTGGAGGAAGTCAGTGTCCAACCACCTGTGCCTTCAAGCAGCAACAATGGTGCCAGTAGTAGCACACCCTCATCATCCCGGTCACCTCCACTTGCAAGCAAAATTCAGAACCTGAGGACTCCTACAAAGACTCGGAGCTTGCAAGACATCTATGAGGTAACCCGTAATCAATTAGATGAAGATTATTCTAATTTTGCTCTATTTATTGAATGTGATCCAGTGGAGTTTGAAGAGGCAAGTCAGAATTGCAAATGGGTGAATGCGATGGATGAGGAGATAGCAGCCATTGAGAAGAATGATACATGGCAGCTGACGGATCTTCCAGTACGAAAGAAGACCATTGGGGTCAAGTGGGTATATAAAACAAAGTTTAATGCCCAAGGAGAAGTTGACTGGCATAAGGCCAGATTAGTGGCGAAAGGCTACAAGCAGAAGTCAGGAGTTGACTATCATGAGGTGTATGCACCTATAGCCCGACTTGACACAGTCAGAATGATTTTGGAACTTGCATCTCAGAAAGGATGGAGCGTGTACCAAATGGATGTCAAGTATGCCTTCCTCAACGGAGTGTTGGAAGAAGAGGTCTACATAGACCAGCCGCCCGGTTATGAAATACAAGGGCAAGAAGGCAAAGTCCTGAAACTAAATAAGGCCCTGTATGGGTTAAAGCAAGCACCCATGGCATCTTCATTTCTCAGGGCAAGTATGTGAAGGATGTCCTGAAGCGCTTCAAGATGGAGGACAGCAAACCTGCCATCACACCTATAGCCACAGGTTTGAAGCTGAGCAAGTTGGATACAGGGAGGTCTGTAGATCCAAACTTGTTCAAAAGGCTAGTTGGCAGTTTGATGTACTTGACTGCAACTCGGCCAGATCTGATGTTTGGAGTCAGTCTGATCAGCCATTTCATGGAGACTTTGAAGGATACGCACTGGCAAGCAGGAAAGAGGATCTTGCGCTATGTCAGCGGGATGCGGAACCATGGCCTATTTTACGCTAGACGGGACCAGTTGGATCTAGTGGGCTTCACAGATAGTGACTGGGCTGGCAGTACTGACGATCGAAAGAGAACCTCTGGGTATGCTTTCCATCTTGTATCAGGGGCAGTCTCATGGGCATCCAAGAATCAACCCATTGTTGCGTTGTCCACAGCCAAAGTAGAATATGTCGTCGCCACGACATCCGCATGCCAGGCAGTATGGCTGCGAAGAGTTCTGAGCGAACTGTTCAATCCTTCGGAAGGCGCGACAACAATTTTTTGTGACAAAAATTTGGCCATTGCACTGTCAAAGGATCTCGTGTTCCATGGCCGGACAAAGCACATTGATATTCGTTATCACTTCATTAGAGAGATGGTGAAGTCTGAAGAAATTCATCTGCAGTTTTGCAGATCCAAGGAGCAGTTGGCAGATATTTTCATGAAGCCTTTGAATGAGGAAGACTTCAGCAGATTGCGAGAGTATCTTGGAGTCAAAGTGCTTGTGAAATCAGGTTTAATGGAGGGTGTTAGAAAAATAAACCCAGATTTCACGCCTGAGCCCAACTGCGCTCTGGGATCCCGACAAAAGTGTGACCTGACGTCGCACTTATCTTCTGACAAATTTGACACCTGGCAGATCCGATCTCCGTAGGAGTTAATGCCCAGTCGACGTTTGTCAGAAACCCTAGATGTGGGTCGATCCGAGGATAACCCTTATCCGGAGCTGTCAGAGGATAACCCTTATCCTCCTCTCCCCGCGGCTATAAAAGGCGGTTTGGTTCTACAGACAAACTAGTGAAAAGAGTGTGAAAGATGCGTAGAAGAAGGAAGCAGAGTGGGTGTGAGAGAATTTCATGAGAGTGAGTAGAGAAAGAAGGGTGAGTGTTTTAGTGAACAGTGTGGCTCAGCTGATAAATGTCCGAGCAGCAGACTCGAAATTTCCCTTGTTCAGTTTATCCTGCAGCGTAGCCTGCAGATGTTGTTACTTCCTCGGTTGAGGAATTATGTAACCCTAGTTGTTCATATGAATAAAGTTTGCTTTTGTCTGTGGCATATTTAGGGTTTGCAATTGTTTAGGGTTAACCTTGTTGTTCTCTGTTTTGACATTTCTCTCCTATCTTTCGGGTCTTGCCAAGCCAGGCAAACCCAGTGGCAACCGCGAAGACGAAGAACTTGAAGGCCAGAGTTGGCCAAGTCTGAAGCTTGCAAAATGTTGCCGTGCGAAGTTGGACACCGAGCTTCGGAAGCTGAAGGTGCGAAGTCCGCACCTCGCTACGACAGCCAGCACTTCGGCAGCTTGAAGCTACGAAGTTCGCACTCCGCGTGAAGTGCGCACTTCGGCAGCTTGCCCAGCGAAGTACACACTTCGGCCGAAGTGCGCACTTCGGCTGTTTTGCCGAGCGCAGTCCGCACTCCGCGCGAGTGCCGGACTTCGGCTATTTGCTCGTGCGAAGTTCGCACTTCGGCCGAAGTGCGCACTTCGGCTGTTTTGCCGAGCGCAGTCCGCACTCCGCGCGAGTGCCGGACTTCGGCTGTTTGCCCGTGCGAAGTTCGCACTTCGGCCGAAGTGTGCACTTCGGCTGCCTGGCATAGCACAGTTTGAAGTTTGCAAGAGTGCCAGACTTCGGCTACTAGGGCAGAGCCATTCGCACTTCGCTCCCGAACCAGGGAGTTGGACGTGCGCCCTACGCAGTCTGTGTTGACAGACTCCGACGAGAAGGAAAAAGCATTAAAAATCGAGTTTTATTCCTTCAATAACGTTGCCAAACGTTGCTGTGCCAATTTCCTTTGAACGCAGCCTAATATCCCACATTGATACCGTGACAAAATATTGACTTTTTCATAAGCCAAGGGACTCGAAACATCATTTAACGGCTCAATCGAGTGGTCTCTTTGTACGAAGTGAAGCTCTCAGTTTTATTTTTTATTAGTCTTTTTTAATCATGAAAAACTTTTTATGATCGATATAGAGGATTAAGTAGTCTTCTCCCAATCGATATAGAGGATTAAGTAGTCTTCTCCCAATTAATTGGTTTTTAAAATAGTTAATTACTTTTTTTAATTAAACGAGTGGTCACTTTGTCCACTTGTTGAAGTGGAGCTTTAAACAGGTGTGAACACATGGCGGACAATTTGACGTGCAAAATCTAGATAATTTAGGCGAGTTGAAGGTATTGTTTTTTTTTATAAAATCTTGAGCTTTTTTTCTTAATTTGGTTAGTGTCAGAAAATCCCTATGATCAACGCATAGGGTTGAATAGTTTCCTCTTAATCATGACTTTTAGTAAAGTCGAGAACTATTCTTATCAATAGAGAATTTAACATTCAACCATCACACACCCATCCCCTCGCACACTTTCCCATGTCATGGTTTGAATCGCAAACCTCCCAAAAAAAAAAAACTAAAGCCCAAACCATTGTGATGTCCCCCATAGGATAAAAAAATAATTTTGTTAAGGAAAATCATTTCTCGTATCTCTTGAGGGCTAGGACTTTCCATTTCATGAAGTCTATCCCATTCGGGTGAACCTCTTAGGTTAGCTGAGGGTTTTTTTGTATTTGACGTAGACCACCAAGCTTGAACCATGGACCTCTTTTAGAAGATTGGGGGAACTTGCTAGTGAGGTACCTAGTACAGATACAAATGGGTTTATGGTAAAGTAGTGTGATTTGAACTAAAGTTGCATGGATCCACACTGTACAGATCACATTCATCAACTGACCACCTTACACCAAATCGGCTACACATCCACTCTTTGTTTTATTTTTAATTAATCATTTTATTAGTTATTTGGTTTTTAAATTAGTTAATTAGTTTTTTAAATAGATAATTAATTAATAGTTTAATTAATTAATTAGCTATTTATATTATTAGTTAAAAAATTTTTGCTTAAGATTTATTTTGCAAAGTTTTGTATTTTGATGCAATCAATCATTTGCAAAAACAAATTACTACTTTGAAAAGAACAAGCAAATTGTTATAAAACCTTGAATTTGTGCAACTTTGCACAAGGTTGTGTTCGGAAATTATGATGTCTTTGGCCTACACTTACAAGTAATGTCGTCATGATTTGGCAATTGTGTTTGTCACCTAATATAGCCGCAACAAGTATCTAGGGTCTATCCCTATAAACCGTATGGGAAAAATAAGGAAAGCCCATAAAAATCTGTACTCTATCATTACCCTTATTCATCTATATTGCTCAACATAAACCCTAAAATTATGTTTTTCCAGGTATTTAAGGGATGTGGAGCCCTATGCATGTGGAGGTATTTTTAGGTAGCTATCAAATATAGAGTGAATCCCTTTTAGTATTGTCTATGTACCATAGATCATTTTGCTTCTAGTACCTTAAGGTCTCTCTTGCATATGATCATGTTTTTTGAGGGGACTAGCTTCTTCCATGTACCAATGCATATTATAGGAAGGGTGGGTATATTGGATTGATGATATAAAGAAAGCAGGACAATTTGGAGAGATAAGGAATCCTCACAATGTCCATGCCAAAAGTGCTTATCTCATATTATTAGCTTTTTAAAGGTCTAAATTTTGCTCCATGGATGACAAAGATGCAAACCATACTACAAGTTGAAAAGATATGGGACATCATGACTAGCATAGTCACGAGACCTATAGATGATGATGATGAGGCTGGTAAAAAAAAATAATATGATGCCAATGCAAAAGCCCTCATGATCACCACACTTGCCACAATTGATGAGATTCAACTACACATTTGTGAAGTAGACGGTAGCAAGGAAGCATGGGATATACTTACCACCATTTATGAAGGGAATAATCAAGCAACGATTGTTGGCTTTTGAAGCCTTACTACCACAAAGTATCATAGGTTATCTCACAATATCACATAGATCCCAATTATAAAATAACCACAATATTAAAGGTCAAGATAATAATATGAGTAGAATAATTTGACAAAATTAATATGTATATCAAGGCTTAATATAATAAAGAAAATACATTAATTTATATAATAAAATATGAATTTAAATAGCCTAAATCATTCATGAACTATGCATGAAGAACAACTTACAATATTAATTTCTCAAAAATCCATATACAAGCTTTATTAATTATCTTCCTCTTACAATAAAATAATAGACTTCTCTTTCTTGGATTGCGACTTCTCTTTCTTGGATTGCTTTCTTATGGAGCATTATCTCCATAATATCATCATAGTAAAGTGACTCTTCAAGTACTTCACTATTGCTCTCTATATGCTAAGTCTCATGACTCTTGACCTAGCAACTTGCCACTTACATACTAGATGGAAACTTGAATCTAAGATACTTGCACATATGACTCTTACACTTCTACATGCACTCCTAATATAACATACCTATGGAAATCTGTACATTACATGTTTGCACTATTATATACAAGATACTTTTGCACATTCTCTCAACATACACTTGAACTCTAACTAACATGACACTTTTGCATTTGTTACACATTAACACTTACATAAAAGGGGAAATATAACTCATAGTCTAAACTATAGACTCAACCCTAATCTTTTACATATTTACAAATATACCATGAAGGTACGATGGGGGTACATTAGCATATACCTGTAGACACCAAAATCCAGCCACTTGCAAGTCATCTATACCTTCCTGTCAGCCACATGTCGGTCATCCACCTTCCCGCCATTTTTTGGCCCAATTTCACCTTTCCCGCCATTTTTTATCCCCAAATTTATTTAAATTAATATTTATATATATATATATATATATATATATATTTTAATATTTTAATATTTTAATATATATATTTAAATAATAGTTTAAGTGATTTAATCTGAGTCGTCCGTCCTTCATTTAATCTCATTCGTCCATCCATCTTAATCCATTCCACAACCAAGATTTATTCTCTACCCTTGGATCCGCTTTAATCTTAGCCACACGTTCAAAGTGTCGTTAAAACCCTAAAGTGTGCCCTAAGAGTGGACGATAAATTGAGTCACTTTGATGGCTCAAACCCTATGTCTTCTATCTATGTCTGCTATCTATCTTCTTCGCCTATGTCTTTTGCTACTTCTATCTCCTATGCGCTATCTCTGATTCTAATTCTTCGACTGCTATTTCCTCTCTTCTGCTACCCTTTCGTCGCATCCATCGCCGCTTTCATCACTGCTTTTACCGCCATTTCTTCTGCAGCATTCTACAGAATCTCCCATTCCTATCGCAAGTGCCCGTGGGCGTTTTCCCCTTCACCAAGTACCCATGGGCGTTTACCAAGTGCCCACAGGTGTTTAACAAGTGCCCGCGGGCGTTTACCCACAGCCACAGACTCAGACCGGCGTCTGTAATCTAGATCCAGAAGCACGCGGGCATTCGGTGAGTGTACCAGGGCACCTTCTGTAGCCTATTCTGACAACAACATTACTTCCAGGTGTCGCCTGGTCTAGCTACGTTAACAGAGAACAGGTATAAAATAGTTTAAAGCAAGTAGCCGTATTTTATGTTTTAATTTGTTATTGATTTCCTGCATTCCGTTTTTATAAGGTTTTAGATTGTTTCTGAGGGCTCACGCAGTGGAGCCCTCTCATTAATTTCTAACTCCTTGATAGTGTTAATGTGTGCAGGTTTTTGATGACAGATCCAGTTTATTGATGGCAGCTGATTAAGCTGGAGTGGTCCAAGCAAGGGATACGACAAAGCCCACTCACTTTGTTGGGATTGAAGATACGATCTTCGGAAGCGCCATCGTTCGTTCTAGCTGGGGTTTCGGAGAACCCTAGCATAACTTGTAATTTTTGTATCACAAAAAGGGTTATAGGCCCAGTTGTATTCAAAAAAGAGTTTTTAAACTCCATCGATTAATATAAATCGTCTGTTTTGTGCAACTTTCCTGTATTCCATTCTTGTGGTTTTATCTTTCTGTTTGGCGTGTATTTTTAATCTACAAATGGCGATCACGGTGGGACCACCTAGGGTTTCATATTTCTAATACTTGCTTTACTAATTTGTTCTTGTTTTCTGTTTCATTTTGTAGGTTCCAAAAATCGTGAAATTCGCTGTTATAGCGAACTAGGGTTTCTGAGCTTGCAGAAAATGCAGCAGACGTAGAGGGGCGTCTGGAAGTCCAATACGAAACGCAGAGGTGCGTTTCAGCCTGTGCAGAACTCCGTGGGCGTTTGAATTCAGTTTTACAAAAAAGCGTAGGCTTCCAAGTAAGTGCTGTACTTTTTACGTTTTTGGTTTTTCTGCCATATTTTGTTTCTTTTTTAGATCATTACTTTAAAATGAACAAAAACTAAGTAATCTGGAAAAGAACAGTTATTTTTAAATTACATTTTTCTTTGCATTGCATTATTGATTGTTGCTTGCATTTAAAAAAAAAAAAATTTGCATACCTAGCTGCATGTTAGAATAGCTATAAATTATTTGTTTTAATTATCTAAGTAGGACTATTGATTGGATGTCAATAGTACTCCTGCCATTGGGTGATTCCAGGCAGAGAAGTGGACGAACCTTTCGATTGCTCCTTTGATATCTGATATCATTGGTAGGCAGGGGGTTTTAAACGGTGTACTCCACTTCTTCAGAGGAAATGACATGTTTTCAGTAGCATCTTGCTTAGATCATTAGAACTTCTGATTTATAGCCTTGTATGTACACATTAGATAACTAAAACATTTAAAAAATAAATAAAAAATTCTTTGCATTTTCATATTGCATTTAAAACAGTGATATCTAGATTTCATCACCAGGTATTGCTTGAAGTTTAGTGACGGTGGAATTCATCTCCATCCATTAAATTTCTACCTTAGACACCATAGGTCACCCCTGAGCAAACTTGCTGGATTTCATCACCAGTAAGAATCTCGTTGTCCTTTCCTAGCCATAGTTTTTACCTTCTTTTGTGAATAATTCAAGATTAGATCACATGCAAAACTCATAAACCGGACACTTAAAATTTACTACAGATTAAGATCATAAAATAATTAATTAACCGCAGGTAAGACACATTGGTTGAAACCTAGGTTGTGACTGTTTTCTGATAATTTTTGTAGTGTAAATTTATCATTCTAGTTTTGCATTCTTCTTTTCTGAATTTGTTTAGATTTATTGCTTCATGGTTTTAACAAGGAATCAATCTAAAATGTTAAATCTAAATAATCAAATGGGTAATTCACAAAACATCCCCACCACCAACATAGCCACTTATCCTAGTGAATTTCAGGTTCTCCTGTAGGTCTTTCACGTCCTTCTACCGTCTATCACATGGCCATGCCCATGGAGGAAGATAATTCCTGTCATATTACCCACATTGATATGGCCCAAGTGCAAACTCACTTAAGAGATGGCACTGGTTATGTCCTTGAGCCAATCCAAGATTCCCCTATGCAAGATTCTATTTTTTAGCAGGATATTGCATCAACCATACCCGCTGGTTTCACTCAGGTCTACACTAACCCTTTTTTGAGGCTAATGTGGTATCTGTTCAGTCGGCTTCATCTCCAACATCTTCTCGGATGCTCAATTGTTCTCCTTTGGAGACAAATGTAGTGTCTTCCCGACCACCTTCTCCTCCATGTACCCGGGTGTACACCAATTCTCTTTATGAAGTTGGTGGAAACTCTTCTAACCATAACCAATTTCAACCCTCTTCTTCCCAAACCATTTATGGTTTCACCCTACCTGGGGCACAGTCTACTGTTTCTTCCCAGGTACCGCCTACTTCAGCCAAATTCATTGCTCCTGCTGTGCAGTCCCCTGTGACTACCATGGCAGCCTACCCTCCACCTTCATCCAATCATCCCACCTCCCTTGGGTTAGAGATTAATAAGGTTAAGGAGTATCTCGACAAATTGATTTTGCAACAACAGCAACAAAATTCTCAACCACCTGTCGTAGTAAATCCTATACCCCAACCAATTTCTACCTACCCAGCTTTTATTAGCTCAGGACCCACCTGGGTACCCCAATATTCGGTGGTGTCCATTCCTACCCCACCTTTCTCCCAACCCAGTCCAGTTCATCATCTACCCCAATCACCTTCTTTCCGGTATCATCCATACCAACAACATGTCCATTCTACACCGCCTAATCCAAGCAATTTCATCCCATCTCATCAATTTTCCACTCTTCCATTACATCATCATAATCATCAAACGAGTTAGAATTTTCATGAAGATTCTCGACTCCATGCTATGCAACAACAGATTGACAACCTTATGCTTAACGCGCCTAGCTCATTTAGTCAGAAACCTACGCTAAGGTCATTGATCAATCAACCAATTCATCCTTCGGT
The DNA here is from genome assembly GCA_028583015.1 of Wollemia nobilis. NCBI lineage: Eukaryota > Viridiplantae > Streptophyta > Pinopsida > Araucariales > Araucariaceae > Wollemia > Wollemia nobilis. The sequence continues at coordinate 12,526,815 of JAQPPZ010016936.1, forward strand.
ACCTTCACCACCATATCCGACTGATTTCACATTACCGAAGTTTGACAAATTTCGAGGAACTGAGGATCCTCATGAACATGTGATCTCATTCATGCATTCTTGCTTTAGAATCCAAAATAATGATGCTCTTATGCTCAGAAATTTTCCTCAGACATTAGGAGGAGATGTTGTACAATGGTATAATCATTTAGCTCACCATAGCATTTATGCTTACGAGCAATTGATTAATCTATTTTTAGAACGATTCTCCTTAAATGTACAAAAGAGAGTCTCATTAGCTGACTTATACAAGCTCAAGAAACATGACGATGAGACTGTTTATGACTTTGGAAACCGTTGGAGGGCTATCATTAATAAACTGCCATTCTCCCTACCAATGGAGGAGTTAACCAAAATGTTTACCCAGAGTTGCTTAAAACCTATCTCTTGGTTACTCCAATTACAACAATACAGGACTTTTGAAGAGGATTTGGCCCAAGCAAATATCATAGAAGACATTAAAGTCCAAGAGGGTGTTTTAAAACCCCGTAGAAAATAATAGCAACAAAAGGGCCAACAACGAAATAATAATTATGGCCAAAACAAACAAACACAGGCTAGTACATCCTCAAATGTTAACCAAGTTAATCAAGTGGTGGCGAGTCAGCCCGTAATGGCTCAACAACAACAAGTAATGCAAAGTCAACCGTAACCAATTGCTTATCATGCGGTACCCGCCCCTACTCAACCAGCTCCCAATACTGGGCCAACCATGGAAACTCGACCTTGGCAAAACAATCGTCCCAAGCGACAATTTACACCTTTAGATGAACCATATGCGGTCATATTCAACAAGTTATATAGCACAAATCAATTAACGTTACCTGAGTTTAAACCTTTAGACCCATCTAGAAGGGGGAAATATTACAAAGAGTACTTATTTTGTCCTTATCATAGGCAAAATGGGCACGATATCAATAATTGTATAGCTTTCAAACATGTGATCCAAGATCTTATTGAGATTGGAGCCATTAAATTGGATAGCCCCTTAGCCCAACAAAATCAAAATCTTGGTATATTTCAAACACCCCTTCCACATCGGGAGGAAGCTCCAACAACTTCAGGGGGAGTAACTCAGGTAACTCCTCCTAATCAAGTCAACCATGTACAACAATACCAAGGTTTTGTGGGTACTATTAACGTAGTAACCAGGGGTCAAAGGGCGAACCAACCAAATCAGGCTGAACCACAACCACTTGTACAAACCCCCAGTCCACCTCAGGTAACAGTGACCCAATGACGTGCTAGTACTTCTCAACAACCGCTAAATCATTCTACTCAATGCAAACGACCCATCATGTCATTGAGTAGCCGGTTAACTACCAGTTTAAAAATGGCTTCTGCCAAGTTATCGATCTATGACCTCATTCAACAATCTCCTTCGCATAGAGAGGCATTAATGGAAATATTAAAGTCAATCGAGCTTCAAACTCAAGATACTAATGCCTTCAACAAATTTGTGGGGAGTATTCAAACATGCATGGAGCCCTCCATCACTTTCTATGATTTTGAAATCAAACCTATGTCAACAGAAAGTATAGATCCTCCACTACATATCATGGCCAAGATCGATAACAAGCCATTCAAGAGAGTTTTAATTGACACCGGTTCCTCAATCAATATCATTACAACATCGGCGTTGAGTCATCTAAAGTTATCGCCATCCCTTATCACAAAGTTGACTTTTACTCTTAAAGCATTCAATGATGCTTTATCTTCCACGGTTGGCACAGTTATCGTGCCCATTGAGGTAGGGGCACGAACTTTGCATACCTTGTTTCACATCTTGGAAGGGACCATGGCATACAATGTATTGCTTGGACGGCCTTGGCTTAGGGAGATGAGATGTGTCCCTTCTATACTCGCATCAATGTCTGAAGTATGTATATGAGGGACGGGTTCATTGTGTACCTGTCGACACGGAACCCTTCAAACATTGCAACTATGTCTCAAATCCTTATGAGATTGTGTTTCCATCCACTCATATTTTCTTGACCCCATCTATTTCTTCTATACCATCTTCTTCTAAAGCTCCCATTCCTGAGGAGCCACCCATTATATCGCAACCATTTTCCTCTTTCGCTATTCCATCTCATTCACCACTTTATTCATCAACTAATCTTCCTTCTTCTTCATCAGTGACCACATGCACATGTGGCCATGACCAATCATCTCTTTCCACGTCATTACCCCCTTCTTCTACACCTTCTTCAACATCACCTATTATTCCTCCATCTTCCCAACCATCACCAGTTGATGTTTCACAAGTCGGTGAAGCATCAACCCAACCAAATCCTTCCAATTCTTCTATCCCACATTCTTCTATTCCATCATCAAGTCCATCTCCCTTCCAAGTCAAGGTCCATCTCACTGATGCAGGTATTGGTGAGTATGCCATTCAAGATGTCCACATCACACCATTCAATGTGCAAACAGTTAAATATTTTGGTCGTCCACATGACCAACATTTATCCATTGGATCGGTTTATAACATGGGTTCTATGCCAAATTCCATTAATTTTGTATATGGGGGAATAGAGTCATCTTCTAGTCCTACCACCATACCAGAACCCAAGCATCCAGTCCCTGCCAATATTGAAAGGATGGAGGGTTTTCCCTCTCGCTATTTCCACAGACATAATTGGCAGCAATTTGGCCTAGGTCGATACAAGCAAGGGGTAACTGAATGCATCGATATGCCATATCAGAGACCCACTGAGCGTTTTGGTCTGGGATACCAACCACTTCCATCCCTTTCTTCTTTTGAACGAGCTTTTCAAAGCATTAATCTTAATTCAGAAGAAGAAATCCTCCACCCCGACGAATTCGAAGATGAAGTCTATGAAGAATTTGATGTCATGTCAAATGCTGATGAATCTGAAGAAGAGTCGGCACCCATTGTTCCCCTCACTAAACAAGACGAGTTTTATCTCCAATTGTTTCCTCTCCAAGAGGCCATCTTTCGCTTGCTTCTACCACAAGAACGAGGTGAACCACCACCCCTGCCACATCCATAATCCATAATCCATACATGTATTATATGTATATACTAAAATAGTGGTTTTCACCACTACCAAAAAAAAAAATCAGAAAATTCCAAAAAAAAAAAATCTTTTATTGCTTTATGTATGTGTGTAATAGTGGTTTTCATCACTAAAAAAAAAAAAAAAAAAACTCAAAATACAAATAAAAAAAAAAAACTAAAAACTAAAAAACAATGTTGTTTTGCACTTCAGGTCTTCCGAGGTCTTCACCGGTGTTCCTTTCCATTCCGCCCATCCTTTATTCCATAAGTCGATAATGAATTTTGAAGACTTATTCACCCAACTCCATAATCCATATGATCCGGATAAGCCAATCCCGATCAACCCAAGCCTGATTGGCATGGATCGGATTTCATCCCCTCCATCTATTTCAGAGTTCATCCTTTTCGAGGAATTGTTAAGGGCTTTCTCCAACTACATTCCTCCTTCACCTCCACATTCACCTTCATCTTCTAAGCCAGAGGTTTTCCAGGCAGATATAGATGAGAGCAAGGCACAAGAGCTTGATGACATTTTAGATGACATAAATTTGATCCCTACTCCCCATCAGCTTGAGGAAGGTTCCCACATGTCTATTGAAGAAACTATCGATGTAGACCTTAGTCCAGACCAAGATGGCACCCAAATTGTGAAACTGGCTAAAAGTTTATCATCAGAGGAACAAGAGAAAATGATTGCTCTACTCAAGTGGAAGAAGGAGATATTTGCATGGTCTTACAAAGACATGCCAGGCCTAGACCCTAATTTGGTTGTCCATAATCTCACCTTACAAAAATATGCTAAACCTGTCAAACAAAAACTTAGGAAAATGCATCCTACTGTGGCCCTCCTAGTTAAATCAGAGATTCAAAAACTTTTGGATGTTAAATTTGTTGTCCCGATTGACTATCCTGAGTGGCTTTCTAACATGGTACCCATTCGCAAGCCTAACGGGGGGATACATGTTTGCACCGATTTTTGAGATCTAAATAAAGTGTGTCCTAAGGATGACTTTCCTCTTCCAAACATTGATACTCTTTTCGACAACTGCACTGGTCATGAAATGCTTTTGTTCATGGATGGATTTTTAGGATACAACCAGATTCGAATAAACCTCGAAGATCAACACAAAACAACATTTACCACACCTTGGGGAAATTTTTGTTACAGGGTGATGCCCTTTGGCCTTAAGAACGCAGGTGTAACCTATCAACGAGCCATGACTTATATTTTCCACGATTATATGCATAAGATTATCGAAGATTATGTGGATGATTTATTGGCAAAATCTAAAACTCGACAAGAGCATTTTGATGTATTGGAAAAAAATTTTGATAGGCTTCTAGAACATAAAGTAAGGTTGAACCCTAAGAAATGTGTCTTTGGTGTTACCTCAAGCAAACTCCTAGGTTTTATTATATCTAAACGAGGTATTGAGGTGGACCCAAACAAGGTCAAAGCCATTATGGAAATGTGTCCCCCAACTAATTTGAAGGAGTTACATAGTTTGCAAGGAAAGATTAATTCAATTCGTCGCTTTACTGCACAACTTTTTGATAAGTGTAGGCCATTTTGCCACCTACTACAAAAGGGGGTACAATTTTTAGGGACATATGAATGTCAGAAATCCTTTGATGACATCAAGCAGTACTTAGCATCTCCACCAGTCTTAGCTCCGCCTCGTCCAGGGGTCCCTTTCAACCTTTATATCTCAGCAACGGACTTTGCCTTAGGGACAATGCTTGCACAAAAGAATGAACAAAATCGCGAGCAAGCTATCTATTATACTCTTGAGAGCATTCTACGCATAGTTTGAATTTTATATGTACATATATACATGGCTTGTAAAAAAAAAAAAAAAACAAATAAAATAAAAATAATTTGCATTTCATTGTTAGTTGCATACATCTCATTCAAAAACATTGCATTTCATGTGCATACATCTCATTGAAAACCATAACATTTCATTTTCAGCCATAGTTGCATATCATGTTAGAGACCATTCTATCTTTTGGATATAAAATTTGGTCAAGCAAAAGTCATGTTGCCTTAATCAGGGGCACCTTCATAAAATCCATCAAACCGAATTGTCATTCGTACACCCATTTTCCATTTGCATATATTTACATTGCCAAAATGTTTTCAGTCACTCAACCATTTCTAGTGTTTTAAGCAAACTTCGAAATGCATGTCAAAGTTCTCTAGGGCCATATCACAAATTACACTAAATAAAATCTTGAGTATTGGGAAATGATTTCAAAAGCGGTCTTGAACCTATCACATTTTCACATCTTAAAAACATCTTGTGTCAAAGAGAGATAACACCATCCTTGGGTTGTGCCTCGAAGTGAACAGGGTAATCCTCGTTTGTCCTATCATGCAAACATAGTCCATAAAATAGTGGTTCTTACCACTATCACAAGCAATCACAAAATATAAATATAAACAAAGTAGTAAGGATAGGGTAAAATTCTCATCATACTTCGGTTGAGAATCCGATTCCCCAAAGCTCTAAGGAAATGAACATTTTTCACACACCACTGATCCCAAATAAGTTGTAAGGATCGTACTACTTGTCCGATCAGACGGATAGGTAGTCATCCCCAAGGCTTACAAAGGTCAAAAACAACATGGACTATGGAGTTAACCTTCACCGGGGCTATAGACGCTTGATTGGCAGTGGAGTATACTCATTGCGTGGCGACATGTCTCTCCTCAAAGAGAGACCTCTGAATGCTCATACGGACAAACTAGCTTTGGGGTCTTCTCCATAACAGGGTTACCTAATTTGTGCAAGATGAGGTTAATGAACACACTTGCACACACACAGGTTTTTGATTGCCTAGAGTCACTACCATGCTTCTGATTTGGTTAATGAACTCACATGCACACACATTTGGTCCTAGTTGAATTAGGCAGTATTAGTAAGTTTGTTTGATACCACTAGCATGTTTGAGTCTTTGTAAAATAGTCTTCCTCCATATTTTCTTCCATATCAACCTCCATATCTTCTTCCATATTCATGTCATTCCATACGTCATCCATTCACAAGCCACCAAGTTTGGTGCCCCTGATTAAACAATTATGATAACAGTTGGCTAAATCTAACTATCTAAAAGTATGAGTGCTTCTTAGTGCATATTTCTTTCATTTACTTAGTCTCGCATTAATCATCTATAACTTTGCATTCCATTCCATCACATATGCATCAAAAACATTAAAACATATAAAAACATGCATCACAAAAACATAGGCATTCACACAAAAGAAAGTAAAACACCAAATAAATAAAAGCCATGTATATATATGTATAAAGATCAAAACGTACAGTGAATGCCAAAAGGCTACAAAATACAATAGAGCACCAAGGCTCATAAAGAGTGCATCTAAGCACTAAGCTAACCATCAAAAGAGGACCCCTGTGACCTAGTAGGAGCCCTAGACCTAGTGGTGTGCCTAGACTCACTACGCCTAGAGACAGAAGAGGATGGAGGATCGGGCAACACAATGTGATGCCTAAACAATGTGTCCTCCAGAGCCTCAATGTAACGAGTCCTAGACCTAAGTCTAGATATGTCTATCCCGTGTCGTCGCTCTCGCTCCGCTAGCTCTTCCTGGAGTCTCGTCACCCTATCATCCTGGGGCACCCTAGTCGCTCCATCCAAGTCCGCCTACATCTGGGCCATCCTCCCCTCCTGAACAGCTATCAGGGCATCCCGCTCTGCAACTTGTTGCTCCAGCCGAGCTATCCTCTCATCCCGGACCGCTAGCATAGCATCACGCTCTGCTATCTGCTGCTGTAGCTACGCCAGATCATCCTCGTGCCCGCTAGGGGGTACCTCTCTAGTCTCTCTAGCGGCCTCTCCTAGGCCCTCGCCATCATCCTCCTCATCATCTCTGCTCCCCGGTGCCTGCCACACCATCTTCCCCTTTCACCTTCGACTATCATCTCGAAGGCGGGGACCCTCCTTGCGCTTGGGAACCTCTGCGGTTCCCTCGTCCTCTCCAGCTCCAACAGCCACTAATGGTGGCTCCCACCTCGGCTCTGTGGCCATCCATGCCGCATACTCAGCTGTTACCCCGATGTCGTCCACGTCGAGGATCTCCATGTCCTCATCGTCCTCTGTTGCCTCCCTCCACGGCTCAACACATGACAAATCCCCCTCTGATATATGCCTCTAGTAGCGCAATGGCTCACCGGGGACATCCTGTCTCAATCCGACCTGGTGGAGCACTCGAGACATCTGTATGTACTCCGCATCGCTGTGGCCTCGACCCACTACCCATCTAGCCTGTCACACCCATCTCAGATGCTCTCCATCACTGATCCATCGTGCCTACCGCCAGGGCCTCCACAATGTTGGCCAATACGAACATCATCAGAGCCTCCACCGCTACCAACTCCTTGGCCGTATACATGGCCAAGTAAGGAATCCCCCCGCTCTCCGTCCGGATCTCCCTCCAGTCATCCCCAAACAACTTGGCCATCTCCGTGGCCCTATCTCGTCCAACCTCCACCCGCGCCCCCTCCACGGGCACCTTGAGGATGCGGTATACATCCTCAAGTGTCACCGTCATCTCTCCAGGTTGGGAGCTGGAACGTCCCCTGATCTGGATCCCACCTCTCGGCCAAAGCCGAGAGGTACCCCTCATCCGCCCGAACTACCTCCAACCGGGCTGCCTCCGCTAGCCCTCACTACTTCCAATATCTCCCAGTCTTCCTGGGACAATGACCTCCTCATCCTCGGAATGATAGGGGAGAATCGGTGTCGTGCCTCTAACACCCTAAGCTGCAAAACAACAAAACAAAAATTGGTTACAAATTTGTTTCAAAAAAAAAAAAAAAAAAACTGCAAAAAAAAAAAAAAAAACAAATAAAAGTACTTGCTTAAATAAACAAATACCTCAACTGATCGCATCGTGGCGCGTCCGCTCCCATCTCCGCCATAGCTCCCGTGTGCTTCACTCTCCCACACAACCTTTCACTTCACTTCACTTCATTCCACTCCCTCAGACGCACTTCTCTCAAGCTCGAACGCACAAATGAGCGAAATTCTCGTGGAAACTGTTTAAATAGCTGGTTTTGGCACCTTGAAACGTAGTGGGGCATTTCATGGCGCATTCGGATGCGATGGGGCGTTTCATGATGCATTCAAACACCGACGGGCATTTTCGCCACCTCCAAATGCATACCGGCGTTTGGTGTCAGTATTGAATAAAAGAACAAAACTTACAAAATTGAAGCTTACCTCCTCCAAATTTCATCAAATTGCATCCATCCATTCTTCTTATCATAATAAAACATTTTGTGAAGGTTACAATAGTTTTGGAAATAAATTTTGTCATTTTTCTCAAAAAGCGCATCATTCATCATTGATTTACAAATTGGGTTAAAAATATTCAAAACCTTCACAAAATTAACCACATTCATCAATTCTTCGGATCTATCGTCAATTTCATTCATTCTTCTTTCATCATGCATATTTTTGCCAAATTAAATTAAAGTAAACCTCGTATCTAGTGGTATATTCTATCACCTTGGCGATTGCAGCGATTTGCATCCATGCAATTCGGTAAGAGGATTAAACCACCATAAGGACACTTACCATTTATCATCATCAATTATTTCACCGTTTGAAAATTGGAAATCAATTTTGGGTATCCTACTTTTCAAGTGACCTCATACCAAGATTAATTTGCTCAACGGTTGTCATTGATGGCCTAGTTCATGGGGCCTTAAACGTGGACAAATCTTCAATATCATCATTATTTTGAGTCTTGCTAGAGATTAAGGCTACCTAGGTTGATTGGTTTCCGACCCGAGGAATTATCCATACGGTCACTAGGAGCATCTCTGAAGTTCTGGACTCTTTCATATTGCATCTCTGCATATCAATGGCGCCAACAAGGCAATTTCATCAATAGTATGGATTCACCCACAAGAGTTGGGGCATCCGTTATCAATTTTTAACTTTCCTAATAGTAGAATTCATCTTACATGATCATGGAATTTAAAATTTGGCAAAAATCCCTTTCTAACCGTTGGGGAAGAAAACGGTTCACCTTTCACATCACTCATATCGTCTTCAATCATATTCTTTCTGGTTTGTACACCAACCCCTTTTCTATTGGGACATAAACAGATGGTTCATACACCAACCCCTTTTTCACCGTTGGGGCAAAAACGGTTCATTTTCTTCCGAATTTCTTCCAATTGGCTCGTGAGAACCATTCTCGCTCGCCAATTGAGGGGGTAAGCTGATAAATTTTAAATATTCTTTTATTCTTTGGTCTTCAAAGTTGTGCTTTAGTCTTGAGAGAGAGTTGCGTCGATCCGACTTTTCGGGTGTCCTAAGTTTTTGTGCTTGCATTGTGTCTTCACACAAAGCGGCTCAAAAAGGGGCATCTGTAGACACCAAAATCTAGCCACTTGCAAGTCATCTATACCTTCTTGTCAGCCACGTGTCGGTCATCCACCTTCCCGCCATTATTTGGCCCAAATCCACACTTTCCCGCCATTATTTGGCCCAATTTCACCTTTCCCGCCATTTTTCATCCCCAAATTTATTTAAATTAATATTTATATATATATATATTTTTAATATTTTAATATTTTAATATATATATTTAAATAATAGTTTAAGTGATTTAATCGGAGCCGTCCATCCTTCATTTAATCTCATCCGTCCATCCATCTTAATCCATTTCACAACCTAGATTTATTCTCTACCCTTGGATCCACTTTAATCTTAGCCACACGTTCAAAGTGTCGTTAAAACCCTAAAGTGTGCCCTAAGAGTGGATTATAAATCGAGTCACTTTGATGGCTCAAACCCTACTTCTATCTCTTTCCCTATCTTCTTCACCTAGGTCTTTTGCTACTTCTATCTCTGAATTCTAATTCTTCTATCGTTATCTCCTCTCTTCTGCTACCCTTTTCGCCGCATCCATCGCCGCTTCGTCGCGCTTTCGCCGCCATTCCTTCTGTAGCACTCTGCAGAATCTCCCATTCCTGTCGCAAGTGCCCATGGGCGTTTACCCCTTCACCAAGTGCCCACGGTCATTTTCCAAGTGCCCACGGGCATTTAACAAGTGCCCACGGGCTACTTCAGCCACGACTTAGATCTGTACGATCCAGCCGAGCACGCGGGCGCTCGGCGAGTGCACCGGGGCGCCTTCCGTAGCCTATTCTGACAACAACATTACTTCGAGGTGTCGCCTGGTCTAGCTGCGTTAACAGAGAACAGGTATAAATTAGTTTAAAGCAAGTAACCATATTTTATGTATTAATCTGTTATTGATTTCCTGCATTCCATTTTTATAGGGTTTTAGATTGTTTCCGAGGGCTCACACAGTGGAGCCCTCTTATTAATTTCTAACTCCTTGATAGTGTTAATGTGTGCGAGGTTTTAATAACAGATTCGATTTATTGATGGCAGCTGATTAAGCTGGAGTGGTCCAAGCAAGGGATACAACGAAGCCCACTCACTCTGTTGAGATTGAAGATACATTCTTCGGAGACGCCACCATTTGTGCCAGCTAGGGTTTCGGAGAACCCTAGCACGAATTGTAATCTTGTATCACAAATAAAGGGTTACAGGCCCAGTTGTATTCAAAAAGGAGTTTTTAAACTCCATCGATTAATAGAAATCATTTGTTTTGTGCAACTATTCTGTACTCTGTCATTGTGATTTTATTTCTGTTTGGCGTGTATTTTTAATCTACAAATTTTGTAGATTAAAAATACCACGCCAAACAAAAGATAAAACCACAATAACGGAGTACAGAATAGTTGCACAAAACAAACGATTTATATTAATCGATGGAGTTTAAAAACTCCTTTTTGAATACAACTGGGCCTGTAACCCTTTATTTGTGATACAAGATTACAAGTTATGCTAGGGTTCTCCGAAACCCTAGCTGGCACGAATGGTGGCGCTTCCGAAGAACGTATCTTCAATCCCAACAGAGTGAGTGGGATTTGTCGTATCCCTTGCTTGGACCACTCCAGCTTAATCAACTGCCATCAATAAACTGGATCTGTTATCAAAAACCTGCACACATTAACACTATCAAGGAGTTAGAAATTAATGAGAGGGCTCCACTGCGTGAGCCCTCAGAAACAATCTAAAACCCTATAAAAATGGAATGCAGGAAATCAATAACAGATTAATACATAAAATACGGCTACTTGCTTTAAACTAATTTATACCGTTCTCTGTTAACGCAACTAGACCGAGCGACACCGGAAGTAATGTTGTTGTCGAATAGGCTGCGAAGGCGCCCGGTGCACTCGCCGAACGCCCGCGTGCTCTCGGATCTGGATTACAGACGTCGGTCTGAGTCTGTGGCTGAAGGTAAACGCCCGTGGCACTTGTTAAACGCCCGTGGGCACTTGGAAAATGCTCGTGGGCACTTGGTGAAGGGGTAAACGCCCGTGGGCACTTGCGACAGGAATGGGAGATTCTGCAGAGTGCTGCAGAAGGAATGGCGACGAAAGCGGCGACGGAAACGGTGATAGATGCGGCAAAAAGGGTAGCAGAAGAAAGGAGATAACAGTAGAAGAATTAGAATCAGAGATAGAAGTAGCAAAAGACGTAGGCGAAGAAGATAGGTAGAAGAAGAAGAAGAAGACATCGATAGAAGACATAGGGTTTGAGCCATCAAGGTGACTCGATTTATAATCCACTCTTAGGGCACACTTTAGGGTTTTAACGACACTTTGAACGTGTGGCTAAGATTAAAGTGGATCCAAGGGTAGAGAATAAATCTTGGTTGTGGAATGGATTAAGATGGATGGACGGATGAGATTAAATGAAGGATGGACGGCTCAGATTAAATCACTTAAACTATTATTTAAATATATATATTAAAATATTAAAATATTAAAATATATATATAAATATTAATTTAAATAAATTTGGGGATGAAAAATGGCGGGAAAGGTGAAATTGGGCCAAATAATGGCGGGAAAGTGTGGATTTGGGCCAAATAATGGCGGGAAGGTGGATGACCGACATGTGGCTGACAGGAAGGTATAGATGACTTGCAAGTGGCTGGATTTTGGTGTCTACAGATGCCCCTTTTTGAGCTGCTTTGTGTGAAGACACAATGCAAGCACAAAAACTTAGGACACCCGAAAAGTCTGGATCGGACGCAACTCTCTCTCAAGACTAAAGCACAACTTTGAAGACCAAAGAATAAAAGAATATTTAAAATTTATCGACTTACCCCCTCAATTGGCGAGCGAGAATGGTTCTCACGAGCCAATTGGAAGAAATTCGGAAGAAAATGAACCGTTTTTGCCCCAACGGTGAAAAAGGGGTTGGTGTATGAACCATCTGTTTATGTCCCAACAGAAAAGGGGTTGGTGTACAAACCAGAAAAGAATATGATTGAAGACGATATGAGTGATGTGAAAGATGAACCGTTTTCTGCCCCAACGGTTATAAAGGGATTTTTGCCAAATTTTAAATTCCATGATCATGTAAGATGAATTCTACTATTAGGAAAGTTAAAAATTGATAACGGATGCCCCAACTCCTGTGGGTGAATCCATACTGTTGATGAAATTGCCTTGTTGGCGCCATTGATATGCAGAGATGCAATATGAAAGAGTCCGGAACTTCAGAGATGCTCCTAGTGACTGTATGGATAATTCCTCGGGTCGAAACCAATCAACCTAGGTAGCCTTAATCTCTAGCAAGACTCAAAATAATGATGATATTGAAGATTTGTCCACGTTTAAGGCCCCATGAACTAGGCCATCAATGACAACTGTTGAGCAAATTGATCTTGGTATGAGGTCACTTGAAAAGTAGGATACCCAAAATTGATTTCCAATTTTCAAACGGTGAAATAATTGATGATGATAAATGGTAAGTGTCCTTATGGTGGTTTAATCCTCTTACCGAATTGCATGGATGCAAATCGTTGCAATCGCCAAGGTGATAGAATATACCACTAGATACGAGGTTTACTTTAATTTAATTTGGCAAAAATATGCATGATGAAAGAAGAATGAATGAAATTGACGATAGATCAGAAGAATTGATGAATGTGGTTAATTTTGTGAAGGTTTTGAATATTTTTAACCCAATTTGTAAATCAATGATGAATGATGCGCTTTTTGAGAAAAATGACAAAATTTGTTTCCAAAACTGTTGTAACCTTCACAAAATGTTTTATTATGATAAGAAGAATGGATGGATGCAATTTGATGAAATTTGGAGGAGGTAAGCTTCAATTTTGTAAGTTTTGTTCTTTTATTCCATACTGACATCAAACGTCGGTATGCATTTGGAGGTGGCAGAAACGCCCGTCGGTGTTTGAATGCATCATGAAATGCCCCACTGCATCTGAATGCGCCATGAAATGCCCCACTGCGTTTCAGGGTGCCAAAACCAGCTATTTAAATAGTTTCAGCGAGAATTTCGCTCATTTGTGCGTTCGAGCTTGAGAGAAGTGCGTCTGAGGGAGTGGAATGAAGTGAAGTGAAGTGAAAGGTTGTGTGGGAGAGTGAAGCACGCGGGAGCTATGGCGGAGATGGGAGCGGACGCGCCAAGGCGGTCAGCTGAGGTATTTGTTTATTTAAGCAAGTACTTTTATTTGTTTTTTTTTTTTTTTTTTTTTGCGTTTTTTTTTTTTTTTTGAAAAAAATTTGTAACCAATTTTTGTTTTGTTGTTTTGCAGCTTAGGGTGTTAGAGGCACGACACCGATTCTCCCCTATCATTCCGGGGATGAGGAGGTCATTGTCCCGGAAGACCGGGAGATATTGGAAGCAATAGGGCTAGCGGAGGCAGCCCGGTTGGAGGTAGTTCGGGCGGATGAGGGGTACCTCTCGGCTTTGGCCGAGAGGTGGGATCCGGATCGGGGGACGTTCCAGCTCCCAACTGGAGAGATGACGGTGACGCTTGAGGATGTATACCGCATCCTCAAGGTGCCCGTGGAGGGGGCGCGGGTGGAGGTTGGACGAGATAGGGCCACGGAGATGGCCAAGTTGTTTGGGGATGACTGGAGGGAGATCCGGACGGAGAGCGGGGGATTCCTTACTTGGCCATGTATACGGCCAAGGAGTTGGTAGCGGTGGAGGCTATGATGATGTTCGTATTGGCCAACATTGTGGCCCCGAACAGCATCGGGTGCAGGTTTCCATGGAACCTGATGGGTGTAGTGAGCGAGATGCTCACTAATAGGGTAGTGTATGCCTGGGCGCCCGTTTTATTGGTGCAGGTGTACCGGGAGTTGTATGAGGTTCGAAGGCGGGGCCGGAAGGGCCTAGGCTGTAGTTTGGTTCTCCAGTGCTGGGGCTGGGAGCACTTCAGAGTGGCCCGACCGGAGGGGTTGCCATGTGCTTACTGGGACATGAGCCAGGCTTATGGTAGGAGATGGCTAGTGGCGGAGGAGAGACAGCCGAGCCGCCCCGTGAGATCGGGGCAATGGTATAGGAGTTTATGGGCGGACTTGACAGATGCCCAAGTCATTTGGAGGCCCTGGCGGGAGGCAAGGTGGATCGGTGATGGAGAGCATCTGAGACGGGTGCGACAGGCTAGATGGGTAGTGGGTCGGGGCCACAGCGAGGCGGAGTACATACAGATGTCTCGAGTGCTCCGCCAGGTCGGATTGAGATAGGATGTCCCCGGTGAGCCAGTGCGCTACCGGAGGCACAGATCAGAGGGGGATTTGCCATGTGTCGAGCCATGGAGAGAGGCGACAGAGGACGATGAGGACATGGAGATCCCTGACGTGGACGACGTCGGGGTAACAGCTGAGTATGCAGCATGGATGGCCGTAGAGCCGAGGTGGGAGCCACCATTAGTGGCTGTTGGAGCTGGAGAGGACGAGGGAACCGCAGAGGTTCCCAAGCGTAGGGAGGGTCCCCGCCTTCGAGCTGACAGTCGAAGGTGAAAGGGGAAGATGGTGCGGCAGGCATCGGGGAGCGGAGATGATGAGGAGGATGATGGCGAGGGCCTAGGAGAGGCCGCTGGAGAGACTAGAGAGGTACCCCCTAGCGGGCACGAGGATGATCTAGCACAGCTGCAGCAGCAGATAGCAGAGCGTGATGCTATGCTAGCAGTCTGGGATGAGAGGATAGCTCGGCTGGAGCAACAGGTTGTAGAGCGGGATGCCCTGATAGCTGTTCAGGAGGGAAGGATGGCCCAGATGCAGGCGGACTTGGATGGAGCGACTAGGGTGCCCCCAGGATGACAGGGTGACGAGACTCCAAGCAGAGCTAGCGGAGCGAGAGCGACGACACGGGATAGACATATCTAGACTTAGGTCTAGGACTCGTTATATTGAGGCTCTGGAGGACACATTGTTTAGGCATCACATTGTGTTGCCTGATCCTCCATCCTCTTCTCGTCTCTAGGCGTAGTGAGTCTAGGCACACCACTAGGTCTAGGGCTCCTACTAGGTCACAGGGGTCCTCTTTTGATGGTTAGCTTAGTGCTTAGATGCACTCTTTATGAGCCTTGGTGCTCTATTGTATTTTGTAGCCTTTTGGCATTCACTGTACATTTTGATATTTATACATATATATATATACATGGCTTTTATTTATTTGGTGTTTTACTCTCTTTTGTGTGAATGCCTATGTTTTTGTGATGCATGTTTTTATATGTTTTAATGTTTTTGATGCATATGTGATGGAATGGAATGCAAACTTATAGATGATTAATGCGAGACTAAGTAAATAAAATATGCACTAAGAAGCACTCATACTTTTAGATAGTTAGATTTAGCCAACTGTTATCATAATTGTTTAATCAGGGGCACCGAACTTGGTGGCTTGTGAATGGATGACGTATGGAATGACATGAATATGGAAGAAGATATGGAGGTTGATATGGAAGAGAATATGGAAGACTGTTTTACAAAGACTCAAACATGCTAGTGGTATCAAACAAACTTACTAATACTGCCTAATTCAACTAGGACCAAATGTGTGTGCATGCGAGTTCATTAACCAAATCAGAAGCATGGTAGTGACTCT
Organism: Wollemia nobilis; assembly: GCA_028583015.1. Classification (NCBI taxonomy): domain Eukaryota; kingdom Viridiplantae; phylum Streptophyta; class Pinopsida; order Araucariales; family Araucariaceae; genus Wollemia; species Wollemia nobilis. Next base: position 12,542,872 of record JAQPPZ010016936.1, read on the forward strand.
AGGCAATCAAAAAACTGTGTGTGTGCAAGTGTGTTCATTAACCTCATCTTGCACAAATTAGGTAACCCTGTTATGGAGAAGACCCCAAAGCTAGTTTGTCCGTATGAGCATTCAGAGGTCTCTCTTTGAGGAGAGACATGTCGCCACGCAATGAGTATACTCCACTGCCAGTCAAGCGTCTATAGCCCCGGTGAAGGTTAACTCCATAGTCCATGTTGTTTTTGACCTTTGTAAGCCTTGGGGATGACTACCTATCCGTCTGACTGGACAAGTAGTATGATCCTTACAACTTATTTGGGATCAGTGGTGTGTGAAAAATGTTCATTTCCTTAGAGCTTTGGGGAATCGGATTCTCAACCGAAGTATGATGAGAATTTTACCCTATCCTTACTACTCTGTTTATATTTATATTTTGTAATTGCTTGTGATAGTGGTAAGAACCACTATTTTATGGACTATGTTTGCATGATAGGACAAACGAGGATTACCCTATTCACTTCGAGGCACAACCCAAGGATGGTGTTATCTCTCTTTGACACAAGATGTTTTTAAGATGTGAAAATGTGATAGGTTCAAGACCGCTTTTGAAATCATTTCCCAATACTCAAGATTTTATTTAGTGTAATTTGTGATATGGCCCTAGAGAACTTTGACATGCATTTCGAAGTTTTCTTAAAACACTAGAAATGGCTGAGTGACTGAAAACATTTTGGCAATGTAAATATGTGCAAATGGAAAATGGGTGTACGAATGACAATTCGGTTTGATGGATTTTATGAAGGTGCCCTCGATTAAGGCAACATGACTTTTGCTTGACCAAATTTTATATCCAAAAGATAGAATGGTCTCTAACATGATATGCAACTATGGCTGAAAATGAAATGTTATGGTTTTCAATGAGATGTATGCACATGAAATGCAATGTTTTTGAATGAGATGTATGCAACTAACAATGAAATGCAAATTCTTTTTATTTTATTTGTTTTTTTTTTTTTTTTTACAAGCCATGTATATATGTACATATAAAATTCAAACTATGCGTAAAATGCCCTCAAGTGTATAATATTAAGTGGTTCGGGTTCTTCCTCTCCCTCTAAACTGGCAAGTCTATAAGTTCCATTACCCACTCTTTCAGTGACCATATATGGACCTAACCAATTAGCCACGAATTTATCTCGAAGATGCGGCAATGCATTGGTGTTTTGTTGATTCTCTTTAAGGACAAGATCCCCTACTTGAAATTCTCTTAGATGAACTTTGGCATTGTAAGCACGTTTCAATCGGTCTTGATAAACTCGCAAATGCTCTAAAGCATTGATTCATTTTTCATCTATGAGTGTGAGTTGATCAAGACGTGCTTGTCTAGCAGTATCATCATCGATAAATTCCTGCAAAGAAATTCGCAAGGAAGGGATCTCGAGCTCAAGAGGCATGATTGCTTCAGCTCCATAGACCAAAGAAAATGGCGTTGCCCCAATGGGAGTTCTGATGCTTGTTCCGTAAGCCCATAATGCCAAGGGGATTTGTGTATGCCAATCTTTATGATTTTCTTTAACAAGTTTCTTAAGAATAGCAATTATGGTCTTATTGGAAGCTTCAGCTTGTCCATTGGCTTGTGGGTAGTAAGGAGTTGAGAAACTATGTTGGATATTATACTTTTCGCAAAGAGCTCGAACATCCTTATTCTTAAAAGACTTGCCGTTATCAGAAATGATTTTAGAGGGAATACCAAAACGACAAATGATATGGTGAAGTATAAACTCCACAATTCTAGGACCTGTCGTATTGGTTAGAGGAATAGCTTCAACCCACTTTGTGAAGTATTCAGTGGTTGTAATGATGAAAGTATGTCTGTCCTGAAGAGGCGGGTGAAATCTTGCCAATTAAATCGAGACCCCATTGTGAGAAGGGCCAAAGGCTTTGGATGGGGCTGTAAAGCTTGTGATGGTATATGGGTTAAATTAGCGTGTTCTTGACACTTTTTACATTGTTTAACATATTTGCAACAATCTTGTTCCATAGTGGGCCAATAATACCCCATACGTAAAATACGCTTCGCAATGGCCATTCCACTAAAATGACCACCACAAGTACCATCATGGGCTTCAGCAATAGCTCTATGTGTTTCACCTGCTTCTAGACAGTGGAGGAGTACTCCATCATATCCACGTTTATACAACACATCCCCCAAAAGAACAAAACGAGCTGCCTTTTGCTTAAAATAGCGGCGGGCAGTTCGAGACAAATCAGGTGGAAGTGTTCCAAACTTGAGGAAGGCTACTATCTCACTAGACCAAGGCTCATATGGATCCGAATGGATAAAGCAAACATCTTTTTCATCTTTAGACTCAGCACGGACAATTGCAGACTTAGAGATTGTGGAAATGATTAGGGGTTGTACCTCTCCAAGGGAGTCCTTTGGAATCAATGATCCAAGAGAGGCCATGGCATCCGCAAATCTATTAGTCGAACGAGGCAAACTAGTGATCTCATACCAATCAAACTTAGAGAGCAACTTCATTGCTACATCATGATAAAGCTTAATGGTAGGTTCTTTGGCTTGGTATTCTCCTGTAATTTGTTTAACCACGAGTTGAGAATCCCCAAATATCCGAATACGCTTAATACTCATAGCTATGGCTGATTGAAGACCTAAAATTAAGGCTTCATACTCGCTGTATTATTGGTGCATTGGAAGTCTAGTTTGAATGATAAAGGGATGGGAATCCCTTGAGGTGTATGAAACACAACTCCAGCACCTTGACCTTTCACGCACTTAGAGCCATCAAAGAATAGCGTGATGTCAACATCTTCCTCCGAAATGATGTCCTCTTCTTGTTCAGTGATAGCAAATACCGAATCATCTGGGAGCTCAATAATCAAAGGATGATCACTAGGTAGTGGAGCTTCCGCAAGTTGATCGGCTATAACTTGACCTTTAACAGATTTTTGGCTAATGAATTCAAGATCGAATTCGGTAAGCAACATTATCCATTTAGCGGTACGAGTGTTATTATAAGTGCGAGACATCATATAACGCAGAGGGTTTTCTCTAGCTATGACATATGTTGTATGGCTAAGCATATAATGACGAAGTTTCTTAGTGGCAAAAACCACTCGCTAAGCACAACTTTTCCACATAAGCATATCGGGTTTCATAGCTTACCAATGTTCGACTAATATAATAGATAGCTTGCTCACGATTTTGTTCATTCTTTTGTGCAAGCATTGTCCCTAAGGCAAAGTCCGTTGCTGAGATATAAAGGTTGAAAGGGACCCCTGGACGAGGCGGAGCTAAGACTGGTGGAGATGCTAAGTACTGCTTGATGTCATCAAAGGCTTTCTGACATTCATCTGTCCATGAAAATTGTACCCCCTTTTGTAGTAGGTGGCAAAATGGCCTACATTTATCGGAAAGTTGTGCAATAAAGCGACGGATTGAATTAATCTTTCCTTGCAAACTACGCAACTCCTTCAAATTAGTTGGGGGACACATTTCCATAATGGCTTTGACCTTGTTTGGGTCCACCTCAATACCTCGTTTAGAGATAATAAAACCTAGGAGTTTGCCTGAGGTAACACCAAAGACACATTTCTTAGGGTTCAACCTTACTTTATGCTCTAGAAGTCTATCAAAAACTTTTTCCAATACATCAAAATGCTCTTGTCGAGTTTTAGATTTTGCCAATAAATCATCCACATAATCTTCGATAATCTTATGCATATAATCGTGGAAAATATAAGTCATGGCTCGTTGATAGGTTGCACCTGCGTTCTTAAGGCCAAAGGGCATCACCCTGTAACAAAAAGTTCCCCAAGGTGTGGTAAATGCTGTTTTGTGTTGATCTTCAGGGTTTATTCGAATCCGGTTGTATCCTGAAAATCCATCCATGAACGAAAGCATTTCATGACCAGCGCAGGTGTCGACAAGAGTATCAATGTTTGGAAGAGGAAAGTCATCCTTAGGACACGCTTTATTTAGATCTCAAAAATCGGTGCAAACACGTATCCCCCCGTTAGGCTTGCGAACGGGTACCATGTTAGAAAGCCACTCAGGATAATCAATCGGGATGACAAATTTAACATCCAGAAGTTTCGAATCTTCGATTTAACTAGGAGGGCCACGGTAGGATGCATTTTCCTAAGTTTCTGTTTGACAGGTTTAGCACCTTTTTGTAAGGTGAGGTTATGGACAACTAAATTAGGGTCTAGGCCTGGCATGTCTTTGTAAGACCATGCAAATATCTCCTTCTTCCGCTTGAGTAGAGCAATCATTTGCTCTTGTTCCTCTGATGATAGACTTTTAGCCAGTTTCACAATTTGGGTGCCATCTTGGTCTGGACTAAGGTCTACATCGATAGTTTCTTCAATAGACATGTGGGAACCTTCCTCAAGCTGATGGGGAGTAGGGATCAGATTTATGTCATCTAAAATGTCATCAAGCTCCTGTGCCTTGCTCTCATCTATGTCTGCCTGGAAGACCTCTGGCTTAGAAGATGAAGGTGAATGTGGAGGTGAAGGAGGAATGTAGTTGGCGGAAGCCCTTAACAATTCCTCGGAAAGGATGAACTCTGAAATAGATGGAGGGGATGAAATCCGATCCATGTCAATCAGGCTTGGGTTGATCGGGATTGGCTTATCCGGATCATATGGATTATGGAGCGGGGTGAATAAGTCTTCAAAATTCATTGTCGACTTATGGAAGAAAGGATAGGTGGAATGGAAGGGAAAACCGGTGAAGACCTCGGAAGACCTGAGGTGCAAAACAACATAGTTTTTCAGTTTTTTTTTTTTTGTAGTTTGAGTTTTTTTTTTTTTTTTTTGTAGTGGTGAAAACCACTATTACACACATACATAAAGCAATAAAGTATTTTTTTTTTTTTATATATTTTGATTTTTTTTTTTTTTTTTTTGGAATTTTCTGATTTTTTTTTTTTTTTGGTAGTGGTGAAAACCACTATTTTAGTATATACATATAATACAGGTTTGGATTATGGCTTATGGATGTGGCGGAGGGGGTGGTTCACCTCGTTCTTGTGGAAGAAGCAAGCGAAATATGGCCTCTTGGAGAGGAAACAATTGGAGATAAAACTCGTCTTGTTTAGTGAGGGGAACAATGGGCGCCGACTCTTCTTCAGATTCATCACCATTTGACATGACGTCAAATTCTTCATAGACTTCATCTTCGGATTCGTCGGGGTGGAGGATTTCTTCTTCTGAATTAAGATTAATGCTTTGAAAAGCTTGCTCAAAAGAAGAAAGGGATGGAAGTGGTTGGTAGCCCAGACCAAAACGCTCAGTGGGTCTCGGATATGGCATATCGATGCGTTCGGTTACCCCTTGCTCGTATCGACCTAGGCCAAATTGCTCGCCAATTATGTCTGTGGAAATAGCGAGAGGGAAAACCCTCCATCCTTTCGATATTGGCGAGGACTCGGATGCTTGGGTTCTAGTATGGTGGTAGGACTAGAAGATGACTCTATTCCCCCATATACAAAATTAATGGAATTTGGCATAGAACCCATGTTATAAACCGATCCAATGGATAAATGTTGGTCATGTGGACGACCAAAATCTTTAACTGTTTGCACATTGAACGGTGTGATGTGGACATCTTGAATGGCATACTCACCAATACCTGCATCAGTGAGATGGACCTTGACTTGGGAGGGAGATGGACTTGATGATGGAATAGAAGAATGTGGGATAGAAGAATTGGAAGGATTTGGTTGGGTTGATGCTTCACTGACTTGTGAAACATCAGTCGGTGATGGTTGGGAAGATGGAAGAATAATAGGTGATGTTGAAGAAGGTGTAGAAGAAGGGGGTAATGACGTGGAAAGAGATGATTGGTCATGGCCACATGTGCATGTGGTCACTGATGAAGAAGAAGGAAGATTAGTTGATGAAGAAAGTGGTGAATGAGATGGAATAACGGAAGAGGAAGATGGTTGCGATATGATGGGTGGCTCCTCAGGAATGGGAGCTTTAGAAGAATATGGTATAGAAGAAATAGATGGGGTCAAGAAAAGATGAGTGGATGGCAACACAATCTCATAAGGATTTGAGACATAGTTGCAATGTTTGAAGGGTTCTGTGTCAGCAGGTACACAATGAACCTGTCCCTCATATACATACTTCAGACATTGATGCAGTATAGAAGGGACACATCTCATCTCCCTAATCCAAGGCCGTCCAAGCAATACATTGTATGCCATGGTCCCTTCCAAGATGTGAAAAAAGGTATGCAAAGTTCGGGCCCCTACCTCAATGGGCAAGATAACTGTGCCAACCGTGGAAGATAAAGCATCATTGAATGCTTTAAGAGTAAAAGTCGACTTTGTGATAAGGGATGGCGACAACTTTAGATGACTCAACGCCGATGTTGTAATGATATTGATTGAGGAACCGGTGTCAATTAAGACTCTCTTGAATGGCTTGTTATCGATCTTGGCCATGATATGTAGTGGAGGATCTATACTTCTGTTGACATAGGTTTGATTTCAAAATCATAGAAAGTGATGGAGGGCTCCATGCATGTTTGAATACTTCCCACAAAGTTGTTGAAGGCATTAGTATCTTGAGTTTGAAGCTCGATTGACTTTAATATTTCCATTAATGCCTCTCTATGCGGGGGAGATTGTTGAATGAGGTCATAGATCGATAACTTGGCAGAAGCCATTTTTAAACTGGTAGTTAACCGGCTACTCAATGACATGATGGGTCGTTGGCGTTGAGTAGAATGATTTAGCGGTTGTTGAGAAGTACTAGCATGTCGTTGGGTCATTGTTACCTGAGGTGGACTGGGGGTTTGTACAGGTGGCTGTGGTTCAGCCTGATTTGGTTGGTTCGCCCTTTGACCCCGGGTTACTACGTTAATAGTACCCACAAAACCTTGGTATTGTTGTACATGGTTGACTTGATTAGGAGGAGTTACCGAGTTACTCCCCCCGAAGTTGTTGGAGCTTCCTCCCGATGTGGAAGGGGTGTTTGAAATATACCAAGATTTTGATTTTGTTGGGCTAAGGGGCTATCCAATTTAATGGCTCCAATCTCAATAAGATCTTGGATCACATGTTTGAAAGCTGTACAATTATTGATATCGTGCCCATTTTGCCTATGATAAGGACAAAATAGGTACTCCTTGTAATACTTCCCCCTTCTAGATGGGTCTAAAGGTTTAAACTCAGGTAACGTTAATTGATTTGTGCTATATAACTTGTTGAATATGACCGCATATGGTTCATCTAAAGGTGTGAATTGTCGCTTGGGACGATTGTTTTGCCAAGGTCGAGTTTCCATGGTTGGCCCAAGTATTGGGAGCTGGTTGAGTAGGGGCGGTTACCGCATGATAAGCAATTGGTTGCGGTTGACTTTGCATTACTTGTTGTTGTTGAGCCATTACGGGCTGACTCGCCACCACTTGATTAACTTGGTTAACATTTGAGGCTATACTAGCCTGTGTTTGTTTGTTTTGGCCATAATTATTATTTTGTTGTTGGCCCTTTTGTTGCCATTCTTTTCTACGGGGTTTTAAAACACCCTCTTGGACTTTAATGTCTTCTATGATACTTGCTTGGGCCAAAGCCTCTTCAAAAGTCCTTTATTGTTGTAATTGGAGTAACCAAGAGATAGGTTTTAGACAACTCTGGGTGAACATTTTGGTTAACTCCTCCATTGGTAGGGAGAATGGCAGTTTATTAATGATAGCCCTCCAACGGTTTCCAAAGTCATAAACAGTCTCATCGTCATGTTGCTTGAGCTTGTATAAGTCAGCTAATGAGACTCTCTTTTGAACATTTAGGGAGAATCGTTCTAAAAATAGATTAATCAATTGCTCGTAAGCATAAATGCTATGGTGAGCTAAATGATTATACCATTGTACAACATCTCCTCCTAATGTCTGAGGAAAAGTTCTAAGCATAAGAGCGTCATTATTTTGGATTCTAAAGCAAGCATGCATGAATGAGCTCACATGTTCATGAGGATCCTCAGTTCCTCGAAATTTGTCAAACTTCGGTAATGTGAAATCAGTCGGATATGGTGGTGAAGGTACCGAAGGATGAATTGGTTGATTGATCAATGACCTTAGCGTAGGTTTCTGACTAAATGAGCCAGGCGCATTAAGCATAAGGTTGTCAATCTGTTGTTGCATAGCATGGAGTCGAGAATCTTCATGAAAATTCTTACTCGTTTGATGATTATGATGATGTAATGGAAGAGTGGAAAATTGATGAGATGGGACAAAATTGCCTGAATTACGCGGTGTGGAATGGACAGGTTGTTGGTATGGATGATACCGAAAAGAAGGTGATTGGGGTAGATGATGAACTGGACTAGGTTGGGAGAAAGGTGGGGTAGGAATGGACACCACCGAATATTGGGGAACCCAGGTGGGGCTTGAGCTAATAAAAGTTGGCTGGGTAGAAATTGGTTGGGGTGTAGGTTTTACTACGACAGGTGGTTGAGCATTTTGTTGTTGTTGTTGCAAAATCAATTTGTCGAGATACTCCTTAACCTTATTAATCTCTAACCCAAGGGAGGTGGGATGATTGGATGAAGGTGGAGGGCAGGTTGCCATGGTAGTCACAGGAGACTGCATAGCAGGGGCAATGAAGGTGGCTGAAGTAGGCGATACCTGGGAAGGAACAGTAGACTGTTTCCCAGGTAGGGTGAAACCATAAATGGTTTGGGAAGAAGAGGGTTGAAATTGGTTATGGTTAGAGGAGTTTCATTTTCTTTTGAATTTCTTCCAATTGGCTTGTGAGAACCATTCTTGCTAGCCAATTGAGGGGGTAAGCTGATAAATTTTAAACATTCTTTTATTCTTTGGTCTTCAAAGTTGTGCTTTAGTCTTGAGAGAGAGTTGTGTCCGATCCGACTTTTCAGGTGTCCTAAGTTTTTGTGTTGCATTGTGTCTTCACACAAAGCAGCTCAAAAAGGGGCATCTGTAGACACCAAAATCCAGCCACTTGCAAGTCATCTATACCTTCATGTCAGCCACATGTCGGTCATCCACCTTCCTACCATTATTTGGCCCAAATCCACACTTTCCCGCCATTATTTGGCCCAATTTCACCTTTCCCCGCCATTTTTCATCCCCAAATTTATTTAAATTAATATTTATATATATTTTTTAATATTTTAATATTTTAATATATATATTTAAATAATAGTATAAGTGATTTAATCTGAGCCGTCCATCCTTCATTTAATCTCATCTGTCCATCCATCTTAATCCATTCCACAACCAAGATTTATTCTCTACCCTTGGATACGCTTTAATATTAGCCACACATTCAAAGTGTCGTTAAAACCCTAAAGTGTGCCCTAAGAGTGGATTATAAATCGAGTCACTTTGATGGCTCAAACCCTATGTCTCCTATCTATCTTCTTCGCCTATGTATTTTGCTACTTCTATCTCTGATTCTAATTCTTCTATGGCTATCTCCTTTCTTCTGCTACCCTTTTTGTTGCATCTATCACCATTTCCATCGTCGCTTTCATCGCCATTCCTTCTGCAGCACTCTGTAGAATCTCCCATTCCTGTCGCAAGTGCCCATGGGCATTTTCCAAGTGCCCACAGGTGTTTAACAAGTTCCCACGGGCGTTTACCTTCAGCCATAGACTCAGACCGGCATCTGTAATCCAGATCCAGAAGCACGCGGGCGTTTGGTGAGTGCACCAGGGCGCCTTTCGCAGCCTATTCTGACAACAACATTACTTCCAGGTGTCGCCTGGTCTAGCTGTGTTAACAGAGAACAGGTATAAATTAGTTTAAAGCAAGTAGCCGTATTTTATGTATTAGTCTGTTATTGATTTCCTGCATTCCATTTTTATAGGGTTTTAAATTGTTTCTGAGGGCTCATGCAGTGGAGCCCTCTCATTAATTTCTAACTCCTTGATAGTGTTAATGTGTGCAGGTTTTTGATAACAGATCCAGTTTATTGATGGCAGCTGATTAAGCTGGAGTGGTCCAAGCAAGGGATACGACAAAGCCCACTCACTCTGTTGGGATTGAAGATACGTTCTTCGGAAGCGCCACCATTCGTGCCAGCTAGGGTTTCGGAGAACCCTAGCATAACTTGTAATTTTTGTATCACATAAAGGGTTACAGGCCCAGTTGTATTAAAAAAAAGGAGTTTTTAAACTCCATCGATTAATATAAATCGTTTGTTTTGTGCAACTATTATGTACTCCGTTATTGTGGTTTTATCTTTTGTTTGGCGTGGTATTTTTAATCTACAATACCAAATAATGTAATATACCTCAAAAATCATTCTTTACCTTCAACACCAATTGCACACATTGAGCATGAAGAATGGAGAAACTATAGAAGCATTCCTTTGGAGAGTTGCAAACTTGAAAGCAAAAGTGAATGCAATGAGAGAGAAAGTTGAATATAAGCTCTTAGTTTCAATTATACGTAGTGCTTTACCAATTTATTTTAGAGTTCTCATTACCACCCTCCATGTCTCAAATAGATAAGTTTATTTTGAGGTGTTGGTTAATCGATTGCAAGAAGAAGAAGCTACCAACAATTTGAGGGATCGATTTTCCAATAGTTCACTCATTAGTAAGAAATTTTGTCATAAAAAACCATCAATTGGTTCTTACCATAAGCTTTCCTACACTCAAAAGGGTTCTTCCACACCCTCATCTTCCTCCCAAAATAAAACTCAAATTTCAAATATGTATTGCCATATTTGTGACAAAGAAGGGCATGATACAAAATAATGTTTGAAGCTTAAACATTATCAACCACAAAAGAAAAAGGCTCAATACAAAACATGTCCCAATCAACAACCCAAATGGTATATTACTACTGAATATAGAATCAAAGTTAGAGCAAGCACACAAGGTTCTTATGACTAAGGGTGAAACAAAATACAAGGACAATATTTGGTACATTAATTTAGGTGCTAGTAAGCACATTAGTATGGATGAAGAGTGGTTTGATAATTTTGAATCCAAATAAGGGAAACCAATGATTGATGACAAGACTTATCTAGTCAAAGGTGTAGGTGATGTCTCCCTAACTATTCCAGATGCAGAATGTCACATAGAAAAGGTACTCTATGTATCAAGACTTGTAAACAAATAATTGTCAGTCCCTCAATTTTTTTATAGAAACATGGTGGTTGATTTTAAATTTGTCAATGGCCAAAATATTTGCTTCATTATTCAAAATGGTCAACACATAACAAGTGGTTCATATCAACATGGATTGTTTACCCTTGATGACCTAACTTCTTCTCATGTTGCAGTGGATGCCACTACCAAATATGCCCCTCCTTGTGGCACAAGTGCTATGGGCATATTATTTCAAGTTATTTACTTCAATTTAGTAAGCATGCAATGATGTTAGGCTTTCCCAGCCTATAAAACATTTCTAGTATGCTTGGATTACTAAGAAATAAAGCAACATCCAGATTATTTTGAATTGAGCTCTTTCAAATCTAAAGCACCAATGGAATTGATACACATAAATCTATGTGGATCCATGCTAGATAGTTTTTATGGCAAGAGATACTTTTAGTTGTTTGTTGATAACTACTATTGAAGAATGTGGGTGTTCTTTTTACAACTGAAGTATGATGCATTTAAATTTTTTTTAGTAGTTCAAGAAGCGCATTGAAAAAGAATCAAGATATTCCATTAAGGTCCTCCACTTAGATCAAGGGGGGGGGGGATATACCTCCAAATAATTATCCCAATTTCTTACACATATGGATATAAAGAGACAAGTTATCACAACTCATACTCAAAAAAATAGAGTTGTTGAAAGGAGAAATCATTCCATCATGGAAATGATTTTATGTATGCTCACTGAATCTAATCTTCAGCAATAGTATTGGGTTTAATTTCTCACCACTATAGTGTATCTCCTATATCAAGATACCAAAAAAGCACTTCAAGGAGTTACACCTAAATAATCATGGTTTAGAATAAAGCCATAAAATTATCATCTAAAAATATTTTATAGCAAAGCATACATGCATATTCCAAGGAAAAAAGGAGCAAGCTAGATGAGAAAATTTTGTCATGTACCTTTCTTTGATATGATGATGAATCTTAAGGCTATCAATTGGTAGACCCTATTACTAAGAAAATACATATTAGTAGAGATTTGGTATTTGATTAAGTCATTAAGCCACAATCATATATTAAATGTTCTCCCACAATCAGCATTGACCTTAATGAGGAAGTCCAAGAAGATGATCCAATTGTTGAACCTAAAGCAATTGCTCCTGCATAATAGTGAAAGACACCAAAATGGGTCTGTAAAACCATCAGATATGCCAAACTTGATGAACCTCTTGATCTTACTTCCACTCGACCACGTACTCAAAGTATTAGAAATCAATAATTAAACACAAGATTTATGTCTTCAGTCATGGAGCATATAAAACCCACATCAAGGACTAATGCATTTAGCTTTATTCAATGAAAGAAATTTATGAAAATAGAATACAAGTCTCTCTTGGAAATAAAACATGGGATCTAGTTGATCTACCTAAAGGAAATAAATCTATAGGATGCAAGTGGGTATACAAGATCAAATATAAGACATATGGATCCATTGATAAACACATGGTCTAACTTGTTGCTAAGGGCTATGCTAAAAAAGAAGGAATTGACTATAAGGAAACATTTGCACCAACAACTAAAATAACAACCATTCGTATTCTTTGTGCAATGGTAGCACAATTTGGTTGTAAGCTATATCAAATGGATGTCAAGAGTGCTTTCTTAAATGGTGATCTCAAAGAATAGGTGTCTATGGTTCAAACTAAATGATTTGCTATTGAAGGACAAGAACAAAATCTTTGTAAGCTAAAATAGTATTTGTATGGGTTGAGGTAGGATCCCAAATTATATACATAAATATTGATAATCACCTATTGTAGCATGTATTTAAAAGAAATCCCTTAGATGCAAACCTCTATTCTAATAATGTTGGATCTAAAAAAATGATCATTGTGTTGTATGTTGATGATTTGATCATCACTGGTTGTTTAGATGACAAGGTGAACATAGTGAAATATTACTTGAAAAAATCTTTTGATATGACAGATCTAGGATTTCTATGCTATTATCTTGGTCTAGAGATCTAGTAGAAGAAAAATCGCATCAAGATTCACAAAAAAAATATGCTAAGACTCTCTTGGATAAATATTAGATGATTAATTGTAAATCCAAGGCAACTCCAATAGAACTAGGGTTAAATTTATCCAGATATGATAAATCACCTTAGGTATCTAGAACCCTCTATCATCAACTGATTGGGAGTCTGATATATCAGACAAAAACCAGACTAGATATAAGATTTGATATGAGCTATCTTTCAAGGTTCTTATAAAATCCTAAGGCCATTCATTGGAAAGAAACAAAGAGTATAGTGTATTATGTTCATGGAAAAATTGACTATGGCTTAGACTATAAAAATGATAAATTCTTTCAAGGATACATGAACTCAGATTATGCAGGATCACTAGATGATAGGAATTCAACATCAAGATACATATTTCATCTAGGATCTAGACCTATCTCATGGCATATCAATAAGCAACAAATAGTTGCACTATCATCCATAGAGGCAGAGTATCATGCCACACAAGGAGCTATGTGCGAAGCAATATGGCTATATCACATTCTTTCAAATATCAAACTTCAAGAAAATATTCCAATACATTTGAAATGTAATAATCAATGTGTTCTAAAATTAGTCAAGAATCCAGTATTCCATAAAATAATAAATCACATTGAATTCCAATCCCACTTCATTCAAGACAAAATTAAGAAGCACAAGATTTAGTCTGAGTACATTCCAATTGACAAGCAAGTTGTGGGTATCTTTACAAAGGCACTAGAATTTGTCAAGTTTACGTTGTTTCACAACTCTCCATGTATTCCAAATAATGTAATAAATGGGTATGTTAGGCATAATAGTCATTACATTATAAAATTTAATAATGCACCTTTCCTATCGTATGTATTTCAATGATTCTCACTTCAAGAAGATAAGGATAAGGAAGGTAAAATTTATTTGTCTTTATTATAGGCAAGCATACCTATATATCCATGTACTATTTTTTATCAATGTTTTGTGGGTCTATTATTACTCCCATAAAACAATTTATATAATTCCATCACTACTAATTCATTTAAATCACACCAAACATTTGAAGCATATGTAAATTCTTATTGGTAACTTTAGAGATAATCATTTAACATCACTAGCAATTTAATTTATAAAAAAATGCTCATAATACACAAAGCAATAATTATTCTTTTATTTCATAAAGTAAAACCATAACATAAGTGATACATTATGAACACAATTATAAACTATAAATTCATATTTTGCTATTTATAAAATTGCAACTAGAGTCTAAATGAAACATAAACTAGAATTAAATATAGCCTATTTATATGAGGGGGAGTGGAAGCTACATGTTTTTTAAATTCGTAAAGCTATTATGCTTAGGTTATAGTGGTTTTCAAATAATATAATTAGTGAAATAATTTGGATTTACTATTATCTTATTTAGGTATCGATGTTACCATTGTTGCAAGGGTAGAAAGGGCTAGAAACTTGACCATAAAAGTATTGTCAAGCAAAAAGGATATTTTTAAACTATATGAATATAATGATATATTAATAAGTAAATTACATAATAAGGATAATAAAAATTTAATATAAGATAACCAACACTATATGAATATTAATAAATATCAATATGAGAAGGACCAATATCAATATGAATAACGAGAGATTGATAGAAACCAACAAGAAGGGAATGAGATCTAGATAATCCATGATAAATAAACTCTTATAACTTTAACATTTATTTTGTTATATATTTGATAGTAGTAGTATCATATGTTAAATAAGGATTGAACTTATTAGATCCAAAAAAAATGCATTTTTGACTAGTATGATGGATCTTATCTTATTCCTACATGCGTTTGACACTAATTAAACAATCTAATTAAATAATCCAAAAGTCTTATAGTAATAAATACATGATTGTTATCCTATTTACCTCTCAAATGTTGTCATACCCTTAATAACATGAGCCAATACCATATTTATGATATAGATACATCCACTTAAAATTCACTTGTCTAACATTGATTCATGCACATATTAGTCTCATTTTTGTGCTTAACTATCTCAACCTACTTTGGGTTGTATGGGATGTTCCTCTTATAATAAGCACCACACAAAGTATCAAAATATTTTGAATACATTTTTTACATACTATCCTTAATGGCATTCCCTAGGGCACAATATCTTCTCACATTGATTCTCCACTAGTATCTTGAAATCCTAAATTAACACAAAGAAATTATCTATGGATTTAATAGTATAGATTGAAAAACATCCTAAAAAAATAATTAATAGCATTTTATTATTCAATATAGTTTCATTTTTTGAATTCATTATAAATTAAATCCATCGAAAAGTATTTTAAAAGAGGTGGATCCTTGTAGAATATGTTTAAATTTTGAAACATCATATATATAGAAGAAAATTAAGTTATGATATGCATTCATACATACATAAATACATATATGTGTGTGTGTGTGTGTGTGTTGTATTTGTTGCATGGAATTCATAAAAATAGGTTTTGGTTATTCATTTAAAATAAAAATAATGGGTGTTAGTAACATGAGGGAATAATCTGTGTAAACTCATTGAAAAAAATATACATTCTTCATGAAAGAGGTGTAAACCCTAGGTGCAGTCAAGTAATGGAAAAAAGTGATAAAATTAGATATATTCTTCATGAAAGAGATGCATACCCTAGGTATAGTCAAGTATTTATGAAAGAGAATTGTTCCCAGACCATCTCTTCAGTATTTGACCAAGCCTCTTCGATAAAAATAAATATTTCTTAGGGATATTTGGGTTCATGGGTGGATGAACCTCTCCCTTCTATTAGGATTTCAGAGGATGAATTTGGATTGGATATGATTGATCATGAATTCTAAAAATTTATCTATAAACTCAAGGGAAAAATACCAGGCTTGGATGAGCTCAAAGGATGCACTAAATATAGGTGGACCGGTACAAAATTCAAGGTAACTCTCCTACTTAAAATTTTATTTTATGTTTCATTTTCTAATTTAGTGGATAAAGATAGGGTAATGGATGTAGACATGGAAAATTGACACATCCAAATGAATCATTTTTCCTTAGGTTACTTTAGAAGGCTTTCAAACTTACTAGGAGCAAGTTTGGTCCCCTTTTATTGTGATTTACCTTGGTTTTCTTTAACCTTGACCGAATCCACTTCTCATAAATTATGGGGTACGATTTCAATAAATTTAGGGTTTATCATAGAAAAAATTAAATTTTAAGTCAACCTTTTGGGGTGTCAACTTACTCAAGGTTAATTTTTATTTTCTCGTATTTTAGCCCTCCAAAACCTCTATAAATAATTGAATTGGACTTCATTTTCCCCTGGATAGAGAGAACTAGTAATCTAAGAAATTTTGTATGAAATAACAATTTTTGGCTTCTTGCAATATTACTTTGGTGCTCTTGGTGCTTTTTTGCTTTGTTGTTAGTGTGTTCCTTATGATTTGCAATTGGAGATAGCCTTGATGATGACTTATCTTCTTGAAGGAGTGGAGGTATTCCACCTTTGCTCTTTCTTCTTCCACAAGATCACCAGGTTGTTCTTTTGCATTAATTAGTTTATTTAAGTTCAACATTTTGTGTTTTATTGAATTTTGACCTCTTCTTTGGGTTGTTAAAGCCCTATGTGTGAATTTGTGCCTTATCTACTACAGGGAACAAATTTGGTGAAAACCTTATTTTCAAATTTTGGGTGCTCTACACCCATATTTTTATCTATTATTGAATCCATGCACGGTAATAAATAGGGAGTGGATTCAATCTAGGTAGATTTTTTAGTGATTGTTTATCCCAAAACCCTAGGGCTTTGATTTGTGTTTTAGTTGTGAGTTGTTACATATTTGTTTCTATTATTTTTTGTCTTCCATAATTCTTTTTTACTTACATTTCATATAATATTAGCTTGGGGGTAACCACTTTTTCCCAAACTCTAGTTTCAAAATTACATTCTTATCCAAGCTTTGTGTCCATTCTATTTTGCACTTCATTTATTGTTTCATGCTTGCATATTTTGGTGTGTTTGTTCCAAATTTCAAAGATAATTTTTTTTAAATGCTATCTAAAAGCACCTAGGGGGATTTATTTTTGCACCTTCAAGCATAATTATACAATGGCCTAAGTAGGCCCCATAACATTGACCATTATTTTCTAGGGTTTTTGTGAAGCTATTTTGTAGATTTGAAGTTGTTGGATATTCTGGATGTAAAAAATGCTTGGAAAAAATGTTAGATCAGATAAGTACCATACGTAAATTTTTAGATTATGTGTTGTTTGATTTTGTTATTCCTATTCAAAACTTAAGTTATAAGTAAAATAAAAAAAATTTGATTTCTTTCCAGGCATTTAAAAACAAAAAGGTATGTAGTTTTGCATATAGGGTTTTAGTCTTATTCATTGCATTACCTTAGACCCTTGATCAAAATAAATATTTCATTTCTTGAAATCTATGGTTAGATTTCATTGAATCAAAGAATCATATTGGGGTTAGTCATTATATTTGTGTATTTTTGTGTCGTGCATTGTTCTTTCATTTCCATAGTTTAGTCTTAAAAAGGCCAAACATAGGTATTTTATTGAAATTACACATTATACATTCCCATGCTATACTTGGAGTGAGTCCTAAAACCATTCCTAGTGAACCCTTTTCTTGATCCTTGAGTGTAGATTTAAAATAGCCTTATGGTCACCTTGGATCCCATTGGATTAGTCAAGAATTGTATGTGGTGTGCATGATTTCTCCCTCTACATACTTGGTGAACCTGACATGAGCACTCATATTAGTGGTAAAAATAGGAAGTCTATTCCTATTTTGATTTTATTTTGAGAACATTTAAAGAAGACCTTTAAATTTTTTGTTTAGAATTAGAAAAAAATATTAAAAATATTCTTGTGTATCTTTCGCAAGTTTTCTCCTCTATATTTTCACTTCTCCTAATGGATCCATTTCTTAGGAGTGAGTGAAGGCACCTATAATTTAACAAATTACCCAAGAAAATTATCAAATTGATGTGTGGAATCATAATCTTGATGTAGAAGAGCAAGAACATGTGGAAATTGATACTAACTATGATCGCTATGAGGGTCCTAATGGTGGCTTCACTTTGACATCATTTGAACATGTTTGGGGATTCATGAAATTCCATAATGAGACATTGCTTAAAACTATGGAATAGGAAGCCTAGCTTGAAAGGATTGGGACTGCCCCTCTTCCAACTATTTTTCCTCAAAATTTCCATGATAACCCTTTATTTGAATATACACATTATGGTAATCCTATCCACAAACCAACTTACATCACAACTGTACCCACCAATGTTGGAAGAAATCCATAGGTTCTTCCAACTAGTAGTGCCACTTAAGATTATGTTCAATTTCCTCCTCATTCTACTAATATCAACCTTCATGCTTCCATTCCACCAACTATTAGTTATCCTCTCTAGCAAGATACCAAATATCACAACCCATACCATAACAGTGTCAATGCCTCCAACATAGGCCAAGTTCCCTTTCAATAGCCTATGTATACCCCTCAACTAGGGAACCTAGGGGTATTGCATAGAAACAATCCTAAGGTGTAATGTATAACAAATATGATGAAACAATTGGTCTCAATAGTGGATATGATTCAACCTTAGAGTTTCACCTAAAACTAAAGAAATTTATAATCAACCCTTATATCCTATCGTTTCCTCTAGACATTATCCTAAGCATTTTACAATACCGGTTTTGCCTATCTATAAGGTAACGTCATATCCAATTGATCATTTAAGAATGTTTAGAACAACATACGATGATATCATAGATGATGACATGAAATTGCTAAAGACATTCCCTAAGAGTCTTGGTGGCATGGCATTAGAGTGGTATTATCAGTTGCCTAATCATTATTTGAGTAATTTTAAAGAAATAGCTTAATTGTTTGTTCAATAGTTTGGAGATTATATTGAAAATAATGTGACCATGAAATATGTTTACATGTTGAAATAAGGTAAAGAGAAAAGTTTTTTAGAATTTCTATATCTATGGAGGAATCTAGTTGGATGGTTAAGATATACTCTACCTCCTTGAGATATGCTTGAGATATTTATTAAGAATTTATAAGAATAAATATCTTATGAATTAGAAACAATACCTATCACATATTTTTACCAAGCAATTGATCTAAAAATAAGGATAGAGAAATTCCTTATTAGTAGAGGTTAGCTTAAAGTGAAAGAAGATAGAACCACTAAAAAATAGTATAAGAACAAGCATGTGGTGGGTGATGGGGTAACATATAGAAGGCTTGTTAACAATGTTGTAAATACCTTGCAAAATATGGCGCTTAGCCAACCTCAAAAAACTCCACAAAAAAAGTTCAAAATATTCAACATGCCTATGATTGTGGTCCTAAAATAACTTTTTTAAGTTAACATGATTGAGTTACCTCCCATAGGGTAACCTAATACCATATCTAATTAGTACAATGTTGGTCAACACTATGAATACCATGGAGTGGAGAGGCACTTGATAAACTCATGTAAGAGGTTAAAACATGTGGTGCAAGATCTAATTGATTAATGATACCTTATTATATAAGGTTCTCAACCCAATCCTCCAAAAAAAATCAACCTCCTACTCAATAATCACCCACAACAAATCAAGACATGGGGATCTTCCAAGATCCCCTATTGGACCATGGTCATCTAAAAGCTAATAAAGTGTCATATTGTAATGTGCAACCTCATTATGATAATATGGTTGGTATGATCACAAAAACAACAAGGCAATAAGCACATATTCAACCGACTCAACCTTCTTAGTAGGAGCCAAGTTCTTCCTCCAACCTACCTTCAAAACCTCTCTTAGTTTTAAAAAAATACCCAAAATAGGAGCACAATATTAGAAAACCCATATTTCATGTTGAATCCACAACCTAAATTCTCCTTTGACATACAAAAATAATTAGCTAGTATCCTAGCTAAGATTTCCCTCTTAGAAATTTTAAAACATTCTCATATTTATAGGGAATATTTGTTGGAGGTTCTAAGACAACAATCAATTCCTCAAGACATTTCCTCTAGTGTTTAGTTAATTTTGTAGGTTCTCTTTGGATACATCACATCATATTTTTGAATGACAATATACCTTCCATAGACTTATGAGGGGATTCTTCCCTCTACATCATAACATATATTGGGGAAGATTTTATCAAATGAATCTTGAATGAAAATAGTTTTTCCCTTAATTTATTCACTAATAAAATATGACTTAACAAAATCTGATGTCATAATCAAAGCTTTCAATAATGAGTCCCAAGAGACTTGTAGCATTATATCCCTCTCTATGAGGGTTGGTCCTAAGATATTAGACACCTTGTTCTATGTAGTACCTTGCCCTAAATATTTGAATCTTCCTCTTAGACACCCTTGGATTTATGCAATGAGGGTTGTCCCTTCTACTTTTCACCAATGTTTGAAGTTTCTAAGAATCAACTTATCACCATTTTGGATGACCCTTAACCATTTGAATATTGTTCACTAGTTGAGCAAGCTCAATATTATCTCAATTTCTATCCTTTTGTTTCTCTTTCCTATGATTCTTCTTCTTTTTTAGGTTCCTCATCTCAAATAACTCAACAAACTAAAAATTTAAAAGTGATTGAGGAACCACTCATCAATGTTTCATCATGGGATCAAGTAAAATTGTATATCAAAGTCTCTTTTACATCTTTACAAGCTACCACCTTCACCAAGGAATATGGGTTTACCTTGTAATAAAGGTGAAGTAGTACACATTGGCACATGTACCTTTATCTTCATGGGTACGTCCCTAAAAGAAAATATTTGTGGTAGCAACCCTTTTCCTATAGAGCATTATTTTTCCCACTATTACCTATCCAATGATTAACCACTCTCCAAAAAGATCCTATATAGCATGGGATATGTAGGTAAAGGTTTGGGGTGATGATATAAAGGCATCCAAGAGCCTTTGGATGTTGATATTTGACTTGGGAGATGTGGCATAGGCTACATTACCAATAAAATCCAATACTTGCCATTTTATGATGATGAACAGATTATTACTTATGTTGAATACTTATATCATCAAGTATTAGAGTGGAGTGATGAGGATAAAGTATAGCTTATCCCTCTAACATTATATTTTGCAATGTCAAAACTTTGGTGCATCCTAAGTTGGTTGTGACCCTAGAGATATATGTTGAAGGTGACACTTCTTATGACATGGATCATGAGGATGTCCTTCACAATGGCTTCTTATTTGATGGGTTAGTCTCTTGCATTACATAGGTTTATTCTTCTAATTCTTATAATAACCTGGTTCATCTATCTCATAGATACCTTGGGAAATTAGGACTTTCTACCCTTTTATCAAGAAGGATGGCATAGTTAGATTTTACACTAATTTTTGTGTAGAGACTCCCTAAAAATATATTGAAGAGGATACTTTTGGTGATGAGCATCATGATGATATCCTCAATAATAGTTTCTTCTTTTATGGGTGAGTCATTTACACTATTGTCCTTATTGACAAGACAGGAGGCATAATCTAAATATATATCGACTATGGCATAGATAATCTACACCAATTGGAGATACTAGATGAAAAGAAAATTCATGTCTTAGAACATTTACGAGTCTATTAGGATAGGCTCAATTCATCTTACTCTAATAAATTTTTTAATCATTCTTTTGAGTTTGGGGACCTTGTCTTCAAGGAAAACTAAAAGAACACCCATGCTTGTTCCAATCTTAAAGGTAAGTTTTACCCCAATTGGTTAGAGCTCTTTGACATAATGGCTAAGTTTACCTTAGGTACCTATCATGTAGCTTATTTATATGGTAAATAACTTAAAGAACAAATGAACATAATGCATCTAAAAAAATATTATGCATGACCCATATTGCATTTAGTTTAGTTTTATATTGCAAGTATCTCAGCATCACATTGTATCTAGTTTCCTTGCTCATATTACATGATTGCCTATCATATTTTGCATGGTTTTCTTACCATGTTCTTCTAGTTGCATTTTTTCTTGTCATAATTGCATTTTTGCTTGATCATATTTGCATGACTACTTGATCATATATATTTTTTGGGACTTCACGATAATGGCAAGTGATGATACCTAGTTACATCATAGCTCACATGCACTGCACTCACACTAGGGCTTTGATGCCTAGTGAAGCCCCCAACCTAGGGATCATTCCCATGCACTTTCATCATTACATTACTAATTTTCTTCTCTTTTCTTCATTCTTTCTTATATCCCTTGAACTTGAGAGTTTTCATTATTCCACCTCTCCAAGTCAACGGGTATAATTTTTTATTTTCTTCATATTATCTTATTTTCTTTTCTTTTCTTATTCTTGTTCTCCCCTTATATTCCGTGACCTTGAGGGCTTTAAAACTGATCATCCATCTCTCTCCATGTCAAGAAATATATTTTTTCATCTTGTATATCCTTGTCCTTTGCATGTCTTCCTTCTTCTTTTCTTCAAGATAAGGATATATGTTCCTTCTTTCTTCTTGTTTTCGCTCACGCTATTCCTTATTGATTTTTTCAATTGTTAAATGGTCATCATAGGATGGGGTATATACCACATGAATATCATTTATGATGTTCATACAACCACTATCTTACGCACACTTTTTAACTCTCAAAATTTCAACAAAAACATGCATAAACACATACTTTTATCCTTTGATTTTTTTTTCTTTTTTTTTATTCTAGCACACACACACACACACACACACTTTTTGTTCACTTAGTTTTGCTTTCTCTACACACCTTCTTGCATATACCACATCCCTATAGATTAGTACTCACTTTGGCACATCACTCGCACATAACACACCTCATAAGAGATAAGCTTCATGGCTACACATGAGGGGCAACCTCCATCCGAGTCATTTTTGAGAATACATCCTAGCAGGTATCTCTTTCTCTCTAGCCATTTTAGTGAGCAGTACACTCATCGCAGGTTACACTCCACATTTTTCAATCTTAGTGCGCACTACACCTATAACAAGTATCACTCCACACTTGTCCATACTCTTTGATCATCACACCCTTTTCGGATAGCTTCATGGCCACATGCGAGGGACCTCCGTCTTGGTCATTTTTTAGCATACATCTTTATAGAGTTCCACTCATTTTTTCTTCTTTGCTTTCTTTCTCTTTGACCTTTTGGAGATTTATTTTCTTCTTATTATTCTTCTTATTTGTCTTCTTCTCTTCTCTTTTCTTGATTTCTTCTTTCTATTCACTCATATGTGCATTTCATGTTGCATTCAATCTAGGTTGCATTTATATTTTACTTTAGTTAGCATCCATTCATTCATTCATTATGCATTGTATTCATTATGTTCATAATATTCATCCATAAAAAAAATCACTTAAAAATTAAAAAAATTAATGCACATACATTTTCACACAATAAAGTAATAAATCCATAATATTATATTAATTGATAATAGGGAATACATGTCAGCTAGGCCAATGTGACATAGTCCCCACCACTAGGGATGCATGCATGATAAAAATTTAATATAAAATAACCAACACTATATGAATCTTAATAAATATCAATATGAGAAGGACCAATATCAATATGAATAACGAGAGATTGATAGAAACCAACAAGAAGGGAACGAGATCTAGATAATCCATGATAAATAAACTCTTATAACTTTAACATCTCTTTTGTTATATATTTGATAGTAGTAGTATCATATGTTAAATAAGGATTGAACTTATTAGATAAAAAAAAAATGCATTTTTTACTAGTATGATGGATCTTATCTTATTCCTACATGTGTTTGACACTAATTAAACAATCTAATTAAATAATCCAAAAGTCTTATAGTAATAAATACATGATTGTTATCCTATTTACCTCTCAAATGTTGTCATACCCTTAATAACATGAGCCAATACCATTTTTATGATATAGATACATCCACTTAAAATCCACTTGCCTAACATTGATTCATGCACATATTAGTCTCATTTTTGTGCTTAACTATCTCAATCTACTTTGGGTTGTATGGGATGTTCCTCTTATAATAAGCACCACACAAAGTATCAAAATATGTTGAATACATTTTTTACATACTATCATTAATGGCATTCCCTAGGGCACAATATCTTCTTCTCACATTGATTCTCCACTAGTATCTTGAAATCCTAAATTTACACAAAGAAATTATCTATGGATTTAATAGTATAGATTGAAAAACATCCTAAAAAAATAATTAATAGCATTTTATTATTCAATATAGTTTCAGTTTTTGAATTCATTCTAAATTAAATCCATCGAAAAATATTTTAAAAGAGGTGGATCCTTGTAGAATATGTTTAAATTTTGAAACATCATATATATAGAAGAAAATTATGTTATGATATGCATTCATACATACATAAATACATACATGTGTGTGTGTGTGTGTTGTATTTGTTGCATGGAATTCATAAAAATAGGTTTTGGTTATTCATTTAAAATAAAAATAATGGGTGTTAGTAACATGAGGGAAGAATCTGTGTAAACTCATTGAAAAAATATACACTCTTCACGAAAGGGGTGTAAACCCTAGGTGCAGTCAAGTAATGGAAAAAAGTGATAAAATTAGATATATTCTTCATGAAAGAGATGCATACCCTAGGTATAGTCAAGTATTTATGAAAGAGAATTGTTCCCAGACCATCTCTTCAGTATTTGACAAAGCCTCTTCGGTAAAAAGAAATATTTCTTAGGGATATTTGGTTTCATGGGTGGATGAACCTCTGCCTTCTATTAGGTTTTCAGAGGATGAATTTGGATTGGATATGATTGATCATGAATTCTAAAAAAATATCTATAAACTCAAGGGAAAAATACCAGGCTTGGATGAGCTCAAAGGATGCACTAAATATTGGTGGACCAGTATAAAATTCAAGGTAACTCTCCTACTTGAAATTTTATTTTATGTTTTATTTTTTAATTTAGTGGATAAAGATAGGGTAATGGATGTAGACATGGAAAATTGACCCATCCAAATGAATAATTTTTCCTTAGGTTACTTTAGAAGGCTTTCAAAATTACTAGGAGCAAGTTTGGTCAACTTTTATTGTGATTTACCTTGGTTTTCTTTAACCTTGATCGAATCCACTTCTCATAAATTATGGGGTACGATTTCAATAAATTTAGGGTTTATCATAGAAAAAATTAAATTTTAAGTCAACCTTTTGGGGTGTCAACTTACTCAAGGTTAATTTTTATTTTCTCATATTTTAGCCCTCCAAACCCTCTATAAATAAATGAATTGGACTTCATTTTCCCCTGGATAGAGAGAACTAGTAATCTAAGAAATTTTGTATGAAATAACAATTTTTGGCTTCTTGCAATATTATTTTGGTGCTCTTGGTGCTTTTTTGCTTTTTTGTTAGTGTTTTCCTTATGATTTGCAAGTGGAGATAGCCTTGATGATGACTTATCTTCTTGAAGGAGTGGAGGTATTCCACCTTTGCTCTTTCTTCTTCCACAAGATCACCAGGTTGTTCTTTTGCATTAATTAGTTTATTTAAGTTCAGCATTTTGTTTTTTATTGAATTTTGACCTCTTCTTTGGGTTGTTAAAGCCCTATGTGTGAATTTGTGCCGTGTCTACTACAGGGAACAAATTTGGTGAAAACCTTATTTTCAATTTTTGGGTGCTCTACACCCATCTTGTTATCTATTATTGAATCCATTCTCGGTAATAAATAGGGAGTGGATTCAATCTAGGTAGATTTTGTAGTGATTGTTTATCCCAAAACCCTAGGGCTTTGATTTGTGTTTTAATTGTGAGTTGTTACATATTTTTTTCTATTATGTTTTGTCTTCCATAATTCTTTTTTACTTACATTTCATATAATATTAGCTTGGGGGTAACCACTTTTTCCCAAACTCTAGTTTCAAAATTACATTGTTATCCAAGCTTTGTGTCCATTCTATTTTGCACTTCATTTATTGTTTCATGATTGCATATTTTGGTGTCTTTGTTCCAAATGTCAAAGATCATTTTTTTTTTAATTTTATCTAAAAGGACCTAGGGGAATTTATTTTTGCACCTTCAAGCATAATTATACAATGGCCTAAGCAGGCCCCATAACATTGACCATTATTTTCTAGAGTTTTTGTGAATCTATTTTGTATATTTGAAGTTGTTGGATATTCTAGATGTAAAAAATGCTTGGAACAAATGCTAGATCAGATAAGTACCATACATAAATTTTTATATTATGTGTTGTTTGATTTTTTTATTCCTATTCAAAACCTAAGTTATAAGTAAAATAAAAAACATTTGATTTCTTTCCAGGCATTTAAAAACAAAAAGGTATGTAGTTTTGCATATAGGGTTTTAGTCTTATTCATTGCATTACCTTAGACCCTTGACCAAAAAATATTTCATTTCTTGAAACCTATGGTTAGATATCATTGAATCAAAGAATCATATTGTGGTTAGTTATTATATTTGTATATTTGTGTGTCCTGCATTGTTCTTTCATTTCCATAGTTTAGTCTTAAAAAGGCCAAACATAGGTATTTTATTGAAATTACACATTATACATTCCCACGCTAGACTTGGAGTGAGTCCTAAAACCATTCCTAGTGAACCCTTTTCTTGATCCTTGAGTGTAGATTTAAAATAGCCTTATGGTCACCTTGGCTTCCATTGGATTAGTCAAGAATTGTATGTGGTGTGCATGATTTCTCCCTCTACATACTTGGTGAACCTGACATGAGCACCCATATTAGTGGTAAAAATAGGAAGTCTATTCCTATTTTGATTTTATTTTGAGAACATTTAAAGAAGACCTTTAAATGTTTTGTTTAGAATTAGAAAAAAATATTAAAAATATTCTTGTGTATCTTTCGCAAGTTTTCTCCTCTATATTTTCACTTCTCCTAATGGATCCATTTCTTAGGAGTGAGTGAAGGCACCTATAATTTAACAAATTACCCAATAAAATTATCAAATTGATGTGTGGAATCATAATCTTGATGTAGAAGAGCAAGAACATGTGGAAATTGATACTAACTATGATCGCTATGAAGGTCCTAATGGTGGCTTCACTTTGACATCATTTGAACATGTTTGGGGTTTCATGAAATTCCATAAGGAGACGTTGCTTAAAACTATGGAATAGGAAGCCTAGATTGAAAGGATTGGGACTGCCCCTCTTCCAACTATTTTTCCTCAAAATTTCCATGATAACCCTTTATTTGAATATACACATTATGGTAATCCTATGCACAAACCAACTTACATCACAACTGTAACCACCAATGTTGGAATAAATCCATAGGTTCTTCCAACTAGTAGTGCCACTTAAGATTATGTTCAATTTCCTCCTCATTCTACTAATCTCAACCTTCATGCTTCCATTCCACCAACTATTAGTTATCCTCTCTAGCAAGATACCAAATATCACAACCCATACCATAACAGTGTCAATACCTCCAACATAGGCCAAGTTCCCTTTCAATAGCCTACGTATACCCCTCACCTAGGGAACCTAGGGGTATTGCATAGAAACAATCCTAAGGTGTAATGTATAACAAATATGATGAAACAATTAGTCTCAATAGTGGATATGATTCAACCTTAGAGTTTCACCTAAAACTAAAGAAATTTATAATCAACCCTTATATCCTATCTTTTCCTCTAGACATTATCCTAAGCATTTTACAATACCGGTTTTGCCTATCTATAAGGTAACGTAATATCCAATTGAACATTTAAGAATGTTTAGAACAACATACGATGATATCATAGAGGATGACATGAAATTGCTAAAGACATTCCCTAAGAGTCTTGGTGGTATGGCATTAGAGTGGTATTATCAGTTGCCTAATCATTATTTGAGTAATTTTAAAGAAATAGCTTAATTGTTTGTTCAATAGTTTGGAGATTATATTGAAAATAATGTGACCATGAAATATGTTTAAATGTTGAAATAAGGTAAAGAGAAATTTTTTTTAGAATTTCTATATCTATGGAGGAATCTAGTTGGATGGTTAAGATATACTCTACCTCATTGAGATATGCTTGAGATATTTATTAAGAATTTATAAGATTAAATATATTATGAATTAGAAACAATACCTATCACATATTTTTACCAAGCAATTGATTTAAAAATAAGGATAGAGAAATTCCTTATTAGAAGAGGTTAGCTTAAAGTGAAAGAAGATAGAACCAATAAAACATAGTATAAGATCAAGCATGTGGTGGGTGATGGGGTAACATATAGAAGGCTTGTTAACAATGTTGTTAATACCTTGCAAAATATGGTTCTTAGCCAACCTCAAAAAACTCCACAAAAAAAGTTCAAAATATTCAACATGCCTATGATTGTGGTCCTAAAATAACTTTTGTAAGTTAACATGATTAAGTTACCTCCCATAGGGTAACCTAATACCATATCTAATTAGTACAATGTTGGTCAACACTATGAATACCATGGAGTGGAGAGGCACTTGATAAACTCATGTAAGAGATTAAAACATGTGGTGCAAGATCTAATTGATTAATGATACCTTATTATATAAGGTTCTCAACCCAATCCTCCAAAAAACAATCAACCTCCTACTCAATAATCACCCACTACAAATCAAGACATGGGGATCTTCCAAGATCCCATATTGGACCATGGTCATCTAAAAGCTAATAAAGTGTCATATTGTAATGTGCAACCTCATTATGATAATATGGTTGGTATGATCACAAAAACTACAAGGCAATAAGCACATATTCAACCGACTCAACCTTATTAGTAGGAGCCAAGTTCTTCCTCCAACCTACCTTCAACCTCTCTTAGTTTTAAAGAACTCCCAAAATAGGAGCACAATATTAGAAAACCCATATTTCATGTTGAATCCACAACCTAAAGTCTCTTTTGACATACAAAAATAATTAGCTAGTATCCTATCTAAGATTTCCCTCTTAGAAATTTTAAAACATTCTCATATTTATAGGGAATATTTGTTGGAGGTTCTAAGACAACAATCAATTCCTCAAGACATTTCCCCTAGTGTTTAGTTAATTTTGTAGGTTCTCTTTGGATACATCACATCATATTTTTGAATGACAATATACCTTCCACAGACTTACGAGGGGATTCTTCCCTCTACATCATAACATATATTGGGGAAGATTTTATCAAATGAATCTTGATTGAAAATAGTTTTTCCCTCAATTTATTCACTTATAAAATATGACTTAACAAAATCTGATGTCATAATCAAAGCTTTCAATAATGAGTCCCAAGAGACTTGTAGCATTATATCCCTCCCTATGAGGGTTGGTCCTAAGATATTAGACACCTTGTTCTATGTAGTACCTTGCCCTACATATCTGAATCTTCCACCTTGGATTTATGCAATAAGGGTTGTCCCTTCTACTTTTCACCAATGTTTGAAGTTTCTAAGAATCAACTTATCACCATTTTGGATGACCCTTAACCATTTTAATATTGTTCACTGGTTGAGCAAGCTCAATATTATCTCAATTTCTATCCTTTTGTTTCTCTTTCCTCTGTTTCTTCTTCTTTTTTAGGTTCCTCATCTCAAAGAACTCAACAAACTGAAAATTTAATAGTGATTGAGGAACCACCCATCAATTTTTCATCATGGGATCAAGTTAATAATTTTATTTTAAAGTCTCTTTCACATCTTGACAAGCTACCACCTTCACCAAGGACTATGGGTTTACCTTGTAATAAAGGTGAAGTAGTGCACATTGGCACATGTACCTTTATCTTCATGGGTACGTCCCTAAAAGAAAATATTTGTTGTAGAATTCCTTTTCCTATAGAGCATTATTTTTACTACTATTACCTATCCAATGATTAACCACTCTCCAAAAAGATCCTATATAGCATGGGATATGTAGGTAAAGGTTTGGGGCGATGATATAAAGGCATCCAAGAGCCTTTGGATGTTGATATTTGACTTGGGAGATGTGGCATAGGCTACATTACCAA
This sequence comes from Wollemia nobilis, assembly GCA_028583015.1. Classification (NCBI taxonomy): domain Eukaryota; kingdom Viridiplantae; phylum Streptophyta; class Pinopsida; order Araucariales; family Araucariaceae; genus Wollemia; species Wollemia nobilis. Next base: position 12,573,032 of record JAQPPZ010016936.1, read on the forward strand.
TAAAATCCAATACTTACCATTTTATGATGATGAACAGATTATTACTTATGTTGAATACTTATATCATCAAGTATTAGAGTGGAGTTATGAGGATAAGGTCCGCCTTATCCCTCTGACATTATATTTTGCAATTTCAAAAATTTGGTGCATCCTAAGTTGGTTGTGACCCTAGAGATATATGTTGAAGGTGACACTTCTTATGACATGGATCATGAGGATGTCCTTCACAATGGCTTCTTATTTGATGGGTTAGTCTCTTGCATTACATAGGTTTATTATTCTAATTCTTATAATAACTTGGTTCATCTATCTCATAGATACCTTGGGAAATTAGGACTTTCTACCCTTTTATCAAGAAGGATGACATAGTTAGATTTTACAGTAATTTTTGTGTAGAAAATCCATAAAAATATATTGAAGAGGATACTTTTGGTGATGAGCATCATGATGATATCCTCAATAATAGTTTCTTCTTTTATGGGTGAGTCATTTACACTATTTTCCTTATTGACAAGACAGGAGGCATAATCTAAATATATATCGACTATGGCATAGATAATCTACACCAATTGGAGATACTAGATGAAAAGAAAATTCATGTCTTAGAACATTTACGAGTCTATTAGGATAGGCTCAAGTGATCTTACTCTAATAAATTTTTTAATCATTCTTTTGATTTTGGGGACCTTGTCTTCAAGGAAAACTAAAAGAACACCCATGCTTGTTCCAATCTTAAAGGTAAGTTTTACCCCAATTGGTTAGGGCTCTTTGACATAATGGCTAAGTTTACCTCAGGTGCCTATCATGTAGCTTATTTAGATGGTAACTAACTTAAATAACTAATGAACATAATGCATCTAAAAAAATATTATGCATGACCCATATTGCATTTATTTTATTTTTATATTGCAAGTATCTCAGCATCACATTGTATCTAGTTTCCTTGCTCATATTACATGATTGCCTATCATATTTTGCATGGTTTGCTTTCCATGGTGTTCCAGTTGCATTTTTTCTTGTCATAATTTCATTTTTTCTTGATCATATTTGCATGACTACTTGATCATATATATTTTTTGGGACTTCACGATAATGGCAAGTGATGATACCTAGTTACATCATAGCTCACATGCACTGCACTCACACTAGGGATTTGATGCCTAGTGAAGCCCCCAACCTAGGGATCATTCCCATGCACTTTCATCATTACATTGCTCATTTTCTTCTCTTTTCTTCATATCTTTCTTATATCCCTTTAACTTGAGAGTTTTCATTATTCCACCTCTCCAAGTCAAGGGGTATCATTTTTTATTTTCTTCATATTATCTTATTTTCTTTTCTTTTCTTCTTCTTGTTCTCCCCTTATATTCCATGACCTTGAGGGCTTTAAAACTGATCATCCATCTCTCTCCATGTCAAGAAATATATTTTTTCATCTTGTATATCCTTGTCCTTTGCATGTATTCCTTCTTCTTTTCTTCAAGATAAGGATATATGTTCCTTCTTTCTTCTTGTTTTCGCTCACGCTATTCCTTATTGATTTTTTCAATTGCTAAACGGTCATCATAGGATGGGGTAGATACCACATGAATATCATTTATGATGTTCATACAACCACTAACTATCTTATGCACACTTTTTAACTCTCAAAATTTCAAGAAAAACATGCATAAACACATACTTTTATCCTTTGCTTTTTTTTTCTTTTTTTTTATTCTAGCACACACACACACACACTTTTTGTTCACTTAGTTTTGCTTTCTCTACACACCTTCTTGCATAGACAACATCCCTATATATTAGTACTCACTTTTGCACATCACTCACACATAACACACCTCATAAGAGATAAGCTTCATGGCTACACATGAGGGGCAACCTCCATCCGAGTCATTTTTGAGAATACATCCTAGCGGGTATCTCTTTCTCTATAGCCATTTTAGTGAGCAGTACACTCATCACAGGCTACACTCCACATTTTTCCATCTTAGTGAGAACTACACCTATAACAAGTATCACTCCACACTTGTCCATACTCTTTGAGCATCACACCCTTTTCGGATAGCTTCATGGCCACATGCGAGGGACAACCTCCGTCTTGGTCATTTTTTAGCATACATCCTTATAGAGTTCCACTCATTTTTTCTTATTTGCTTTCTTTCTCTTTGACCTTTTGGAGCTTTATTTTCTTCTTCTTATTCTTCTTATTCTTCTTCTTCTTCTCTTCTCTTTTCTTGATTTCTTCTTTCTATTCACTCATATGTGCATTTCATGTTGCATTCAATCTAGGTTGCATTTAGATTTTACTTTAGTTAGCATCCATTCATTCATTCATTATGCATTGTATTAATTATGTTTATAATATTCATCCATAAAAAAAAATCACTTAAAAATTAAAAAAATTAATGCACATACATTTTCACACAATAAAGTAATAAATCCATAATATTATATTAATTGATAATAGGGAATACATGTCAACTAGGTCAGTGTGACATAGTCCCCACCACTAGGGATGCATGCTTAGGTTATAGTGGTTTTCAAATAATATAATTAGTGAAATAATTTGGATTTACTATTATCTTATTTAGGTATCGATGTTACCATTGTTGCAAGGTTAGAAAGGGCTAGAAACTTGACCATAAAAGTATTGTCAAGCAAAAAGGATATTTTTAAATTATATGAATATAATGATATATTAATAAGTAAAGTACATAATAAGGATGATAAAAATTTAATATAAAATAACCAACACTATATAAATATTAATAAATATCAATATGAGAAGGACGAATATCAATATGAATAACGAGAGATTGATAGAAACCAACAAGAAGGGAATGAGATCTAGATAATCCATGATAAATAAACTCTTATAACTTTAACATATCTTTTGTTATATATTTGATAGTAGTAGTATCATATGTTAAATAAGGATTGAACTTATTAGATAAAAAAAAAAATGCATTTTTTACTAGTATGATGGATCTTATCTTATTCCTACATGCATTTGACACTAATTAAACAATCTAATTAAATAATCAAAAAGTCTTATAGTAATAAATACATGATTGTTATCCTATTTACATCTAAAATGTTGTCATACCCTTAATAACATGAGCCAATACCATATTTATGATATAGATACATCCACTTAAAATCCACTTGTCTAACATTGATTCATGCACATATTAGTCTCATTTTTGTGCTTAACTATCTCAATCTACTTTGGGTTGTATGGGATGTTCCTCTTATAATAAGCACCACACAAAGTATCAAAATATGTTGAATACATTGTTTACATACTATCCTTAATGGCATTCCCTAGGGCACAATATCTTCTTCTCACATTTATTCTCCACTAGTATCTTGAAATCCTAAATTTACACAAAGAAATTATCTATGGATTTAATAGTATAGATTGAAAAACATCCTAAAAAAATAATTAATAGCATTTTATTATTCAATATAGTTTCATTTTTTGAATTCATTCTAAATTAAATCCATTGAAAAGTATTTTAAAAGAGGTGGATCCTTGTAGAATATGTTTAAATTTTGAAACATCATATATATAGAAGAAAATTAAGTTATAATATGCATTCATACATACATAAATACATACATGTGTGTGTGTGTGTGTGTGTGTGTGTGTGTGTGTGTGTGTGTGTGTGTGTGTGTGTGTGTGTGTGTGTGTGTGTGTTGTATTTGTTGCATGGAATTCATAAAAATAGGTTTTGGTTATTCATTTAAAATAAAAATAATGGGTGTTAGTAACATGAGGGAAGAATCTGTGTAAACTCATTGAAAAAAATATACATTCTTTACGAAAGGGGTGTAAACCCTAGGTGTAGTCAAGTAATGGAAAAAAGTGATAAAATTAGATATATTCTTCATGAAAGAGATGCATACCCTAGGTATAGTCAAGTATTTATGAAAGAGAATTGTTCCCAGACCATCTCTTCAGTATTTGACAAAGCCTCTTCGGTAAAAAGAAATATTTCTTATGGATATTTGGGTTCATGGGTGGATGAACCTTTGCCTTCTATTAGGTTTTTAGAGGATGAATTTGGATTGGATATGATTGATCATGAATTCTAAAAAATTATCTATAAACTCAAAGGAAAAATACCAGGCTTGGATGAGCTCAAAGGATGCACTAAATATTGGTGGACCAGTACAAAATTCAAGGTAACTCTCCTACTTAAAATTTTATTTTATGTTTCATTTTCTAATTTAGTGGATAGAGATAGGGTAATGGATGTAGACATGGAAAATTGACCCATCCAAATGAATCATTTTTCCTTAGGTTACATTAGAAGGCTTTCAAACTTACTAGGAGCAAGTTTCATCCCCTTTTATTGTGATTTAACTTGGTTTTCTTTAACCTTGACCGAATCCACTTCTCATAAATTATGGGGTACAATTTCAATAAATTTAGGGTTTATCATAGAAAAACTTAAATTTTAAGTCAACCTTTTGGGGTGTCAACTTACTCAAGGTTAATTTTTATTTTCTCATATTTTAGCCCTCCAAACCCTCTATAAATAATTGAATTGGACTTCATTTTCCCCTGGATAGAGAGAACTAGTAATCTAAGAAATTTTGTATGAAATAACAATTTTTGGCTTCTTGAAAATATTATTTTGGTGCTCTTTGTGCTTTTTTGCTTTGTTGTTAGTGTGTTCCTTATGATTTGCAAGCGGAGATAGCCTTGATGATGACTTATCTTCTTGAAGGAGTGGAGGTATTCCACCTTTGCTCTTTCTTCTTCCACAAGATCACCAAGTTGTTCTTTTGCATTAATTAGTTTATTTAACTTTACCATTTTGTGTTTTATTGAATTTTGACCTCTTATTTGGGTTGTTAAAGCCCTATGTGTGAATTTGTGGCCTATCTACTACAGGGAACAAATTTGGTGAAAACCTTATTTTCAATTTTTGGGTGCTCTACACCCATATTGTTATCTATTATTGAATCCATGCTCAGTAATAAATAGGGAGTGGATTCAATCTAGGTAGATTTTGTAGTGATTGTTTATCCCAAAACCCTAGGGCTTTGATTTGTGTTTTAGTTGTGAGTTGTTACATCTTTGTTTCTATTATGTTTTGTCTTCCATAATTTTGTTTTACTTACATTTCATATAATATTAGCTTGGGGGTAACCACTTTTTCCCAAACTCTAGTTTCAAAATTACATTCTTATCCAAGATTTGTGTCCATTCTATTTTGCACTTCATTTATTGTTTCATGCTTGCATATTTTTGTGTGTTTTTTCCAAATTTCAAAGATCATTTTTTTTAAATGTTATCTAAAAGGACCTAGGGGGATTTATTTTTGCACCTTCAAGCATAATTATACAACGGCCTAAGTAGGCCCCATAACATTGACCATTATTTTCTAGGGTTTTTGTGAAGCTATTTTGTAGATTTGAAGTTGTTGGATATTCTGGATGTAAAAAATGCTTGGAACAAATGCTAGATCAGATAAGTACCATACGTAAATTTTTAGATTATGTGTTGTTTGATTTTGGTATTCCTATTCAAAACCTAAGTTATAAGTAAAATAAAAAACATTTGATTTCTTTCCAGGCATTTAAAAACAAAAAGGTATGTAGTTTTGCATATAGGGTTTTTGTCTTATTCATTGCATTACCTTAGACCCTTGATCAAAAAAAATATTTCATTTCTTGAAACCTATGGTTAGATATCATTGAATCAAAGAATCATATTGTGGTTAGTCATTATATTTGTGTATTTGTGTGTCCTGCATTGTTCTTTCATTTCCATAGTTTAGTCTTAAAAAGGCCAAACATAGGTATTTTATTGAAATTACACATTATACATTCCCACGCTAGACTTGGAGTGAGTCCTAAAACCATTCCTAGTGAACCCTTTTCTTGATCCTTGAGTGTAGATTTAAAATAGCCTTATGGTCACCTTGGCTCCCATTGGATTAGTCAAGAATTGTATGTGGTGTGCATGATTTCTCCCTCTACATACTTGGTGAACCTAACATGAGCACCCATATTAGTGGTAAAAATAGGAAGTCTATTCCTCTTTTGATTTTATTTTGAGAACATTTAAAGAAGACCTTTAAATGTTTTGTTTAGAATTAGAAAAAAATATTAAAAATATTCTTGTGTATCTTTCGCAAGTTTTCTCCTCTATATTTTCACTTCTCCTAATGGATCCATTTCTTAGGAGTGAGTGAAGGCACCTATAATTTAACAAATTACCCAAGAAAATTATCAAATTGATGTGTGGAATCATAATCTTGATGTAGAAGAGCAAGAACATGTGGAAATTGATACTAACTATGATCTCTATGAGGGTCCTAATGGTGGCTTCACTTTGACATCATTTGAACATGTTTAGGGTTTCATGAAATTCCATAAGGAGACGTTGCTTAAAACTATGGAATAGGAAGCCTAGCTTGAAAGTATTGGGACTGCCCCTCTTCCAACTATTTTTCCTCAAAATTTCCATGATAACCCTTTATTTGAATATACACATTATGGTAATCCTATCCACAAGCCAACTTACATCACAACTATAACCATCAATGTTGGAAGAAATCCATAGGTTCTTCCAAAAAGTAGTGCCACTTAAGATTATGTTCAATTTCCTCCTCATTCTACTAATCTCAACCTTCATGCTTCCATTCCACCAACTATTATTTATCCTCTCTAGCAAGATACCAAATATCACAACCCATACCATAACAGTGTCAATACCTCCAACATAGGCCAAGTTCCCTTTCAATAGCCTACGTATACCCCTCACCTAGGGGACCTAGGGGTATTGCATAGAAACAATCCTAAGGTGTAATGTATAACAAATATGATGAAACAATTGGTCTCAATAGTGGATATGATTCAACCTTAGAGTTTCACCTAAAACTAAAGAAATTTATAATCAACCCTTATATCCTATTGTTTCCTCTATACATTATCCTAAGCATTTTACAATAACGGTTTTGCCTATCTATAAGGTAACGTAATATCCAATTGATCATTTAAGAATGTTTAGAACAACATACGATGATATCATAGATGATGACATGAAATTGCTAAAGACATTCCCTAAGAGTCTTGGTGGTATGGCATTAGAGTGGTATTATTAGTTGCCTAATCATTATTTGAGTAATTTTAAAGAAATAGCTTAATTGTTTGGTCAATAGTTTGGAGATTATATTGAAAATAATGTGACCATGAAATATGTTTACATGTTGAAATAAGGTAAAGAGAAAAGTTTTTTAGAATTTCTATATCTATGGAGGAATCTAGTTGGATGGTTAAGATATACTCTACCTCCTTAAGATATGCTTGAGATATTTATTAAGAATTTATAAGAATAAATATCTTATGAATTAGAAACAATACCTATCATATATTTTTACCAAGCAATTGATCTAAAAATAAGGATAGAGAAATTCCTTATTAGAAGAGGTTAGCTTAAAGTGAAAGAAGATAGAACCACTAAAACATAGTATAAGAACAAGCATGTGGTGGGTGATGGGGTAACATATAGAAGGCTTGTTAACAATGTTGTTAATACCTTGCAAAATATGGCGCTTAGCCAACCTCAAAAAAATCCACAAAAAAAGTTCAAAATATTCAACATACCTATGATTGTGGTCCTAAAATAACTTTTGTAAGTTAACATGATTGATTTACCTTCCATAGGGTAACCTAATACCATATCTAATTAGTAAAATGTTGGTCAACACTATGAATACCATGGAGTGGAGAGACCCTTGATAAACTCATGTAAGAGGTTAAAACATGTGGTGCAAGATATAATTGATTAATGATACCTTATTATATAATGTTCTCAACCCAATCCTCCAAAAAACAATCAACCTCCTACTCAATAATAACCCACAACAAATGAATACAAGGGGATCTTCCAAGATCCCCTATTGGACCATGGTCATCTAAAAGCTAATAAAGTGTCATATTGTAATGTGCAACCTCATTATGATAATATGGTTGGTATGATCACAAAAACTACAAGGCAATAAGCACATATTCAACCGACTCAACCTTCTTAGTAGGAGCCAAGTTCTTCTTCCAACCTACCTTCAAAACCTCTCTTAGTTTTAAAGAACGCCTAAAATAGGAGCACAATATTAGAAAACCCATCTTTCATGTTGAATCCACAACCTAAAGTCTCCTTTGACATACAAAAATAATTAGCTAGTATCCTAGCTAAGATTTCCCTCTTAGAAATTTTAAAACATTCTCATATTTATAGGGAATATTTGTTGGAGGTTCTAAGACAACAATAAATTCCTCAAGACATTTCCTCTAGTGTTTAGTTAATTTTGTAGGTTCTCTTTGGATACATCACATCATATTTTTGAATTACAATATACCTTCCACAGACTTACAAGGGGATTCTTCCCTCTACATCATAACATATATTGGGGAAGATTTTATCAAATGAATCTTGATTGAAAATAGTTTTTCCCTCAATTTATTCACTTATAAAATATGACTTAACAATATCTGATGTCATAATCAAAGCTTTCAATAATGAGTCCCAAGAGACTTGTAGCATTATATCCCTCCCTATGAGGGTTGGTCCTAAGATATTAGACATCTTGTTATATGTAGTACCTTGCCCTACATATTTGAATCTTCCTCTTAGACACCCTTGGATTTATGCAATGAGGGTTGTCCCTTCTACTTTTCACCAATGTTTGAAGTTTCTAAGAATCAACTTATCACCATTTTGGATGACCCTTAACCATTTGAATATTGTTCACTAGTTGAGCAAGCTCAATATTATCTCAATTTCTATCCTTTTGTTTCTCTTTCCTATGTTTCTTCTTCTTTTTTAGGTTCCTCATCTCAAATAACTCAACAAACTAAAAATTTAAAAGTGATTGAGGAACCACTCATCAATGTTTCATCATGGGATCAATTTAATAATTTTATTTCAAAGTCTCTTTTACATCTTGACAAGCTACCACCTTCACCAAGGACTATGGGTTTACCTTGTAAGAAAGGTGAAGTAGTACACATTGGCACATGTACCTTTATCTTCATGGGTACGTCCCTAAAAGAAAATATTTGTGGTAGCAACCCTTTTCCTATAGAGCATTATTTTTCCCACTATTACCTATCCAATGATTAACCACTCTCCAAAAATATCCTATATAGCATGGGATATGTAGGTAAAGGTTTGGGGTGATGATATAAAAGCATCCAAGAGCCTTTGGATGTTGATATTTGACTTGGGAGATGTGGCATAGGCTACATTACCAATAAAATCCAATACTTGCCATTTTATGATGATGAACAGATTATTACTTATGTTGAATACTTATATCATCAAGGATTAGAGTGGAGTGATGAGGATAAAGTATAGCTTATCCCTCTGACATTATATTTTGCAATGTCAAAACTTTGGTGCATCCTAAGTTGGTTGTGACCCTAGAGATATATGTTGAAGGTGACACTTCTTATGACATGGATCATGAGGATGTCCTTCACAATGGCTTCTTATTTGATGGGTTAGTATCTTGCATTACATAGGTTTATTCTTCTAATTCTTATAATAACCTGGTTCATCTATCTCATAGATACCTTTGGAAATTAGGACTTTCTACCCTTTTATCAAGAAGGATGGCATAGTTAGATTTTACACTAATTTTTGTGTAGAGACTCCCTAAAAATATATTGAAGAGGATACTTTTGGTGATGAGCATCATGATGATATCCTCAATAATAGTTTCTTATTTTATGGGTGAGTCATTTACACTATTGTCCTTATTGACAAGACAAGAGGCATAATCTAAATATATATCGACTATGGCATAGATAATCTACACCAATTGGAGATATTATATGAAAAGAAAATTCATGTCTTAGAACATTTACGAGTCTATTAGGATAGGCTCAAGTGATCTTACTCTAATAAATTTTTTAATCATTCTTTTGAGTTTGGGGACCTTGTCTTCAAGGAAAACTAAAAGAACACCCATGCTTGTTCCAATCTTAAATGTAAGTTTTACCCCAATTGGTTAGGGCTCTTTGACATAATGGCTAAGTTTACCTCAGTTGCCTAAAATGTAGCTTATTTAAATGGTAAATAACTTAAAGAACCAATTAACATAATGCATCTAAAAAAATATTATGCATGACCCATATTGCATTTAGTTTAGTTTTATATTGCAAGTATCTCATCATCACATTGTATCTAGTTTCCTTGCTCATATTACATGATTTCCTATCATATTTTGCATGGTTTGCTTACCATGTTCTTCCAGTTGCATTTTTTCTTGTCATAATTGCATTTTTTCTTGATCATATTTGCATGACTACTTGATCATATATATTTTTTGGGACTTCACAATAATGGCAAGTGATGATACCTAGTTACATCATAGCTCACATGCACTGCACTCACACTAGGGATTTGATGCCTAGTGAAGCCCCCAACCTAGGGATCATTCCCATGCACTTTCATCATTACATTGCTCATTTTCTTCTCTTTTCTTCATCTCTTTCTTATATCCCTTGAACTTGAGAGTTTTCATTATTCCACCTCTCCAAGTCAAGGGGTATCATTTTTTATTTTCTTCATATTATCTTATTTTCTTTTCTTTTCTTCTTCTTGTTATCCCCTTATATTCCATGACCTTGAGGGCTTTAAAACTGATCATCCATCTCTCTCCATGTCAAGAAATATATTTTTTCATCTTGTATATCCTTGTCCTTTGCATGTCTTCCTTCTTATTTTCTTCAAGATAAGGATATATGTTCCTTCTTTCTTCTTGTTTTCGCTCACGCTATTCCTTATTGATTTTTTCAATTGTTAAACGGTCATCATAAGATGGGGTAGATACCACATGAATATCATTTATGATGTTCATACAACCACTAACTATCTTACGCACACTTTTTAACTCTCAAAATTTCAACAAAAACATGCATAAACACATACTTTTATCCTTTGCTTTTTTTTTCTTTTGTTTTATTCGAGCACACACACACACACACTTTTTGTTCACTTAGTTTTTCTTTCTCTACACACCTTCTTGCATAGACCACATCCCTATAGATTAGCACTCACTTTGGCACATCACTCACACATAACACACCTCATAAGAGATAAGCTTCATGGCTACACATGAGGGGAAACCTCCATCCGAGTCATTTTTGAGAATACATCCTAGCAGGTATCTCTTTCTCTCTAGCAATTTTAGTGAGTAGTACACTCATCGCAGGTTACGCTCCACATTTTTCCATCTTAGTGAGCACTACACCTATAACAAGTATCACTCCACACTTGTCCATACTCTTTGAGCATCACACCCTTTTTGGATAGCTTCATGGCCACATACGAGGGACAACCTCCGTATTGGTCATTTTTTAGCATACATCCTTATAGAGTTCCACTCATTTTTTCTTCTTTGCTTTCTTTCTCTTTGACCTTTTGGAGCTTTATTTTCTTTTTCTTATTCTTCTTATTCTTCTTCTTCTTCTTCTTCTTCTTATCTTCTCTTTTCTTGATTTCTTCATTCTATTCACTCATATGTGCATTTCATGCTGCATTCAATCTAGGTTGCATTTAGATTTTACTTTAGTTAGCATCCATTCATTCATTCATTATGCATTGTATTCATTATGTTCATAATATTCATCCATAAAAAAAATCACTTAAAAATTAAAAAAATTAATGCACATACATTTTCACACAATAAAGTAATAAATCCATAATATTATATTAATTGATAATAGGGAATACATGTCAGCTAGGTCAGTGTGACATAGTCCCCACCACTAGGGATGCATGCCATAATCTAAAATTGGCATGTCACCCTGATCTTAGACCTAGCCCTATCTTTGTGAGTCTGCATCCTCTACTCTACCCACCAAATGTGGTGGAGGTATGTTCATGGACTATGTAGTTGTCTATAAACTTGACCATGATTAGATTTATGATTGAAGGGAGGCTAGTGGAGGTATCCACTAGCACTACCTAGAAGTACAGTGCCTAATAAAAGATCTCCCTTTGTACAACTACCTCTCACCTCTCCTCTATCCTATGTAGCTACTCTTGTAGAAGGTGGACCCACTCGCCTAGTTGGATTCTCATCGCAAGATATATCCCCTTAACCTAAGCCCACTGTTGCTCCTACTCTAGCTGACCCATATCTCCCCTAAGGTTTCTCACCTTAGTCCTCACTATATCTCTCTCTACCATGACCCAGTCTAGCTATGAATGGAGTGTCTATCTCCCCTAGCATGGTGATCACCCTATCTAGAAGCCCCGTTGGGTCTCCGTGGCTTATTATACCACCAAGTCATACTTATATTATTATGGGGGCACATATATCTATCCTCCATATCCTTGTGCCAAAGAGGGTGATGGTCATATTCATGGTTGTCACCACCTCCATCCTAACATATACTCTTATCTACATAGGAAGCTAGGGCATTTGCTCTCATCACTTTACTATGTAATAGTTAGGCTCTCAAAGCGCTAGCTACACTCATTGGCCCATGACTTGGTGCCTCTACACTGGCACCTATGGGGAGATCCTTGGTGGTATATTACCCCTATAATATATCCTATATTTGAGGGTCACCTTGACATCATCCACTCCAGGATAGATGTAGAGGTAATCAAATATATACTCCTCCATAAATCTAGATACATTAAGGTCCCTTATAAACCTTTATGGATCCCTTATCATCCTCCTATACCAATAGTCCCTATGGTTTGATATCTCTTGGAAAATCCTGAACTAGCACCATACCCAATCAAATCAGAAATCCTCCAACTCACCCTTCTCTATGGTGACCCACCAGATTCTCCTAACCCAATCCAACTACTCTACATCCTCATACCATCCAATGTGTATATTCCAATATCACCACATAATTTTGTTGTCTTGTAACTCATCTATGACACACCTCCCTAGTGGTATAATACCTGTGGATGACCTTTGTGTTTGCTCCAAGTATTGGGACCATCTATACCCTATTGGTCACTCTAGGTTGGGTAGTTTTCATGATATGGAATCTAACATCTTGATGTTTATGTGCTCCTAAAACTACACCTAGCGGAAATTCATGCATACCAGTCATGTATACCTTTTATAAATGATATTGTATAATTTTTGATATAAATAAGCTATCATGTATGAACCCCTTGCAAATTATACATGCTAGTCTTGTCTATCTACTACCACCCCTTTCAATACCTATGGTAGGTATTGTCGACTCATTTGGTACACTATAAATATTTCCACCACTTCATAGAGCATGGTCATTAGTACCTTGACCCCATGTTATCGAAACATATCATTGACATAGAATCTACTTTTATGGATCTCATGTGATGGGTCCCCTATTAATATTTGCATTATAACCTAAGCCACTTGTGCCCTATAAACCATCCTCACCCTGATGTGATCCTCAAGAACTACCACACATCCTCAAGTGTGATAGTCATCTCTCCCATTGATAGCCAAAATGTGGATGACTTCAAATACCACATCTCTACTAGCACTATCAGTAGTGCTATGTCTGCCTTTACTTGGAGTATTTCTACCAAGTGTAGAAGCCCCAATACCTCTATGGTGCATCTCTCTGCTACCGTGAGCTCCTAAAGTGCCTCCTAAAGCATAATTGACCACCATTCCCTGATCTCAAGGATATAATCCTATAACAAAAAAAAATTCAATAGTATTCATCATATAATCATAAAAAGCATACTAAAACAAAATGCATGTTAATTTTGCACACCAAGAACAACCTATTTTATCTTCTTCTTTCTCTTCTTTATTTTTTCTCTCTATTTTTTATTGTTCTTCCTTATTCTTCAAATTTATACCTTGTATCCTCTAGGGCATAGATTAGTGAATCCATGCCTTTTACAGTACAGGGTGTGGAGTTGATCACCACCTGAACCAACAAGATCTGCAAGCAAGTGCTAGATCTATGCTTGGGCCTTGTGTGGTGACTTCTACTTGAAAACATAAAATTCAACTAAGAAAAGTGCTTAAATTCACCAAAATTCAATCTAATCATAATTTCAAGCTAGGATTATGGATCTTAACCATGCTCAATTTTCTATTGCTCTGGCTTCACTCATAGCAACTACCACTCAGTGTGGGGGAAGTGCCATCCTCTCATTTTTTCTAGAGCCCTCTTCTATTTTCTTACGTGATGAAAATGAATAAATTTTTTCACCACTTTTTCGTTTTATTCTTCCTTTTTGTTTTTATCTCTCCTATTTCTTCCTTTTTGCATGTTTTTCATTGTTTGTCACCCTTTTTTCTTCTAAGTCTGTCATTTCAAGTTTCCTTAGGAATTTTACATTCCTTTCAAAACTCAAGGGGACACCTTGGTTTGAGATGCATTAATGTCCCTAATGCCTCTATTTGCATGTAAAATATTAAAAGTGTTTAAAATGATACCATTTTGTGCACCACCCCTTTCTTCTAAACTAGCCACCTTTTTTTTATTGCATTTGTCATTATTTTCACCCATATGTATCTACATATTTCTTGTATGCATTTATTAGGTCATAAATGGATCAAAGAGGGAAAATTGACCCACCCAAATGATTCCTTTTCCTTAGGTTCCTTTAGAAGGATTTCAAACATGCTAGGAGTATATTTGGTCCATTTTCTTGTGGTGTACCTTGCTTTTTATTAACCTTGATCAAATCCATACCCGATAAATTATGGGGTGCGAATTTGGAAAATTTAGGGTTTTCCTTAAAATACCTAAATTTTAAGTCATCCTTTTGAGGCATCGGCTTACTCAAGGTTAATTTTTGTTTTTCCACCCAGCCCTCCAAACCTTCTATAAATAAAGGAATTTGACTTCCTTTTTCCCTAGATAGAGAGACATAGCAATCTATGAAAGTTCAAGTGAAGTAATGATTTTTGGCTTCTTTTAATTTTTTTCTGGTGGTATTGGTTTTTCTGTGCTTTGTTTTTAGTGTGTTCCTTGTGATCTACAAGTGGAGATAGCTTTTTTGAAAATTTATCTTCTTGAATAAGTCACGGTCTTCCACCTTTGCTCTTGCTTCTTCCAAAAAATCACTAGGTTGTTCCTTTGCATTCATTAGTTCTTTTAATTTTATAAATCTATGTTTTGTTGCATTTTGGTCTCTGCTTTGGATTTTAAAAGACCTTTGTGTGAATCTGCATCATGTTTTCTACAAGGTGTAGATTCAAAAAAAATCCTATTTTCACTTTTCGAGTGCTATGTGCTCATATTTTTCTCTATTACCAAATTTTTGCTCGATAATCCATAGGGAACGTATTTGGTCTAGGTTGATTTTGGGGTGATTTTTCATCCCAAATCCCTAGGGATTTGATTTACATTCTAGTTGTGAGCTATTGTATGTCTATTTCCATTATTTTTTATCTTCTATAATTTTGTTTTACTTGTATTTAATATCATATTAGCTTGGGGGCAACCACTTGCTCTCAAATCATAGTTTTAAAAATGCAATCTTGTCCAAGCTTTGTGTCCATTTTTTTTTACACTTTATTTAGTATTTCATGCTTGCATATTTTGTTGTGTTTGTTCAAAATTTCAAATATCATTTTGTTTTTGAAAGTTCAACTAAAATGACCTAGGGTGATTGAATACTACACCTTCAAGCACAATTATACAATGGACTAAGTAAGCCCCCTAACATTGACCACTATTTTCTAGGATTTTTTGAAGCTATTTTACATTTTTGAAGTCATTGGGTATTTTGGATGTAAGATAAATGTTGGAACAAGCACTGGATTAGATAAGTTCTCTAAGTAAAGCTTTAGGTTATGTGTTGTTTACTTTTGTTATTCTTGTTCTCAAACCTATGTTCTAAATAAAAGAAAAAATATTTGATTGCTTTCTAGGCATTTAAAAACAAAAAAAATGTATGTACTTTTGCATCTAGTGTTTTAGTCTTGTTTTTTGCATTCCCTTGGACCCTTGCTCAAATAAAAAGACTTCAGTTCTTGCAACCTAGGGTTAGATATAATTAAATCAAAGAATAATACTAGGGTTAGTCATTATATTTATGCATTTGTGTGTCTTGTATTATTATTTAATTTCAATAGTTTAGTCTTAAAAGGGTCAAACATAGGTGTTTGCTAGAAATTACACGTTATACATTCCCACTTTAGACTTGGATTCAATCTTCAAACCATTCCTGGTGAACCATTTTCTTGAGACTCGAGTGTAGACTTATAAGATTCCTTTAGTCACCTCGACTCCTAGTGAATCTAGTCGATAATCATACACGGTGTGTAGTTTTTTCATCAATACAATGGATTATAGATATAATTAGTTTTTTTGACAAAAGAGTGTCTATATAAAACCTTGGATTCCTATTTTCAACCCCTTTATAGAATAATTTAATGGATTCCCTATTTGGGTGAATATTTATGCTCTCCCTATATATTTTTGGGGAGAAGTGATATTCACCAAAATTAGTAATGCCATTGGTGCATTCCAGTATATGGATACCCAAACAAAGAAAAATTTATCTCATAAAATTAATATGAGTAAAGTAGGATTGGGTGTTTGGATGAATGTTTTAGTTATTGTGCCTCAATCCATTACTATCTCCTAAAGAAAAGGGTAATGGATCCAAATTATTGAATATGAAAACTTCTCTCTAAGTATTTGTCTCTATAATGCATGAATTAACTATTTCCAAAAGATAAATAGATTCCTTGATCCAATTATCAATTTAAAATGCCTAGTGAATAAGTCATTAGGATGATATAATGTTGTTCTGACAATGTTTAATAATATAAAACTAATTTTGAATTGTTCTCTAATGAGGAACAACATAACTAAAGAAACAAAAATGCAACACCAAATAATATGAAATAGAAATTAGAACTCACATAACATAGAATTGCATAATGAATGATCTTATAATAATGGGGGGAGACTAAACACTCCATTGTTACAATGATGATCTTTGAATCCTTTGATACAGATTTTACAATGGCTAGGATTCTTAGAAAACCTAGAAAAACAACATTGGTGGAGTCTTCAAACATGTTCTTACTCCCAAAAGAAGTGGAATCCATTATGGCAAAGTCAAAACCATGTGATGTTGCCCCAAATTTGGGTTGATTCAATGAAGTTGAATAATTTACCTTTTGGCGTCATTGATATGCAAAAGATGAAAATTCAAAGATAACAATAGTCAACTTCAAAGGGTCAACTAGTGACTATCAAATAATTCCTATGATCAAACCAGTCACCCTAGCTAAGGCTAGTCACCATGATTATTGTCAAGGAAATGTGTAATGATGATGTTTGATTTTATCCATGTTTTAAGCCCCATGAACTAGGTCATCAATGACAACTTTTGTGCAAATTGTTTTTGGCAAGGTTTCACTAAAAATGTGAACTACCAAATATGATTGTGATTTTGAATAATGTGATATGGAATGATTAAAATGACCAAGTTTCATCATGGTAGGTTCTTCATCTTACCAAATTGCATGGATGCAAATCGCTACAATCACCAAGTATATATAATAACCTACTAGATACAAGGTTCACTTGAGTGTTGTTTGACTTGGAAAATATGCAAATGATGATATAGAATGATGTGAAAATGATGTATGAATAATGCTATTAATTATTGTGGTAATTTTGTGAATATTTGGACCATTTTGAAGTGCTTTTGTAACTTATTATGTGAATTTGTAATTTATGGTTGTAAACAAAATTTATGTGTCCAAATCCATTGGAATATTCACAAAACTTGTTAATATGATGAATGAGATGATTGGATGCAATATGGAGTGGTTTGGTTTGGATAAGCCACACTTTTGTGAAAATTTGATCTTTTGTCAATATTGATTCCAAACACATGCTTTTGGCATGCAGGAATTTCCTTCGATGTTTGAGTGTTCTGCAATTGCCCATTGGTGTCTCAAGGTGCCTAAAGCAGCTATAAATAGCTATTAGGATGAGAAACCAATCTCATTTGTGCATTTGAGAGTTTGTGAAGCTATGTCTTGGAGAGTGGAGTGAAGTGAGGTGAAGTGGTTTGAGTGCAGAAGCTATGATGGTGTAGGGAGTGGGTGTGAAGTCCAAGGCTGATGCTAGATTATGGGTTGCTAAGGTAATACCCTTGCTTGTGTATTGTGCATTATTTTTGTGTTTTTGTGATTTTTGTTATTTTTATTTTTAATATTTTATATATTTTTTTTTTTAAGTGTGAAAAATGACAAGTGTTTTTGTGTTGTGTTGTAGCTTAGGATTTTGGAGGCTCGGCACCAATTCTCACCTCTCATTCCTAGAATGAGGAAGGCAATATCATATGATGAGTGGAAGTTGTTGGAGGATGTGGAGATAGCAGAGGTAGCTCAGGTTGATGTGATGAGGGCTAATGAGGGGTACCTCTTTGCCTTGGTGGAGATGTGGGATGTATATACGATGAATTTTAAGCTTCCCACAGGAGAGGTGACCATGCCCTTGGAGGATGTATATCGCATCTTCAAGGTCTCGATGGAGGGGATCCGAGTTGAGGTTGGGCATGGGTGGAAGATAGATATGATGAAGATATTTGGTGGTGGTTGGAAGGGTGTGAGGGTGGAGATTTTGGGTATACCTTATTTTTCCATTTATATGGACAAGAATTTGGATGCCCTTCATGCCTTGGTAATGTTTGTGTTGGCCAACATAGTGGCCTCGAACAACACTGGGTGTAGGTTCCCTTGGAACCTGGTAATAGTAGTGAGCGATATGATCACTAGGTGGTAGATGTATGCATGGGCTCCTTCATTATTGGTGCAAGTATACTGGGAGCTTTATGAGGTGATGTGGTGGGGGAGGAAGGTATTGGGGTGTAGCTTACTACTACAGTGTTGGGGATGGGATCACTTTAGTGTTGCTTGATTGGAGGGCTTACCAATAGAAGACTTGGGCAGGGAGAAACCCTATGCTAGGAGATGGTTGATGAAAAAGGATGTACAACTGAGTCAACCCGTGTGAATGATTCAATGGTACCATGATTTATGGGTTGGATTGATATCCACCCAAGTGATATGGAGGTCATGGCTTTCTTACAGGTGGACTAGATATGGATAGCACTTACGATGAGTGTGGCAGGTAGGCTATCAAGAGTGGCAGAGATAGTGAATATGGAGAGGATGTGAAGGAGGCTCTATATGGGAATCTAGATCAGAGGAAGGAGGATTAGGTCTTGGTTATCCATTTTTATAGCATTGTTGTTTAATTAGGGACACCAAACTTGGTGGGATGTGAGGTGAAAGACTTATGAACTGACATGGATGTTGACATGGAAGAAGATATGCATGTTGATATGGAAGAAGATATGGATTTTGATATGGAAAACTACCTATTTTGTCGAGACTCATAAATACTATCAACATCAAACAAACTCACTAAAACTACCTAATACTTCTAGGACCAAATGTGTGTGTAGTGAATTCATTTACCAAATCATGAGTATGGTAATGAATCAAGGCAATAAAGAACCAATGTGTGTAAGTGAGTTCATTAACTCATGTTGAGTAAATTGGGTAAACCTCTTATGGATGAAACCAAGAAGCTAGCCTATTCATATGAGTGGTCATAGGTCTCTTTGAAAGAGATATGTCACCATGCATGAGCATACTCCACTGCCATTCAATTGTATATAGCTTTGGTGGAGGCTAACTCCATAGTCCATGATTTTTTTTTTTGATCTCTTAATTTTTTTTGATGACTACCTAACCGTCTGACTGGAAATGTAGTATGATTCTTACAACCCAATGATCAGTGGTGTGTGATGTAATATATTTATAGTTTTTGTTAGGGATTTTCCCTACTCTTTATTTTATTTTTGGAGTCGTGATAGTGGTGAGAACCACTATTTTTATGGACTTTGTTACATGATAGGACTAGCAAGGATGAACCTTTTCACTTCGAGGTACATACCAAGTATGGTGTTATCCCTCTTTGACACAATATGTTTTTTTAAAGATGTGAAATTGTGTTTGGTTCAAGAATATTTTGAATTAAATTCCCATAACTCAAGATTTTATTAGTGTGTAAGTGTAATGATCCTAAAAATAACTCAACATGTATTTTGGAATTTGCTTAAAACACTAGGAGTGGTTGAGTGACCGAAAACACCTAGGACTTTTATGAAAATGTGGTTTGCATTAATGTCAATTTGACTTGGTGGGATTGTGTGGACGACATTATGAAGGTGCCCCTGATTAAGGCCATATAAATTTTTGTTGGACCAATTAAGACCTTTAAATTAATAAATGATCCCTATGTGAAATATGAAATGTGGATGTAAATGCAATGTATGATATGCAATTTGTGACATGCAATTTTGTGAAATGTAATTTTGTGAAATGCAATATGAGATGTGGGTGAATGCATTGTTTTTGGAATGTATATGTATATTCAAAGGATATGCAATGTTATGAATGAAATGTATGTAGAATTTTTTTGTGTATTATCCATGTATATATACATATATAGAAGTCAAATCATGCATAGAATGCTCTCAAGTGTATGACATTAAGTGGTTCAATTTCTTCTTCTCCCTATTTATTGACAAGACTGTAAGTACCACTACCCACTCTCTGAGTAACAATGTATGGACCTAACCAATTAACCATGAATGTATCACAAATATGCAACAATGCATTGGTGTTTTGTTGGTTCTCTTTAAGGACAAGATCTCCTACTTGGAATTCACGTAGATGAACTTTGGCATTGCAAGCATGCTTTAGACGGTTTTGATAAACTCATAAATGTTCTAAAACATTGACTCACCTCTCATCAAGAAGTATGAGTTGGTCAAGATGTTATTTTATAGCAGTGTCATCATCTATGAATTCCTACAAATAAATTTGCAAGGAAGGGATCTCGATGTCAAGAGGTATGATTGCTTCGACTCCATAGACCAATGAAATTGGTGTTGCACTTGTATGCGTGTGAATGCTTTTTTGATAATCCCATAGTGCCAAGGGAATTTATGTATGCAAATATCTATGATTTTATTTGACAAGTTTCTTGGGAATAGCAATTAAGGTCTTTTTTGAAGCTTCAACTTATCCATTTTCTTGTGGGTAATAAGAAGTCAAGAAACTATGTTGAATGTTTACTTTCTTACAAAGTTCTCGAACATACTTGTTCTTGAAAGACTTACCATTGTCGGAGATGATTTTTGAGGGAATACCAAAATTAAAAATGATGTGATGAAGTATAAACTTCACAATTCTAGGTCCTATCGTGTTGGTTAGAGGAATTGCCTCAACCCACTTTGTGAAGTATTCGGTGGCTGTGATGATGAATGTATGTTGTCCCAAGGAAGGGGGTGAAATTTTACCAATTAGATATAGACCCCATTGTGAAAAATGCCAAAGGATTTGAATAAATTGTAAATCTTGGGATGGTACATGAGTTAAATTAGCATGTTATTGACACTTTTTGCAATATTTAACATATGTGCAAAAATCATGTTCCATTGTGGGCCAATAATAACCCATGCATAAAAAATGCTTTTCAATGGACATTCCACTAAATTGACCACCACAAGAACCAACATAGGCTTCAACTATGGCTCTTTGTGCATCACTAGGCTTGATATAACGAAGGAGGACTCCATCATAGCCACGCTTATACAACACATCCCCCAAGAGAATAAAATGATCTACCTTTTGCTTGAATGTGCATTTGGCACATGTCATATGCTAGTGTTCCAAAATTGAGAAAGGCTATTATTTGTCTTGACCAAAGATCATATGGATATGAATGGATAAAGAAAATATCCTTTTCATCTTTAGACTCATAACGAATAATTGCATATTTAGAGATAATTAAAATTATAAGGGGTTGTACCCATCCAATGAAATATTTTGGAATCAATTATCCAAGGGAGGCCATTGCATATGAAAACTTATTGGTCGAACATGGAAAACTATTGATTTCATACCAATCAAATTTAGAGGGAAACTTCATTGCTACTTCATGATAAATCTTGATGGTAGGTTATTTGCATTGGTATTCTCCATTTATTTTCTTGACAACAAGTTGAGAATCACAAAATATCCTAATATGCTTAATACTCATAGATATGGTTGATTTAAGACCTAATATTAGGGCTTCATACTCTGCAGTGTTGTTTATGCATTGGAAGTCAAGTTTGATGATAACGGGATAGGTACCCCCCTGGGGTGTGTGAAATATGACTCCAACACGTTGGCATTTCATGCAATTAGAGCAATCAAATAATAGTGTGATATCAATGTCTTCTTCTGGAATGACATCTTATTCTTGTTCAGTGATGGAAAATACCGAATCATCTAGGATTTCAATAATCAAAGGATGATCACTAGGTAGTGGAGCTTCCACAAGTTGATTGGCTATTACATGACCTTTAATGGATTTTTGGCTAATGAATTCCAATTCAAATTTAGTAAGGAACATTATAAATTTAGCGGGTGTTATTGTAAGTACAAAATATCATATAACATAAAGTATTGTCTCTAGCTATGACATAAGTTGTGTAACTAAGCATGTAATGTCAAATTTTCTTAGTGGTAAAAACCACTTTTAAGCACAGTTTTTCTACATAAGTGTATCTAGTTTCATATCTTACCAATATCTGACTAATGTAGTAGACAACTTGCTCTCAATTTTCCTCATTATTTTGTGCAAGCATTGTCCCTAATGCAAAGTCTGTTGCTAAGATATAAATATATAAAGGGATCCTCAGACGAGGAGGATCTAAGACTGGCAAAGAAGCTAGGTATTGCTTAATTTCATAAAAGTATTGTTGGCATTCTTCTATCCAAGAAAATGGCATCTCCTTTTGTAGTAGGTGATTGACTGACCTACATTTTTCATAAAGTTGCACAATAAAATGATAGATTAATTGGATCTTTCCTTGTAAACTACATAATTCCTTTAAGTTAGTTGGGGGAGGCATCTCTATAATGGCCTTGAACTTGTTAGGGTCCACCTTAATACCTATTTTTGAGATAATGAATCCTATAAGTTTTCCCGAGGTAACACCAAAGACACATTTCTTGAGGTTCAACCTTACATTATGCTCTAGGAGTTGGTAAAAAACTTTCTTCAATACACCAATGTGCTCTTGTTGAGTTTTAAATTTAGCCAAGAGATCATCCACATAATCTTTGATAATATTATGCATGTAGTCATATAAAATTTATTTCATGACACATTGATAAGTAGCACTTGTATTTTTGAGGCCAAAGGGAATCACCTTGTAAAAAAAAAATCCCCAAGGTGTAGTGAATGTTTTTTTGTATTGGTCATCAAGATTTATTCAAATTTAGTTGTATCCTGAAAAACCATCCATGAGTGAAAGTATTTCATGGCTAGTGTAAGTGTTGACAAGAGTACCAATGTTTGGGAGAGAAAATTCATCTTGAGGACATGCTTTGCTAAGGTCTCTAAAGTTAGTGCAAATGCATATCACCCCATTAGGCTTGCAAACGGGTATCATGTTTTAAACCCACTTAGGATAGTTGATAAGAACTATGAACTTCATGTCTGAGAGCTTTTAAAGCTCTATTTTTACAAATTTGGCCATGATCAGATGCATTCTCCTAAGTTTTTTTTTATCGGCTTAGCATCAGGATGTAAGGTAATATTATGAACAACTAAACTAGGTTCAAGACCAGGCATGTATTTATAGGACCATGCAAATATGTCTTTATTCCTCTTAAGGAGAGAAATTAATTGGTATTGTTCATCAGGTGATAAAAATTTTCCAAGTTGTACAATTTGGGTATTGTCTTGGTCTAAACTAATGTCCACATCGATGGTATCTTCAATGGACATGTGGGAATATTACTTAAGTTCATGGGGCATAGGGATCAGATGAATTTCATCTAAGATGTCATCAAAATATTATGACTTATCCTCATTTGTTTATTCCTAAAAAACCTTGATATCCAAAGGTAAGGGTGAAGGCAAAAGCGAAGAGGATGGAGGAATGTAATTGGATGAAGCTCTTAACAATTCCTTGGATAAGACAAATTTGGCAAAGGATGGAAGTGAGGAAATCTAGTCCATATCGATGAGGCTTATGTAAATTGGAATTGGTTTAGCCAGGTCGTATAGATTATAGAACGGGGTAAATAAATCAATAAGACTCATGTTGACATATGAGCAAGGAGGATAAGGTTGTATGGAATGGGTTGACCCTAAGAACTGGTGCTAGGAGCTTGGTTAACCTGAATAGCAAAAAGTAACACAAATAAATGCATTTGACTAGATGATATATACATGCAATGCAAAGAAATAAAATGTTTTTATTGGTTTTTGATTGGTTTTTTAATTTTTTTATAGTGATGATAACCATTGTTTTGTGTTATGTACATATGTTACAATTTGTCTTATGAAATGGCATAATGGAATGGAGGTAGTGGTTCATCGATAGGGGTATATCGCTCTTGTGGAAGCATAAAATGAAATATGGGATCATGGAGTGGTAACATGTTGAGATAAAACTCTTCCTATTCGGTATGGGGAATGATGGGCTCTAATTCTTCTTAAAATTCATCCAAAATTATTGATGTAATTTTGAATTCTTCATAGATTTCATCATCAAAATCATTGGTATGGAAGGCTTTTTCTCCTAAATTGAGATTATTCCTTTTTAAGGCTTGTTCAAGAGATGAGGTGGTGGAAAGTGGGTGGTAACCTAGGCCTGAACGATGGTGCACTTCTTTATATGGAATATCAATGGGTTGTGACACTCCTTTTTCATGCAATCCTAGGCCATGATATTACCAATTGACTGTGTGAAAATAGTGATATGGAAATATTGTCATGTTTGGAATATTGGCAAGTGTCAATTCTTTGGTTTCCTCTATGGGTGCTAGAGTTGATGAAAAATAAATTCCCCCATATACAAAATTTATGCTATTTGGAGTTGAACCCATGTTATATACTGCTCCTATTCCCAAAGGTGGGTCATGTGGGCAACCAAAATACTTAGCCTTAGGAATGGTGAGGTGCATTACGGTGATGTCTTAGACCATATATTCACCAATAATAGGATTAGTGAGGTAGACCTCGACTTGGGATGACATGGAAGGAATATATTTAGATGATGGCTCGAGGAATGGTGAAGGTGGAGATGTTTCACAATCCATCATCTCAACTTGTGAAACATTAGGTGATGTTGATGGATTGGTTTGGTAAGGCTACTGAATGGATGATTATGAAGTGGATGGTAATGATTTTGATGATGTGGACTGACTATGACCACATGTACATGTAGTCAATGATGAATATGATTGGTCACGAAAGCTTGATTGGGGTTGGTGATAGGGAGCTCCTTAGGAATAGGAGCCTTTGATGCAGGAATTGGCATAGTGGTAGATGAATTGGTTGATGGTGAAAGGAACAAATGAGTGGAAGTAAGCATAGAGTCATAAGTATTTGAAATGAAATTTAAATACTTAAATGGCTCAACATCCACCAGTATGCAATGTACTTATCCCTCATAAATGTATTTCAAACATTGATGTAAAATGGAAGGAACACATCTCATTTTCCTCATATAAGGTCTTCCAAGGAGTACATTGTATGCCATGGATCCTTCCAATATGTGAAACATGGTATGAAATGATTTAATCCCTACTTAAATTAGTAAAAAAATAGTGCCAAATGTGGAATATAAAGCATCATTGAATGCTTTTAGGGTGAATTATGACTTCGTAATATGAGATGGAGGAAGGTTAAGATGATGAAGGGTGTATGTCATGATGATATTGATAGAGGAATCCGTATCAATTAGGACTCTTTTAAATGACTTCTTTTCAATTAGAGCCATGATGTGCAATGGAGGGTCTACTCATTTCGATGAGATTGGTTTAATCTCAAAGTCATAGAATATGATGGAAGGTTCTATGCATGTTTGGATGCTCCCTACAAAGTTGTTGAAGGCATTAGAATATTGATATTGTAGTTCAATGGATTTGATAATATCCATTAATGCCTCATTATGTGGGGGAGATTGTTGAATTAACTCATAAATTTACAATTAGCGTAAGCAATTTTTAGACTTGTGGTCAACCAGATACTCAATGAGATGATTGGTCATGGTGGATGATTTATGGGGGGATTTGGAGGATTTTATTATCTAGGTATATGGATTTTTTGCAAAGGATTGGGGGAAATTTTAATGGTTTGCAATTGAGGAGGTTGTGACACTTTTTCTTGAGGTTGTTGCCTTGCATTTTATTGATTGTTTTTTGACCTCTAGCGACCACATGGATGGCACCTACAAAACATTGGTATTGTTGGACATGATTGCCTTGATTAGGAGGAGTTTTTATATTATCCCCTCCTATGTTTGGTTGTACCTCCTTGTGATGAGGAAGTGGTGTTTGAAAAATACCACGGTTTCAATTTTTTTGAGCAAGGGGGCTGTAAAGCTTGATTGCCCCCAAGTCAATAAGGTCTTGCACTATGTCTTTAAATGCATGGCAATTGTTAATATTGTGCCCATTTTTCCTATGAGAAGGACAAAATAGATGTTCTTGATAATGTTTACTACATTTAGTAGGATCATCTAGCCAAATTTTGGGTAAAGCAAGTTTTTTCGTGTCATACAACCTTCAGAAAAGGGAAGCATATGATACGACTAAAGGGATGTATTGGCAATTTTGTTAGATATACTATCATCGAAGATGGTTTTCTATAGTTGGCACTATATTTTGCATGGATTGATTTGTCTATGGGACTACATGATAAACAATTTTTTGTGGTGTTTGTTGCACTAATTATTGTTGAGCTATTATTGATTGGCTCATAACCACTTGATTAAATTGATTGGGCTGATTGGCTAGTCTAGCCTATGTTGATTTTGGTTGTCTAGAATAGTTTCTTTTATATTGGCCCTTATTTTACCATTATTTTTATTATGCTTGAGTATTTCTTCTTGGATTTTGATTTTCTTGATGATACTAGCCTGAGCTAAAGCTTCTTCCAATGAATGATAATTTTGTAGTTGAAGCATCCAATAGATAGGTTTTAAACAACTCTTGGTGAATAGCTTGATTAGATCATCCATTGGTAGGGTGAATGGCAATTTTGTGATGACAACCCTCCAACAGTTTCTAAAATTGTAGAAAGACTCATCATCATGTTGTATTAAAGCATAGGCATCAGATAGTGAGAGTTTATTTCTAATATTTAGGATAAAAAGGTAAAATAATTGGTCAATAAATTGATCAAAAGTATAAACACTACGATTGGGTAATTGATTATACCACTCTATGGCATATCCTCCTAATTTTTGAGGAAAATTTTTGAGCATGAGAGCATTATCATTTTGAATTCTAAAATAGGCATGTACAAACGTGCTCACATGTTCTTTGGGATCTTCAATTACCTTTAATTTTTCAAACTTAGGCATCATAAAATATGTCAAATATGGCAATGATGGTACCGAAGGATGAATGATTTTATTGATCAATTGACGTAAGGTTGGCTTCTGATTTGTCAAACCAAGAGTATGTTGTATCAATTGATCTATCTATTTTTGCATGGCCTTAATTTGAGGGTCTTCTTCAGGAATGTGTAAGCCCTGAATTACCTAATGATTTTGTGGTGGGGTGGAAAAATATTGTGGAGTGACTAAATGATGTTGAGATTGGTAATGATGACTAGGTGAATTTGATGGAAATTGATGAATGGGATATTGATGGTGAAAATATACATAATTATAGAATGAGATTGATGTATGAGGGTTATGTCTAATTTGTCCAATGGAAATAGGATGGGTAGTGGTATGACTTGGTTGAGGAATAGGGATAGAAACCACAAAATACTATGGTGTCCATCATGGACGTTGGTTAATGGGAACAGTCTGAGTATAGTTTGGTAAAGGTATGGGGTTCCCTTGTACTTACTGTTGAGTGAATTGAAATTATCTAAGCAATTTTTTGAAGTGTTCCCATGTCTCATTAATGTCTCTATCATAAATGGAGGGTATGGAAGCATATGGTATGGAAGATATGGTTTGGGGATAAGTTAGACTAGGTATGGTAACTTGTGAGGCTAAAACTTGTGAAGCAGCATTTACATGTACTTCATATAAGGGGTTGGTGTATGTGGATGTGTATGAAGTGCTAGGATCACATGAGGATTGGGGAATGGATATATGGAAGGAAGGTGTAACTGATACCTTGAAAATAGGGTTAGTGTAAACCTGGGTAAACCTGTATGGTGGCTAGAAATAAACAAGTTCCTACTGTAAATTAGGATCTTGTCTAGGTGAATTTGGTACTAACTCTAATACATAGTTACAAGACTTCATGAGAGGTTCTACTCGTGCCATGTCTATGTGGGTAATGTGATGGTCAATGGTTGGTGAGGTTGACTCCTCTTGGGGAATAACCATATGAAAGGTTGTGGATGGCAATGAATGTGATGGACCTACAAAAAAATATTCCTGTGTCACATTCAAGGAATATAACAATAAGTGGTGGGGAAGGTGGTTGAGGTTTCTATTGGATTATATTGATTTAATGCTTTATTTTATTTTCTTGTTAAGACCATATAGCAAATAAACCAAAATACAAATTATGCAGTAAAATGAGATACAATATTTAAATTTCACAAGAAAAATAAACAATCAATGCTAATTTTTTTTACCACATGTGTCTTACCTTATTCATTGATTATCTCATTTTAATGTGAGTTCATTTCCTTAGGTTTCAATATTGTGTGTTTCAAATGTGCTAATCTAAATTAATCCAAAGAAAGGTAAAAACTATGGCTAATATAGGACAATGAGATTCTTACTAGTGATGAAATCTAGCAAGTTTTCTTAGGGGTGACCTAGGGTTTCTAATGGCAGAGATTAGTGTATGGAGTTCAAATCCATTGTCACAAAATCTCAAGCAATGGTTGGTGATAAAATCCAGTCACTACTATAAAAAGTGAATCATGCAGTGTGTGGTTCTTTTAAAAGAAAAATATTTTCTATTATTTTCATATAATTTTAGAAATATAACCACTTTCAATAGTCTAAATTAGAATCCATTGCTCATAATACCAATTTTTCCAAAGGATGTAGAGTACACCGCGTAAGACCAATTCTAAACAGTTGGGGGGTTCATCTACTCCTTCATATGGAATAACCCAAGTACGGGGATAATCTTGATATATGAATAATATTCCTAATTAGATCGACAAAAATAGGAATCCCTAACCCTATAATGTAAACTAATTATGCAATTTCAATTCACATGAAATCAAAATGCATTATATTTCCAATTTGAACATAGTAGAAAATAAAAACTTCAAATGGAAAGTGTGGATGGATGCAAAATATTAATATGGAACCTAATATGCAAGCTAATATGAATATTTTTCCAGATTACTTAATGGTGTTCTTTTTAGCTTAAAAATCTGAAAAAAACATAAGATTACCCCAAAATACGTAAATAGAAATGTTAGGGATTTGGCTATAGACTTATAAAACAGCTTACGCTTCTACTCCAACTCTCTATAAAATACCCCTGGATGTTTCTAAAATGCACTTGTGCATTTTTGGATATCCCTCAAGTGTTGTCAATCATTCGCACACCTTTTGTAACCTTCTGTAAACTTCCAAAAACACTAGATCCAACGAAAAATATGAAATCTATGCTTTTGAAAACCTTGCAATATGTTAGAAAACAATAAATAAATTAGTAAGGCAAATTATAAAAAGAAACCCTTAGG
Organism: Wollemia nobilis; assembly: GCA_028583015.1. NCBI lineage: Eukaryota > Viridiplantae > Streptophyta > Pinopsida > Araucariales > Araucariaceae > Wollemia > Wollemia nobilis. The sequence continues at coordinate 12,602,765 of JAQPPZ010016936.1, forward strand.
GGGTCCCATCATGATCACCATTTTAAGAGACAAAAATGCAACACCAAATAATATGAAATAAAAAATAGAACTCAAAGAACATAGAATTGCATAATGAATGATATTATATTAATGGGGAGAGCCTAAAAACTCCATTGTTATAATGAGGGTATTTGAATATTTTGATACAGATTATGGCTAGGGTTATCTAAAACCCTAGCAAAATAATGCTAGTAGTGTCTTCAAATGCGTCCTTACTCCAATAGAAGTGAGTGGGCTTTTGGTTATCCAATTCTAGGCCACTCCAGCTTAAGCAGTTGTCCAATTTTGATGTCACACTTCTAGATTTGCACATACTAAAAAAACAAATGAGTTAGTAGCAACTATGAGGGCTCCATAATGTGATGTCCTCTATGATGAATACCACAACCCTAACTATTTGCTTTAAATAACATGAATAGAACTTAAAATACATGTAATAAAATAATAAATAATAGATTTCCCTTATGTATTTGCTATCTTATGATCTGATAAATTTTATTGTAGTGAGTCAATGCAAAAATACCCTAGCATCACCTGGAGGCTAGGGAGACTTCATAATCTCTCATGTAAAAAACCCACAAGTACTTGGTGGTTGTAGAAAATTATTGTGGGTGCTAGGTGATGGTGGAATATGCCTAGGGGTTCTTGATGGTGGGGAAGGAAGCACCCAGAGGTGCTTGGGGATGATTGGAAGTGCTTGAATGCATTTGATAGCTGAGGGGGAAGTCTGCAGAAGTAGATCTGGTTGAGCGAGGGAGGCGACAATAGATGTAGGGGGCTATGGTGAGTGAAGATGGAAGGGAAGAGCACTTTGATACTTTAGAAAAATTAGCGATAAAAACTTCATATAAATGCTTAATATTCAAGGATTACTTAGGCGTTGAGCCATCAAAATGATTCCTATTAATAATCCAACCTAGGTCATACTTAGGGTTTCAACGACACTAATCATGTGGCTAAGATAAAAACATATCGGAGGGTGGATATTAAATTTAGGGTGTAGCATGGATTGATATGGATGTATGGATATGATTAGGTGAAATCAGATGGCTGGGATTAATTCACTTATATAAATATATATTTATTATATATCTATATAATATTATATATAAAATATTAATATTAAATATATATAAATATATGTAAATAAATTGTGGAAATGGTAAGAAATTTAGGATGGACGATAAGTGGCTAGGTTTTTGTGTCTACAATCACTAAGCATTACTTCTAGAATTTAACTAGAGTATTCCTTTGATTTTTCTCTTTTGAGAGAGGGATAAGTAAACTTTTACCTATTTTTATCATCATCATCATAATCATCATCACTATATACTCCTACAATTGATAATATTTACCATTTGGTTGATATGTTTTATCTCTATTATTTTGATTGAAATATCTTACTAATGTTTGTCTTTAATAATTAGAATTATCTTGTTTGTGTATATCCCATCCTTCAAAAGAGTAGTCCATTGGTTTTAAAAGAGTCAATAACTGGATATTGTTTAGGGATTGAAATTCATAAGTCATATATATTTTGGAATTATTTTAGATATTAATTAAACATATTAACTAGATTAGTATTTTTCATTATAAAGATATATTTTTTGGAATCCATTATTGGAGTTGGTGAAATACTAGACCTCTTATCACCCTATTCAAAATATTTGGTAGCAATGAGTAAATTGTCTATAATATTGAATTTTAACACATTCCTCTTCGATTGAATTATATTTATCCATTTCTATTTCTATCAAAGGGCTAATTTATTTGAGAAACCCTATTCTTTCTTCAATAGGATAGCCTTTTTCTCTTGAATTTTCACTATGATTTATCCAAAAAAATTGATGTTGTATCTTGTTAAAAAATAAGGCATTAATCTTATGATTGTGTGTCATCTATAATTTTTATTCTATCATATTTTTCCATCTTCTTGTTGAATTTAAACAATAGTAATTAAAATTTTCTTTTAAGTCTAGTATACATATTAGAAAAAGTTTATATTACATCATTTGGGTTATGTAAATGTATCTTCAAAGGTAAATACTTAGGACATTAGATTACTTTAGGGGGAAGTTATCTAGTTACTTCATGTAATGTAATAAATGCACAAGTGTTAATGTGCAAGTTGTAAATGTGTAAGGTTTCACATGTACAACTAGATAGAGTGTTGTCCAAGTATCATATTTTACCTATATAAGGAAGGCCTCATTGTTATTATAGAAGAAAGGAGGAGTGTTGGTGACACAGTAGCTTAGCGATATTAGTAGGTACAATTTTGTGTGGATCACCATACAATGGTGATGGATGTAATGTAGTCTAGTAGCTTTATTGATGGAGTGTTCATTTCCTCCATAGCTACAGTATATTCATTTATATATCATTTATATTTATTGCCTATCTCAGTCATATTGCATATTTAATTTATTTCATATTATTCTACATCTCATTGTTGTTATCTCCTTTGTATATTGTATCAAAATCTAGAAGTGGTATAAAAGCTACAGTAGATCTATTTTATAAATTTCTATAGGAAAATCACCATCATTATTGAGCCTAAGTGTTTTGTCAACCTGACGTGCCATTGGACCAATCACTGTAAAAATATCTTAGAAGCATATAGGTGATAGAATCAGTGAGAGTCACAAGTGAGGACTGAAGGATATCTCATTTCCAAAAAATATTGATATTGCATTTGACTAGAGTATTTCCATAGAGTTATAGGAAAACTTGTGAAGACTAGGACTCATCACTCAATCCATTATATTGACAAAGCATCTAGTGAAGATCTAGGATACATGGAATTTACTAACTATTTTCTAAAGTTTCTTTTGTTGCAAATAATTAATTCTTCTAGGATTTGTACTCTTCCTATGATAGAAATATAGGAGACTCCAACTTTATTTCCCAAATATTGGCATGCCCTCATAGTGCAGAGATTATTTTCTTATGCAGGAGAAGAACACTATGAAAGAAAATTTTTGAAGAAAAGGCATGGTGAAGCTAGGATACTGAATATCTCCATTGTATATTAAAAAGGCCATAGTAGCCTTGGATAACAAGCCATAGAAGCCTGATACAAAAAGATCATAGTAACCTTGGAGAACAGGCAATAGAAGATTGATACAAAAATACCATAGAAGTATTGAAGCAAAATCCATAGAAGTCTTAATATTGACAAGGCCATAGGAGCCTTGATATTGAAAAAATCCATAGAAGCCTTGATACTCAAAAATGCCATAGAAGCCTTGATACTGAAATAGGCCACATAATCCTTGATCCTAAAATGGAATTCGAAAGGAATATCTGATTTAGAAGAATATTAAGATTTCATTATTAACATATTTGTTGCAATGAAAGAAGATTTAATGAGTTGGGAAACTTCCCATAAAATAGTTAGGAAGTGTATCTTCTTCAAAATCAATACAAAACTTGAGGCATAGGATATTAGGAGAATATTTCATTGAAGGACTTCCAGAATTAGAATAAGGACTAGGAGAGTCCTGCTCGAATCCAAAAGTAATAATATAAATTATCTAGGAGCAGATCACATCACCAACACTTCTAATAGTAGAAGGTTGAAGAGATATCAAGTGAATACCATCAGAAGTTGTAATATAAAATACCTTAGGAAGGTATGATCGAGAATCCATAAGAAGGCTAGGAAAGCCTTACTAAATAAATCACCAAAGGAGATCTCATTGGATAAATCCACTACCAAGGAGAAGCCCTTGATAGTGAAGAACTTGGGACAATTTTCGCTATCCAAAAATAATCCCAAGAGAAGGAGAATTTGGAAAGGAGTACCAAATTACAGAAGAATAATCCAGTGAAATACCTCAAGATATTTATAATCTTGAGAGGAAGATCCTGCTTGAAGTTAGAATTCGACAAGAAGACTTGAATATAGAAGAAGCTCATCAAATCTAGGAGATTTGAAGATTACCTCTCATAGCAATAAGGCAATGCTTTAGAGATAGATTGGTGGAGAACAATACTTACATAACACAGAAAAACCAGAGAAACAAGAGAGAAACCCAAAGAAAAAGAGCCCAAGATTTTGTATTCAATACTTTGGAAGAATTTTACAATATACAGCCAAACTGCCGTTTGCCAACCCCCTCTCATTACAATCCATGGGTTTTTATCAAGGTCCCAATCCTCTATGTTTTCAAACTTCCCACGATCTACAATTGCCACCTGGAACAATTCAGGAAAGTTGCATTGATGAGACTCTAGGGGAGGTGTGCGACTGGCTGCCATACCCAACAGATTCTTCTTCTTGATCTGCTGCTTGATGTTAGTTGCATTAAATGCATCTTACAGATACCCTCCGCGAGTGGCAAACATGCCCGTTGGAATCCTTCTTTGGAATAGCTACTTAACTGCCTCTATCTTGTCACACACGAAGGGATGTCTTTATGAAATCTGGAGTGTGTGTTTTTCTGTTTGGTCATGATATCGTGACATGTCATGATATCACGACCATTTCCCTCCTATGCTTTCTCTCTCCAGCTTCTGTCGTGATATCGTGACATGTCACGATATCATGACATTTCCTCCGTCAAGCCCTTTCCCTCCGTTTTGGCCGCATGTCACGATATCGTGCCGTTTTTTCTATCGGCCTCTATTTTGTTGTTTCGGTCGTGAAATCGTGACATGTCACAATTTCGTGACCTCTGGTCTCCGTGCCTTCGTTTCTCCTTCGGCGGTTGCGATTTCGTGACCTTTGGTCTCCATGCATTTGTTTCTCCTTTGGTGGTCGCGATTTCGTGACCTTTGGTCTCCATGCCTTCATTTCTCCTTCGGCGGTCGTGATTTCATGACCTTTGGTCTCTGTGCCTCTGGTTTCCTGCCTTGGGTCATGATTTCGTGACATGTCACGATTTCACGACATGTCGTGAAATCATGACATTTTGTCCGTTGCTCCCCTACCTTCAGTTTTGGCCGCGATATCACGACACTTTTTGTGTTGCGATATCGAGACACATATTTTACTTGCAACACTTTAGAAAAAAAATAACATTGCAACACTTAGAAAAAAATAACAACAAAAAGTTTGGTTGATGCTCGATCGCTTTGCTACCCTCGGATGCTCCTGCATCAGACACCCGAGGTGGATCGAGAAGTGATCCTCACTTCTGATCTTTGGGAGGAAGACCCAGGAGGTCAACCTCTATTTTTGATAACCAAGTTGCATCTTCAATAGGTCTGCCCTTCCACTTGATCAAATATTCATAATATTGTTTGTTCCTTGTGCTTCTGCCTTCACACATATCTAATATTTCTTCGATCTCTTCTGTGGTCGGGTTAGACTTTGGAATGCTCCACAATTCTGTCCTTGGTTCCTCTGTATTGTTTCCCTCATGGTATTCTACCAAATCTGATATGTTAAAAATAGGTGAAATGTCAAGCCCACTTGGCAATTCCACTTCATATGCATTGCCTGAATCCCGTTTTTCTAGTATTCTGCATGGCCCAAAATTCTTCATTTTCAACTCACTTCTTCAGAGCCTGAACTATAGCATAAAATTCCTGGTCATAAACTGAATACTTTTTTCGAGCATCATTGAGATTTTCACTGAAATCAGCTACAGGTCTGCCTTCTTGGCTCAGTACAGCCCCTATTGCACTGCCACTGGCATCATAGTCGACCTGAAATACCTTGTTAAAGTCTGGAAGTGCCAAAACAGGCTGTTCTGTGACCTTTTTCTTCAATGCATCAAAGCCCCTTTCAGCCCCTAAGGTCCACTTGAATTCTTTCTTATCCCCTCTCATTGTTTCTGTGAGGGGTGCACAAATGCTGCTGAAGTTTCTTATAAACTTCTTGTAAAAGCTGGCTAGACCATGAAATGATCTTACCTCTGTTGTGCTTCTTGGGGTAGGCCATTCGATGATAGCTCTCACCTTCTCTGGGTCCATTTTTAGACCTTCTGTTGAGATTACAAATCCCAGGTATACTAACTCTTTCTTGAAAAAATTACACTTTTTTAGATTTATTAATAACTGCTCCTCCCATAGCTTTTCAAAAACCCTCCTGATGTGCATCAGGTGTTCCTCCAGGGTTCTGCTGAATATTAGTATATAATATAAATAAACAATGACAAAATTTCCTAGAAACTCCTTCAGTACCTCATTCATCAACCGCATGAAGGTACTTGGTGCATTGGACAGCCCAAATGGCATGACCAACCACTCATACAAGCCCTCTCTTGTCTTGAAGGCTGTCTTCCACTCATATCCTTCCTTGACACGGATCTGGTGGTAACCACTCTTGAGGTCAATTTTGGTGAAGTACTTGGCTCCACTCAAACATTCCATTATGTCATCCATCCTTGGTAGTGGAAATCTGTATTTTATTGTAATCTTGTTGATGGCTCGAGAGTCTGTGCACATTCTCCACTCTCCATACTTCTTGGGTGCTAGTACTGCAGGTACTGCACACGGGCTAAGACTCTCTCTAATCAATCCCTTCTCCATCAACTCTTGGACTTGCCTGTTTAGTTCTTCAGTTTCTACAGGTGTCATTCTATGTGCAGCCTTATTTGGCAAGCTTGACCCTGGCACCAAATCAATATGGTGACTAATTTTTCTTACTAGGGGTAAACCCTCAGGCACATTGTCAGATATGATATCTAGAAATTCTTTTAACAGCTCTTGGACTTCTTCTGGTGCATCTTTGCATTCTGTATCCCTGACTCTAGGAACTAATGCATAACACATATGCTCATGCTTCAAATCATCTAAAAATTTTCTTCCATCAACCAAGAAAATTCTTGCACTGCCACATACATTTTCTTCCACCTCCTTCAGAGGCTTCAACTTATGGCGCATTCCATTCTTGGTCATGGAATAAGTGTTGGCTCGGCCATCATGAACCGCACACCTGTCAAACTGCCATGGTCTTCCCAACAGCAAATGGCACGCATCCATGGGCAGAATGTCGCACAAAACCTCATCACGGTAATTTCCAATGCTGAATTTTACCAGGCATTGTTCATTGACCAAAACCTTATGGTCTTTCTACAACCACGCGATCCAATATGGATGTGGGTGTTTCTTTCTCTCTAGCTGGAGCTTTGTAACCATTCCCTCTGAAACCAGGTTATTTGTGCTACAGTTGTCAATGATGATATTGCAAACCTTACCTATGCACTTACACCTTGTGCGGAATAAGATTTTACTCTGATATGCAGCTCCCTCTTCATTCAGTAGGACTCTCATTGCAATCATTACTTCTCCTCTCTCAGCTTCTTTTGAATGCTCAGACCCAGCATCTTCATCAACGACTGCTACTCTGGCATTTCCTTCCAACCTGTGATTATTTCTTTCTCGCTGTTGTGGGCACTCATATTGGTGATGTCCCTCTTCACCACATTAGAAGCAAGTCCCTCAGAATCTTCCTCTTCCTTGAACTCGTCTAGCTCGGCCTCTTCCCCCTCGATAACCATTGTTCTGATTACGGAAGCGGTTTGCATTTTCCCTACTTTGTTCTTGATTGCTACTACTTTCTCCATTTTTTTGAGATTCTTCATTTCTTCTTCCACTGTTCCTTTTGCCGGTCCTTCCGCCATGACATCTTCCTCTTTGCTTGTTTTCAAATATCCTATTGAGATTCTCTTCGACCTTTAAAGCAAATTGGTAGGCGTCCTCTATGGTGGTCATCCAGACTAGACTTAGTTCCTCCTGAATGCTTGCTCGTAACCCATTAATGTAATGGGCTACCTTCTCCTTGTTGGCCTCTGAGTGGCCTGTTCTAATCATTATTTTATGAAACTCTTCTATGTATTCTTTCATAGACTTGCTTGATTGCCTCAATCCTTGCATTTTCTTTAGCAGGTCTAACTCATAATCACCAGGGATGAACTACCTCTTTAGATTTTTTGCCATCTGTTCCCACTTAGTTATTCTCTCTTTCCCTCTTTTATTTCACTCTAGCTGCACTCCCTTCCACCAAATGCTAGCATGACCTTTCAGTTTGGTCTTTGCGAATCTAACCCTATCAGGGTCCTCAACCTATTTGTACTCAATGTACTCCTCCAGATCGTTGATTCAGTCGATCAATTCCTCTGGCTCAAGGTTCCCAAAATATGTGGAAACCTCCATCTTCGACCTCTTCCCAATCTGGGATATGGCCTTGTATAGTCTGGCCTGAGCAAGATCTACTGCTTCTTCTTCTTCCTTAGGTTGGTCTTCTTCTTCATCATCTTCCTCTTCACTACCTTCATCTCTTCTTGGCTCCAATCTCCTACACATTTCTTCTTGCAGAGCTTGCATTTGCCGCTTCAAAGCTCGAACATCTTCTTCTACTACCATGCCTCTCCCACCAACAGGATTCCTCCTTAGAGGCATTCTGTTCACCTGATTTCAAGCCCTTCCATAGGTCCTGGTGTAACTGCCTCTCCTTCGACAATCTGCTACATGCTCAGGAACTACTGGCTCTGATACCACTTGGTGGAGAACGATACTTACATAACACAAAAAAACCAAAAAAACAAGAGAGAAACCCAAAGAACAAGAGCCCAAGATTTTGTATTCAATACTTTGGAAGAATTTTACAATATACAGCCAAACTATCATTTGCCAACCCCCTCTCATTACAATCCATGGGTTTTTATCGAGGTCCCAATCCTCTATGTTTTCAAACTTCCCACGATCTACAATTGCCACCTGGAACAATTCTGGAAAGTTGCATTGATGAGACTCTAGGTGAGGTGCGTGACTGGCTGCCATACCCAATGGATTCTTCTTCTTGATCTGTTGCTTGTTGTTAGTTGCATTAAATGTGTCTTCCAGATACCCTGTACAAGTGGCCAACATGCCCGTTGGAATCCTTCTTTGGAACAGCTGCTTAACTGCCTCTATCTTGCCACGCACGAACGGATGTCTTTATGAAAGCTGGAGTGCATTTTTTTCTGTTTGGTCATGATATCGTGACATGTTGCAATATCATGACCATTTCCCTCCTACGCTTTCTCTCCAACTTTCGTCGCGATATCGTGACATGTCGCGATATCACGACATTTCCTCTGTCAAGCCCTTTCCCTCTATTTTGGCCATGATATCATGACATGTCGCGATATCGCGTCGTTTTTCTATCAGCCTCTATTTTGCTGTTTCGATCGTGAAATCCTGACATGTCACGATTTCATGACCTCTGGTCTCCGTGCCTTCGTTTCTCCTTCGACGGTTGCGATTTCGTGATCTTTGGTCTCCATGCCTTTGTTTCTCCTTCGACGATCGTGATTTTGTGACATGTCACGATTTCATGACCTTTGGTCTCCATGCCTTCATTTCTCCTTCGGCGGTCACGATTTCACGACATGTCACGAAATCGTGACATGTCGCGATTTCACGACCTCTAGTATCTGCGCCTCTGGTTTCCTACCTTGGGTCATGATTTCGTGACATGTCGTGAAATCACAACATTTTGTCCGTTGCTCCCCTACCTTCAATTTTGGTCATGATATCGCGACACTTTTTGTGTCGCGATATCACGACACATATTTTACTTGCAACACTTTAGAAAAAAAATAACATTGCAACACTTAGAAAAAAATAACAACAAAAAGTTTGGTTGATGCTTGATCGCTTTGCTACCCTCGGATGCTCCTGAATCATAGATACTTCTCCAAATATACAACAAAAGGAGAATATTACAAGAGGATAAAAAGCCACCAAATCCTAGGCTCATAAAAGAATGTTTGAGACCATCATTTGGTGAATAAGGGATTGTTCAAAAATAGTCTACAAAGAGTTGCAAAACCCTAATCAAAGCAACAACTTGGTGACCTTAGATACCAAGATCTAAATCCTCTACAAAAGTGGAATAAGGAGCTATAGAATATTATGAAAAGGTATGCTACTACTAGTGCAAACTAAGTCATTAATTAAGATTATTAGAGCACCTTAGCTAGATTAAAGTTGCATAAATAAAAGTAGATTATAGTCTTCAAAAGTGCAAATAGAAGGTGGTTCATTTTAAGGTTCATTTGCACATTAATTATGAGTTGATTAGATTTTAGAATTATATCTATCAACTACCTATCACCTACTTAGGAAATAGAATACTAAGTCCTACAATATTAGTTTTAGTGAATTTGTAGAATAACCTCTAAAGATTCATTTTAGGTTATTCTTGAATAGTTCTGATAAATTAATTAAAGTGCATTATCTTGAGAGTTTTATTGGAGTGATAAGGTGAAATTATTAGTGTATTAATTTATTATGCACTATTATACTACTCTCAAAATAAATTAAATTTTATGTTCTTGAAGGGCACAAAATCTGATTTGTATCAAGTGTCTAAAGACACTATTGAAGCACTAAAATCTGAAACTTGTAGTGGCCAAAATAAGCCACCCAAAAAGGTTAGAATCCTACAAAATCTTGGAACCTAAAACAAAAATAGAAGCTTCATTGAGACTTGGTGAGTCTCAAGTCCAAAGCATTACAAGAGTGAATGCAAGAAAATAAAGTGTAAAAAATTGCATAAACTAAAATCTTCTATCTATTGTTGTCTAAATATTAGATTTAATATAAAAGTATCCAAGCAAAAAGTGAAGGTGTCAAATCATAAAATACAAACTCAAAACCCTTGTATTACAGTAATATAAATATATCATGAAACCATAAATTCATATATGAAATAAGAGTGTGAAACAAGAAGGGTAATGTACAATCTATAGTACATTTTATTGCACCATTTTTTATATGGTTTTTTTACAGTCCAAAAGCATATTTGGATGTGTCTCCAAAAGGCACAATATCAATAGGTAAAGCATCCAATGTAAGCACTCTTCTTCCAAATAAATAGCAGCCACTTGAAAGGCACATCTTGGATGGATGGACCTGCAAAAAAAATCCCATAAGAGGCCATCATCAAAGCTACATAAAAAAAGAGTATGCATGCACTAACGGACATCAACATAATATGGACATTAATGTGATATGGAAAACAACATGAGATAAATAGTAAAGTGATATGAACAAAATCCACACTATAAAAGAAGGCATCTACTCCTATCAACATAAGATGAACAATAAAATGGACAACATCTAAAAGATGTCTATCTCTACCAAGGAGAAATAAATAACATTTTCTCTACAAATATGCACATGTTTCAATACGTTGAAAACATTGAAGATAAAGGAAGAGGAGCTAATTTCTTGGTGAATATCATCCACCAAATGAAGCATCAAATTTTCTACTCAATATCCATAGTGCCTCATCAATCCACGTATAGAAATAAAGGTTTCTTGCTACTCAAGAAACGTATCAAAGCAAAGGAATGTCATACTAAAATACTTAAGGAGTTATAATAATCTCCTTAGAATGTGTTACGGTAAAGGTATACATGTAGAGAGCGTGAATATCACTTTTCATAAATATTCAAAGAGTAAGCATTACATGAGTGTTACCTCTAAGACACCCAAGAATTTGAACTTCATTCCAACTCTCAAGCATTAAAAGAAGATTTGACTCTCAAACGCATCACTAGAAGCTTCAAATCTCAAGCGCTACTAGAATCTTTGACTCTCAATGGATGATAATAAGTGGTAACACTTGTTATTCACAAGTCCCACACAAGGGAGCAAGTGTTACAAAGGGACCAGCAACAAGGAGGAGTTATGAAGAAGGGTGCCTATATGTAACAGACATGACACTTCTCAAAAATCCTAAGTTTTCTCCTACAATAAAAGTGCCTGAAGTCTAAATATTATAGTAGATAGAGAGTGATAAAAAATATAGTTAAATCCATTCAACATAGTTTGGAATGAAGTAAGAAGGAGCATTTAAGTCTCCAGGTCCTTGAAGGTCAAATCTTTCATATTCATCAATGTATATGTTCTACCATTAAATACGTCTACCTCCATTGATTCCAGTGCCGAAGGGAACCTTATCATCACTGTTATATTCATTCAAAGAGATAATTAAAGAGTGGTGAGTCTAGCATAAAAAATGTAACGGTGAAATCCCATTTTATTATTGTTTTCATATTTGGAGATATAAGGGTTATAAACTAAGTTATAAAATTTAGTTTACTGAAAGCAAAGCTATAAGGGATAACTTACCAAATTAAAATAATATTTGCATCTCAACCTAGGATAAATAAGGAATTCAACTTGGATTAATTTCTTTTATATTTCTCTAATATTATTAATTTTCTAATTTTCCAAATTTGGGAGTGATAAGGGTTACAACATCAAACTAGGTCTTTGAAAATTATAAATTAAAACCTAAGGGTCATAAAAAGAGGTTATTAAATATTTATTGTTAAAGTTGGAAATTATATTTTTACTTGTCTTTAAATTTCTCAAAAAGGAGAAAAGGATTCCAACATTAAAACATCTTGAAAAATGGAAAAGTGCTTAGTTAAATTAGGAGAAATAAGGTGTTAGATAAATTTATTTTCTACTATGCAAAATCAATCATAAAATTGAATTTTATCTTTACAAAAAGTACTATATCATACTCCAAAAACATTAGGGAATTATATGACATTTAACAAAACTTGATCAAAGGTAGTCAAGTTGGGAATATGTAAGCTTTCTTCAAAACCTAAAATTAGGTGTTCATACTCTCATTACTAGGGAGATATAAGGAAGCCTACAAATCTAAAGGTTTCATAAAATCAAGCTTATATAATTCAAAACAGGATTTACATCTTATATCTTCAAATTCAACCTCCTCAAATGAGTAAAGTAATGTCATATAATAAATATAAAACTTGCTCCAATAGGAACTAGTTCAAAAAGCATGAGCACATGTGGTATATTGACTCAAGAGCCAGTCATCATATAGCAGGAAATATACATTGGTTTAATTGTCTTGATGTCTCTAAAGGTTATAGACTAATAATTGCAGACAGTCAAACTTATCCTATTTGTGAATGTGGATGTGTAACTCCTAGTAAATCATTCCAAATATTATACTACAAAATGTATTGTATGTTCCTAGATTAAGATTCAATCTCATCTCAGTAAACAATCTAGTAGAAAATAACTATATGATTAACTTTGGATATATGAATGGGATCAATACATGTTGTATTATGAACCAATATGGAATAAAGCAACATATTCAATCCATTAAAATACATACATCCTAGAATCAATGGGAATCTCACAAGATGTTGTGACGATTCAAAATGTTGATAACATATTTATAGAAAAATAGGTTGAATAAAATAAAGGACTAGTACACCTAAAAGGTAAGGTCAAGAAGATCAAAATAATATATGAGAGGACAACTTCATCATGCTCATAATGCATCAGCAATCATAACTAGATCAATACACTTGCAAAGAAAACTATAAAGGTTATTGGATAGAATATAAGGAAGATGAATCTAAACAAACCAAAGATCATCTAATGAAAGAAGAAATTTTTCAACTACAATTACTCTACATCATATGAAGATATAAATTACCTACTGAACCTGAATACAAAATATACATAAGGAGAGTTTAAAGCTCAATAAGAATATGAAGATCCATTTTGAATACTAAAAGTATTCAATACCAAAATAATGTAATACATGGGGGTGTTATAAATAGTTTATATTCCATCATTTGGGTTATGTAAATGTATCCTCAAAGGTACATACTTAGGACATTAGATTACTTTATGGGGAAGTTATCTAGTTACTTCATGTAATGTAATAAATGCACAATTATCAATGTGCAAGGTGTCATTTGTATAGCTAGATAGAGTGTTGGTCAAGTATATTATTTTACCTATATAAGAAATACCTCATTGTTATTATAGAAGCAAGGAGGAGTGTCAGTGACATAGTAGCTTAGGGATATTAGTAGGTAGTTTAGTTATGTGTGGATCACCATCCATTGGTTATGGATGTACTATAGTCCAATAGATTTATTGATGGAGTGTTCATTTCTCTATAGCTACATTGTATTCATTTATATATCATTTATATTTATTTCATATCTCAGTCATATTGCATATTTACTTTCTTTCATATTATTCTTCATCTCATGATTGTTATCTCCTTTGGATATTGTATCAAAATATAATAGTACAATTGTATCTATTTTCACTAATAAGAATGGGTGAATAACATTTATCCTTCAACATTTTTCATATAGAAATATTTATAAGATAGCCCCAATTGCTTATATAATTTTATTACAATTGAGTAATGTTTTGGCCTAAAATATTAGTATTGGAGAAAATGAACCCTTATGTTTATTGTTTTATCTAAGTATGAATCCAATATTCTAATGATAAAATTTTATGTTATAGCATCCTAATTTACATTGAGCTAGGGTCAAAATATCAATATTTTAATTTTTGTGATGCAAATATTGATAACACCATAATGTCGTTGTAGTGTTACTCATTTTTTTAATGTAATATGTTGCTACAAAAACACTAAATTAGTGATAAGGTGATACTAAAAATTGTAATAGTTTGATATATTTTTTTATTAGATATAGAAGGGTTTTAGAAAGGATACTCAAGCCTTTTACAATAGGAGAATCCCTACAAAACTTGGCCTAAGACTAGCAATATATGTATAAGAATAGCTATAAAGCACTACAACTTGCCACCCATCACCAAGTGAACCAGCTACAACTTGATACAATAAATAAAATTAGAATAGCATTGGTGAACCTCCCAAAAAATTAAAACTCCCACATGGTTGTGCTACAAAATATTTATTCATAAATAGTAAAATCTTATAGAGCATCAAGAAGCATGCATCACTAAATCTAGGTGAAGAAGACCTTAGAGAAAACTGTCTCTCCAAATAGACAGATCATTGATACCTATACCCAGGTTTACCATAAAGTCAACATGGCATTTTCATTCTCTAAAGATATGCTTTATCTCCCTATCCTCTCTAGCTTTAAGAATCCATCTAGATTCTACAATCACAGCATCAATGTTCCAACCAAAGACTAAATCACCTTTTACCAAGTTTATAATATTAACCGAGTCTCCTTCAATGCAAAATTTTTAGTACCTCATCTTCTCCACAAGGATGAGACCTTAGTAAAGGGCTCTAGCCTCCACAAAATGGTAATTTTTGATATCTAAGAATTTGAAATATGCTATAAAAATCCCACCTATATCATATTTAAGCACCCCACTAGTGCCAATATTATCGATATTACTCTTTGAAGCTCCATTGAAGTTTAGTTTAACCTAGCCCAAAGAAGGAGGTTCCCACCTCACAAGGACCTAGGTATTAGGACCAAGAAGACCAACAACCCTATTACTCTATTGAAATCCAATTTTCATTTCAAGCTCAACGTCCTCAAATCTACCCTCCTCCAAAGACAAGAGGATATATTCTCTATGGTGGAATCCAATGCTTTGCCACAAATAGAGGTAGGATATATTTTTAAGTTTTTGAAAATTCTACTTATTCTCTCCTTCCAAACCCACCAAAAAATATGTGACAAACAAAAATTCCAAAAATATTTCAACCTTGGAGAGTACAAAGGAGATGACCATTGAGTGAAAACATCTACAAGCAAACTCGGCACCATCCAACTCAACCCCAAAAAATTAAAAATTAATTTTATTGGAAATTTGAGCAAGTTTTGTTGTCATTGATGTCAAGAGGTTGATGTCCAAGTTTCGTCATCTTTAATGTCATCAGGTTGTTTTTCCAAAAGGCAAGGAATTTATTAAAAGAAATAGGATATAATATTTATCTTAAATATTATATGCCTAAAAGAGGCCTAAAATATTGAAGACCCAAGGAAGGAGGAGCAAGTTTGAAAAGAAATAATAATATTATAATATTAAATATTATAATATTTCGGGTAAAATGATGAAGTGAAGAAAATGAGGTCCAAGAAATTATTAAAAATAATCTATCCTTGAAAATACCCATTGAGCAACTCACAAAGGATTTAATTTAATTTATTTAAATTAAAATATTTTAACCTATGGTTAAAATTTTAATTTTAATAATTAATGGGAACCAAAGGTTTAAGTTTAAATTTAAATTTAAATTCAAAATTTAAATTTAAATTTGGGCCAACGAGCTAAGTGCAAAGGAAAACATGTATAAAAAGGAGAAAATATTTTTTCATTTTACCCCTTCACCTATGCTATCAAATGCTATGCTATGCTAATGATATATGTGATTATTCATGCGCTTCGTGTTTCAAAGAAAGGAGGTTTCATGCTTCACAAGAGGAAAACAAGGAGCAAGTTGTGAAAATCATGGAAGTCAAAAGAGGTACCATCGGTATCGTTAGTGCAGGTGGCATTTGAGGCAAAGCTAGGGCATTCTGAGGGCAAGATCATGGGTTTTATTCACACGATTATGTTTTGCAAAGGGCAAAACTTTTTCGTTCATGCTAAGTGTGAGAAGAGACAAGGAACAAAAGGTGGTTCGTGAACTCTTTTATTTTGTGTGGGCACGTAGCCCAAATGGTGGCTTACCTTTGTTCTAGGGTGTTGGAAAGGAGAGGTCATGTGTTCGAATTTCAGCAGAAACAATTTTTGGGCAGAATTGAAATGAAATATTTGCATTTCACGATTTAATTTTCCAAAAGTTTTGATATTCGAAAATCTAAATTAAAGGGTTTCATGAGATTTAAAAGGTAGTTTGTGAGATTGTTAAGGGAGATATAAGGTATAAGAAAATTAAAATATTTTATTTTAATTTTTGGTCGTCATAATTTATTTTGGAAGTTTGGAGTTTATAAGGGGTTAGTAAAGAAACTTGATTTTTGAATATTATTTTGAAAGTTTGAAGTTTATAAGGTGTTGTAGAAACTAAAATATGGTCAATAAAATTAGGCATCAACAAAAATTATCATATTGGCACTATTCAATCCCTTTTGCAGCCCTTAGGAGGCTCACAGTGGTTCTAGCCACTCTAGAAGGAATTTTGGAGGCTACCAGCCCAATTTTGGGAGGTTTTGGCCAAACATTCACCACCGTACCACCCTGGGACGATGGTAGATTCCCATAATACCACACTATGATTATGGTAGATTCCCATACTCCCAACCTAGGACGGTGGTGAGCCCTCATCCTAGGTTGGGACGGTGGTGAAGTTTGACCCATAAAAAGTCAAATTTGGGCCAAATGGCATCTAGAAACTGCCATTTAACCCACAAAATAGAGCATGCGGGGTAGAGGAAACTGAATCCTCATGACACACATAATTATGGAGGCCAATAATATATATTATCTTCCCCATCCAATGCATTCCTCCTTTTTGACAAATGGCGCCTCCTGCCATGCATGCCCTTGCATGCCTTTTTGCAGTTAAGCCCCTTTGGGCTAGAAAGTGGATGTAATTTCCACACAAAAGTTAGACACAGATAGAAAGGATTTATAGGATATGCAATGGTGTGCTTCCAATATTTCCCCTCACCTTATTGCACCTTTTTGCCCTTGGAATTTCTCTTTTGCCAAGGAGGTTACCGGGTGAATTCAAGAAGGTAATCCGAGCATAAATTTTCCATACGGGTGAATTTATCCACAAAATTCAATTAAAACACACATTAGGTTGTTTAGGAACATGTTATAGTTGTTTGGTAAAAAAATTTAGCTGGATTGGGTGGGTATCCCCTTCTAGGGTGCCCCCCAAATAGTTGTAGTCACCATCGCCCCCCTCGGTATGAGGGAAAATTATTAAGGAATTTCTTTAATTTTTTTATTTATTTATTTTATAAATTATTCCATTATTATTTAGTTCAAATTTCAGGTAATTTGAAGTTAAAATGAAAGAGTTATAGCATTTTTAAGTTTTTGCGGGCTCGTAGGGCCCATCGAGGCACCCTAGTTTGATGCAGGTGGATACGGGATCCAATTGGAAAATATGATAATATGGGTTGTATTTAAATTCCAATTTATGCATACTGACCAAGTTTTATGAGTTTTTGATGAGTGTAGGTTCAATATTTTGTTGTCCTCCTTTTCATAGGTTATAGGCTGGTGGCGCTAAATCGATGGGTCTACGGGTGTAATTTATGATATTTTTTGGGTGATATCCCCACAAAAAATCCTATTTAACATCTCTGAAAATTTTCAAGTCATTTTTATATCATTTTATGCACTTTTAAGTCATATGCCATTTTGCCCCTGTGGGGATTGCATGTTTGCACCATACACCCTTGCTATTTTACCCCTTTTGCTTCCTTGTGTGTAGGTGCAGGTACTTATAAGGATTTGGTAAGAAATATGAGACATAATATAACCTATATACAAGCATCGGTGGCATTGGATCACCCACCTTGATTATGGGTACATGGAGAAACATTGGATGTTCACCCAGATTTCGTGAAAGACTTGGTATTTGGGCATCCAATATTGTAAAAATTTTATAAAATTTTGAGCCCTCAATGGGACTACTATGTATCCTTGTATATTATACAACAAATTAATGATAAGATACATGCTTTGATTCATTTCCTTTTGTTTGGTATTCTTTCTTTTTTACATGCATGCTTCATTTTTTATGCTCACAAGCGAGATGGAGTAGATACGCATATTGTTTCACATAATTTGGTGCATAATTTTTCCCTAATTCAGTTGTGATCATGGTGGGACCCTTGTACCTTTTGATATGGGTGAAAATTTGACCTCTTTCTTGCATTTTTACCCTTTTTGTGTTGTAGGTGCTCCCCTCCCCACCCTGGAACAGTGGCAAAGGCTTTATCTGGAACACCCTGGGGTGGTGGATTCACCATCCCACCCTAGTATGGTGGTTGACCTTCTACTCACCCCACCCTAGATCGGTGGTGAAACAGAGAGATTTTTGCTCAAAAACTCAGAATTTGGAGAGCTCAAAATGGGCAAAGTAAGTGCCTAAAACCTCTGTTTTTCTGCTACATTTCAGAGACTGTCAAAATTAAGTTTTTGTGCTTCACTTGCTTGCATAGAAATGTTAAAAGTTACATTTTTGCTTTTCTTATAACATCACATAGAAAAAGTAAGAAGAAAAATCAAAATAAACTTGAAGTAGCGATGCATGTTTGTGGCTTGATTGGTTGTGGCTTACCAAATGGGTAGGTTAGCATTTAGGGATTGCATCTATAAGTGACATTTATAGGTTCCTTTTATCCTATATTTTTGAAATTAAAACACACATATTGCATGAATTTAGTGAATGATCATTGAATGCTTCTTTGCTTACTTTCTTTGGATTAAAAGGAACCACACACACTTGCACGTTCCACTATAACATTGGTAAGGTTGGATTTCATCACCAACACCCAATTCAGACTAGTGACGTTGGATTTAACCTACTTCCACCAACTTGCACATATATGTCTTAGATAGAATAGGGCACTCTCTCACAATGGAATAGGTCACTAATGTTCAAAATTCCTCCCACTGTTGGAAACATTATTTCAGAGTGGAAGAGCTAGGAGAACCCCCCACTGGGAGTTAAGCAGTGTACCCTAGACTCTTTTGATAAATCATGTTTGGCACTAGTGTCCCTAGTCACCACTTTGGTTGATTTTCCTCTTTCTAATTTCACAATAAGAGAAAATAACAACAACAAATCTAAACACACTGAAACTAGTTTAGGACACACATTTAATCAATGAAAAGATAATCATATTGTCTACTTTGTGTGTTTCTTTGTTATCTGGGACAAAACCCAGACCTGAATTTTTCAAAAAATAGGGTTTCAAAAAAAATATCTACTTTTTTATTCTACGTCCAATGCTTCAATAATCATGCAAAACGGAGCTATAACAAAAAATTTATTTTGGTTTTATTTTTACTCTATTTTTGACCCTAAAAATAGCGAAAAACTGTGGTAAAATGGTCATAAAGTGGGATATACAACTCCAAAAGTGCCAAATTTATTTTTTTGTCTTAGTTAGCCCCTAGGGTGCATCTCCTAGAAATTTTTAATCCTAAATATTCACGGTTCAACATTTCCCCAAAAATCCCAAAAGTGGGCATTTCCCCACAAGCCCCTGTTGGCCAAATATTCCAAAACTACAAATTTTTTGATCCAAAAATAAAATTTTAGAGACTTGGCCCATTATGATCAGCTCATCGCACTGATCATTTTGATCTATAACACTTATACCCCCTTATGAAAGTCAAAATTTTCTTTAGTGTGGGTTTCCTTCAAGGTTTGCCTAGTCAACACATTATGACAACTATGCATGGCCGAGCTCGATCACGAGCTAGTGAAGTAGAAAAATTTAGGAGAGGTCCTGAGCACCATAATTATAGGTATGAGGATTTCCTCACTCCTACATGGAGCCCTGATAGTAGTCACCTTCACTATTCTCCTAAGGATCTCATCATCCCTACACGACACCATGAAAGTCATCATGAGGTTGACTCCTCACATAGAAGACCCGACCACCAAAGTACCTCTACCAAGAGAACATCAATGGGTTACCCACATGATCAAGTGGATTATTCGGTTAGCCAACACCAATTCCAATCATAAACTAGATATAATAAGCCTTCCAAAGGGCCTAGTAGGGAGGTCTACACTCCCTCTACATCATGGTCTTCACCACCTAGAACTCCCATCCAACAAGTGTTAGCAAACTAGATTAGACCTGTGTAAATTTCACATGCACCATCAGCCAAAGTGACCATGAGCGATCTTCTACTATAGTCCTCTAAATATTGGGAGCCTTTCATGAGGGTCTTGGATTCCATGGAGGTACAAAATCATGACTGATGATTTCACCAACTTTATGGAATACATACAAATGTACCATAAGCCTGCTATATTATTTAAAAATCATGAGGTCAAACCCGTTCCTACCAATTCACCAAATCCTACTTTTTATATCATTGGAGTATCAATAGGGTCACCTATAAGCTAGTATTGGTTGACACAGGTTCCTCAATAAACATTATTACCACATCTTCACTAAAGCATCTCAACCTTCCATCCTCGCGCATTGCACCTTCCAAGTTCACATTACAAGCATTTAATGATGCTTTATCCTCCACTGTGGGTACAATAATCCTACTTGTTGAATTTGGACAAAATTTTGTGCCTACGTTGTTCTACACTTTGGAGGGTGAAATATAGTACAACATACTTCTTGGAAGACCATGGATAAGAGATATAAAATGTGTTCCATCTATAGTGCATCAATGCATTAAATACATTAATGAAGGTAAGGTACATGTGATCGATGTTGACCCAGACCCCTTCAAGTATTATAAATATGTGGATCATCCACAAAGGCCTACAGTGCCACCCAAGCATTTGGATATTAAACCCAAGGAATTTATCCAAAGTCCAGATTCAACCCCATGGTTAGTACCATCCTCTATCTCTTCAAGCAAGGAAGAATCAAAAAATCCAACTGTAGAAGCTCCCATAGTTGTCATCAATACACCTATAGAAGATCTTATCAATCCTACCAAAATGGAGGAAGATCCCAATATTGATACAGATGAATCAAATCATATCGTACCATCTTCACCCACCATAGTCAAGGACACAATTCAATTGACCTACCTAGAACTCGATGAGTGCATAGTACCCAATGCTGCATTCACACCTATCATTGAGTCTATCAAAAATATAGGTAAGCCCCCTACCAAGTTTCCACCCATTGATAGCATTCTTGATGCACCCTCTGAACATGAAGGCCAATAAGATCATCTTGGACAAGTTGATGAGACAGACATAACTTGTTCAAATACAAAAGCATCTTCTCATGAGTTTTTGGGAATGATCAATGTGATGACAGAGAACAAAAGTCCTCTGAATCCATCTATCCAACTTTTGACTCCACCCAAAATCCCATCCACACCACAGGAGATACCATTTATGGATTCGGTCACACCTACTCCATCTCACTCAACATCTCCACAAGATCAAGAGCTGATGTATCCCCTAGACCAAAGTGGGGGTAACCCAGCTACCATAGTTGAAAACTCTGAGTTAGAACATGAGCATGAGCTAAATCAAGAACAAGAACATGTGGATATAATCACCAGCTCCAATCATCATGAATAATCCACATCTGCTCAGACATTAGGGACTTTTAATCCACCCTCTATCAACTATCCCCTAGCTCCCACACCTAGTTCACCTCCACCAACTATCAGTTGCCATCCAGGTTCTTCAATAGTCATCCATTCATCGACCCCACCAGTTCCACAACATATCTTGGATAGGCTAGCCAATGTGGAGTTACACATGAATCAACAACACAATGACTTACAACATTTCTTTAGTCAACTCACAAGCATTGAGGTATAGTTGAGTAATATTAAATCTCAACCCCTTGAGTATTTGTACCAACCAACTCCTATGCAATCCAATATTAAGTCTCAAATAAATAAAGGGCTAAACTGGCAGCGTCACCCTAAGTGACAATTTACGTCTATTATCGAGGCCATGGACTCTTTTTTTGAGTGCCTCTTAGTAGTTAATGTAATCAACCTACCTGAGTGTCAACCTACCAATCAAAACACACCAAAGCCTCAAACATATCGCAAAGACCTATATTGGAAGTACCATAGGCAAAATGGGCATGACATCCATAGCTGCTTCATGTTCAAACACCTAGTATAGTATATAATCGATAGGAATGATCCTCAGGTCCAAGATCTCATTGATGAGAGAGTTTTATCCATGAGTGAAGAACTCATTTCACCCCATCAAAACATGGGCATTACCCAAAATCCCCTAGTACAATCGGGGGGGTCAATTTCTATTTCTCCTTCTATCCAAGACAATAACATTGCACCAATTATAGTATATACTGGGGGGTATCCAAGGTGTAACACCTTCCCCACTATTTACATCACAAGCAATGAAGAAAACTAGGGATTCTAAAGGTATCACACCTTCCTCGCTTCCTTTGATCACCAAAAATGCTGGGGGTATACAAGGTATTGCACCTTACTCCTAAGAACACAAAGTAAGCAAAGTTACAAAAGGCTCCAAGGGTATCTACATACCGCTTGGTCAACCCATAACATCCCTAGGTGGTCTATGATTGTCTAGGTGACCCCAAAAGGCTCCTAGCGGGTTTTCACTATCTAGGTCAAGTAAAAATTCTCGTGGACTATCTACGATCATCTAGGTCAACCCTAAAAATCCCAAAGGCATCCATAAGCCCTTTTGTCATAGCCAAATGCCCCTAGGCAGTCGTACAAACTTTATAAGTGCCACTGCACGTCTAGGTCACCCAAAATGCTCCTAGTGGGTTCTCACTGTCTAGGTCAAGTAAAAATGCTCCTAGACTATCTATGATCATCTAGGTAAAGGCATCCCTAAGCCCTTTGGTCATAACCAAATGCCCCTAGGTAGTCGTAGGAACTTTTTAAGTGCCACTGCACGTCTAGATCACCCAAAAGGCTCCTAGCAGGTTCTCACCATCTAGGTCAAGTAAAAATTCTCCTAGACTATCTACAATCATCTAGGTCAACCCTAAAATCCCCAAAGGCATCCCTAAGCCCTTTGGTCACAACCAAATACCCCTAGGCAATCATAGATACTTTTTAAGTTTCGCCACACGTTGAGGTCACCCAAAAGGCTCCTAGCAGGTTCTCACCATCTAGGTTAAGTAAAAATGCTCCTCGAATATCTACAATCATCTAGGTCAACCCTAAAATCCCCAAAGGCATCCATAAGACCTTTGGTCATATCCAAATGACTTTAGACAGTAGTAGACACTTTTTAAGTGTCATCGCACGTCTAGGTCACCCAAAATGCTCCTAACAGGTTCTCATCATCTAGGTCAAGTAAAAATACTCTTGGACTATCTACGATCATCTAGGTCAACCCTAAAATCCCCAAAGGTATCCATAAGTCCTTTTTTCACAGCCAAATTCCCCTAGGTAGTCATAGAAACTTTTTAAGTGTCGTCACATGTCTAGGTCACCTAAAAGGCTCCTAGCGGGTTCTCACTGTCCAAGTCAAGTAAAAATGCTCCTGGACTATCTACGATCATCTAGGTCAACCCTAAAAGCCCCAAAGGCATCCATAAGCCCTTTGGTCATAGCCAAATGCCCCTAGGCAGTCGTAGACACTTTTTAAGTGCTGATGCATGTCTAGGTCACCAAAAAGGCTCCTAGCGGGTTCTCACTATCTAGGTCAAGTAAAAATGCTCCTAGACTATCTACGATCATCTAGGTCAACCCTAAAAGCCCCAAAGACATCCCTAAGTCATCTGGTCACAACCAAATGCCCCTAGGTAGTTGTAGACACTTTTTAAGTGTTGTTGAACGCCTAGGTCTCCCAAAAGGCTCCTAGCGGGTTTTCACCATCTAGGTCAAGTAAAAACACTCCTATATTGTCTATGATCATCTAGGTCAACATTAAAAGCCCGAAAGACATCCATAATCCCTTTGGTCATAGCTAAATGCCCCCAGGCAATTGTAGAAACTTTTTAAGTGTCGTTGTACATCTAGGTCACCCCAAAAGGCTCCTAGCAGGTTCTCATTGTCTAGGTCAAGTAAAAATGCTCCTAGACTATCTAAGATCATCTAGGTCAGCCTTAAAATCCCCAAAGGCATCCATAATCCATTTGGTCATAGCTAGATTCCCCTAGCAATCGTAGACACTTTTTAAGTGCCACTGAATTCCTAGGTCACCTAAAAGGCTCCTAGCAGGTTTTCACCATCTAGGTCAAGTAAAAACACTCCTAGACTATCTACGATCATCTAGGTCAACACTAAAAGCCCCAAAGGAATCCATAAGACCTTTGGTCATAGCCAAATGCCCTTAGGTAGTCGTAGACACTTTCTATGTGTCGTTGAATGCCTAGGTCACCCAAAATGATACTAGCATATTTTCACCCTTTAGGTCAAATAAAAATGTTCCTAGACTATCTACGATCATCTAGGTCAACCCTAAAAGCCCCAAAGGTATCCATAAGCTCTTTGGTCACAACCAAATACCCCTAGGCAATCGTAGACACTTTCTAAGTACCGCTGACCATCTAGGTCACCCAAAAGGCTCCTAGCGGGTTCTCACCGTCTAGGTCAAGTAAAAATTCTCCTAGACTATCTATGATCATCTAGGTCAACCCTAAAATCCCCAAAGGCATCCATAATCCCTTTGGTCATAACCAAATTCCCATAGGTAGTCGTAGACACTTTCTAAGTGTCACTGAACACCTAGGTCACCCAAAAGGCTCCTAGCGGGTTTTCACTGTCTAGGTCAAATAAAAATGCTCCTAGAATATCTATGATCATCTAGATAAACCCTAAAAGCTCCAAAGGCATCCATAAGACCTTTGGTAACAACCTAATACCTCTAGGTAGTCATAGGAACTTTCTAAGTGCCACTGACCGTCTAGGTCATCCAAAAGGCTCCTAGTAGGTTCTCACCATATAGGTCAAGTAAAAATTCTCCTAGACTATCTATGATAATCTAGGTCAACCCTAAAATACCCAAATGAATCCATAATCCCTTTGGTCATAGCCAAATGCCCCTAGGTAGCCGTAGACACTTTCTAAGTGTCGATGAATGCCTAGGTCACCCAAAAGGCTCCTAACGGGTTTTCACCATCTAGGTCAAATAAAAATGCTCCTAGACTATCTACGATCATCTAGGTCAACATAAAAATCCCCAAAGGCATCCATAAGCCCTTTTTTCACAACAAAATACCCCTAGGTAGTCATACACACTTTCTAAATGTTGTTGACCATCTAGGTCACCCAAAAGGCTCCTAGTGGGTTCTCACTATCTAGGTCAAGTTTAGGTCAAGTAAAAATGCTCCTAGACTATCTACGATCATCTAGGTCAATCCTAAAATCCCCAAAGGCATCCATAAGCCCTTTGGTCATAGTCAAATACCCCTAGGCAGTGGTAGACACTTTCTAAGTGCAGTTGACTGTCTAGGTCACCCAAAAGGCTCCTAGCAGGTTTTCACTGTCTAGGTCAAATAAAAATGCTCCTGGACTATCTATGATCATCTAGGTCAACCCTAAAAGTCCCAAAGGCATCCATAATCCCTTTGGTCATAGTAAAATGCCCCTAGGTAGTCGTAGACACTTTTTAAGTGTTGTTGACCATCTAGGTCACCCAAAAGGCTCCTAACAAGTTCTCATCATCCAGGTCAAGTAAAAACACTCCTGGATTATCTAATATCATCTAGGTCAACACTAAAAGTCCCAAAGTCATCCATAATACCTTTTGTCACAACCAAATACCCCTAGGAAGTCATAGACACTTTTAAGGTGCCGCTAAACACCTAGGTCACCCAAAAGGCTCCTAGCATGTTTCACTGTCTAGATCAAATAAAAATGCTCCTGGACTATCAACGATCATCTAGGTCAACCCTAAAATTCCCAAAGGCATCCATAAGTCCTTTGGTCATAGCCAAATACCCCTAGGTATTTGTAGACACTTTCTAAGTGTTGCTGAACGCCTAGGTCACCTAAAAGGCTCCTAGCAGGTTTTCACCATCTAAGTCAAGTAAAAATGCTTCTAGACTATCTACAATCATATAGGTCAACCCTAAAATCCTCAAAGGCATCCCTAAGCCCTTTGGTCACAACCAAATACCCCTAGGTAGTCGTAGAAACTTTCTAAGTGTTGATGAATGCCTAGGTCACCCAAAAGGCTCCTAGCAGGTTTTCACCATCTAGGTCAAGTAAAAATACTCCTAGGCTACCTACGATCATCTAGGTCAAACCTAAATGCCCCAATGGCCCCAAAATAATCCCTTTGGTGACATGTATATACATATTAATCAAAAATTCAAAAACATAATGAAAACATCAAAATACAAAAACATTGCATCTTATTGTACTTTCATACACATATATTAATCAAAATTTCAAAAGGACAAAAAAAATCATTATAAAAATTTCAAAAATTAAAAAAAATATTGCATTCTCATCAAGTTGCATACCATTGCATTATCACTTGCATTAGGCATAACCATCATTTGCACTTTGCATTTTTAGAGTGGCTCATACATGGCTAGCATTCAGATTGTACACTAAGTATAATGCACAATCAATGGTGTCAAGGTCATCATTCACCCTATTCCATAGTTACTTATCATTTCCATATCCATTTTAGACATTCCCATATTCATGTTCATTCCCTTAACTTAGTCATTTATTTTTAGAATGTCATTAGGGGTTTCGATCACTTAGCCATATCTAGTTTATTCTCAGATTTTGTAGAAGGCTAGTGATATTTTTAGGAGGTAGAGTATTTCTTAGATTGTACCTCGTATACATAAAATCCCAACACATTTCATAATAATAAATCCAATTTTATGCATGGAAATATGAAACCCACAAAGTTGTCTAAGGTACCTTGAGCAAAAAGTTTATCCTGCTCATCCCCCTATGTGAATGGTTCAAGAATGTTGAGAATTGGCAAAAGGACAAGCTCTTCCCCACCCAATTCCCCAAAATAAATAGTGGTTTTCACCACTATAAAAATTTCCAAACACCCTTGATCCCTAAAGTCATAAGGATTCATACTACACATCCTCGCGAAGGATGGGTAGTCATCCCACAGGTCGAAAAGATCAACGTCATCCCAAAGCAAAACACCAAAAGCTTCCCATAAACATTTCCAAACACCTTTTATCCCTAAAGTCATAAGGATTCATACTACATGCCCTTGAGAAGGATGGATAGTCATCCCCAAGGCCTAAAGGATCAATGCCATCCACAAGCCGAAAATCCCACAAGTTCAACTTTGAAATCAAAATCTTTAAAAATAAACAATACAAAATAACAGTGATTTTCATCACTATACATGAGAGCAACTAATCCCAATCAATTGAATAACCAACTTAAATCCCTGGAATTATCAGCATTTGAAAAACCATTTAGGTGATCCTCATTACAAGTTTGGTGGATAGCCTACTTGTCAATGGTGGTATCCTAAACGTATGACGATATGTCTATCACATTAGCTTTGCGTGTGTATAGACCAATGTTTGCATGTGGATGAGCTACCTTTTGGTCACCTATACTACCTAGTGGTATAATACAACTAAGTACATAACTTTGAATTATAGAATTCATAAAGTGATCCTCATTACAAGTTTGGTGGATAGCCTACTTGTCAATGGTGGTATCTCTATGCATCTCGTAGGAATGAACTCACTTGCACACACAAGGATATTGAGTATCTTGGTCATCCTAACAGATTCATACCTTGTTAAAAATTCTTGCATAATTTTTTTTTTTGAAAAAAATGAAAAACTTGTATTAATACAAAGAACAAATACAAACGGGAGAGAACACATCCCGACCCAGAGCAAAGAGCAACACAACAAGTGCAAAGCACAAAGGCAGCACTAACAACCACAGGGCAAAGAAGACAATAGGACGTGAAAAGGCGACATGTCGTGAAATCGTGACATGTCATGAAATCGCGGCAGTCACCCTCTTCTCGACCGCGTCGGCACCAACAGTCGCGAAAATGCGACATGTCACGAAATCGCGACATGTCAAAAATTCTTGCATAATTAGTATACAACTTTTGATCAATTTACTAGAGTGT
The DNA here is from genome assembly GCA_028583015.1 of Wollemia nobilis. NCBI lineage: Eukaryota > Viridiplantae > Streptophyta > Pinopsida > Araucariales > Araucariaceae > Wollemia > Wollemia nobilis. Next base: position 12,631,215 of record JAQPPZ010016936.1, read on the forward strand.
TTGAGTTTCGTGGAAACCTCATGAACATCTTCTAAACATCATATCACTTCACCACATTCATTTTAATTACATTATTCACAAATCCATTATATAGTCTCAAGACAACATTACACATGAATTGATGCATTCTATATTGTCTATGGTACTAGCATAATACGACATATAGTCATCCATTTCATCATACATCCATACATGTACAAAATCAAATCAAATCACATTAAAACATATGCATACATGATAGACATCCATCGTCATATCATAGATCAAATAAAAATATTGCATATCATAAAATGACATCATAGCACAACACATGCATCCATTAATGCATCATAACACCTAATGCACCTAATGGTCCACAATCACACAATTCACATCACACAAATGTTTTCAAGCATCAACTAGGGTATTATTGGTACCATACCTCCCCTAATCATCGATCAAACAGTTAAGCAATCAATTTCAAAAATCCCCAAAGGTATCCATCAACCCTTTTCTCACCCCAAAAATCCCTAAAGGTATCCATCAGCCATTTGGTCATCCCAAAAATCCCCAAATGTATCCATCTACCCTTTTGTCACCCCAAAAAGTCCCAAAGGTATCCATAAACCCTTTGGTCACCCCAAAAAGCCCCAAAGGTATCCATAAACCCTTTGGTCACCCAAAAAGCCCCAAAGGTATCCATAAACCCTTTGGTCAATCCCAAAAATCTCCAAAGGTATCCATAAACCCTTTGGTCAACCCAAAAAGCCCCAAAGGTATCCATAAACCCTTTGGTCAACCCAAAAAGCCCCAAAGGTATCCCTAAACCCTTTGGTCAATCCCAAAAATCCCCAAAGGTATCCATAAACCCTTTGGTTACTCAAAATTCCCCAATGGCATCCAATAAGCCCATGGTTCAAATGCATATACATATATATTAATCAAAAATAGCAAAAACAACACAAATGCCAATGAAAAGGGTTCAAAACCCATTAAAACAAGCCAAATATGATGGAATTCATTCAAGGTCAAGATGGAATGCAAACTTCTCATGGATTCATGGACAAGTTACTACTTCACTCCCCAAGAAGGCCATTATGGCTAGACCGCCCCACGGGAAGGAGGTTTTCAACTCTTTGCTTCCCTAAAATCTCCATAGAATCATCCAAATCCTTTCAAAATTGTGCCATTTTTCAATGAGAACAACTAAAGGCAACCTTAACAAACATCATCTGGGTCAAGTGACTCGTTGCTTTTCTCACTGGTCACTCCCTCATCGAATCATCGCTTAAGGTGGTAGTCATGCTTAATAAATTCATAATTAAAAATCAACAACTAAAAACTCAATCATGCAAGTTGTGCTCATCCAAAGAATCTTTGACAAATACAATAATGCCCCTGCTTGGGGCAGAAAATAAGTAAATATCTCAATTAAGCACATAACAGTGCAGATGAACCTACTTGTTGGTAACCTCAAAATTTACCAAAATACTTGGTTTTATCTAAATACCTAGGGTTACATGTCCCTTGAGAATACCTATAAGCTGAAGAGAAACCAAGACCAATGTCTTTAATGAGTCAAAAGCAAGGATTCAAGAACACACACCCTTTCGATGATTGGGGCATCTAAAGTTGGTTAGGTTATCGAGTAACCTTAATCATTCAACATTTTGGTCATCTATTTTTGCTCAGCATTGTGTTGCATACAAAACATCTCAAAAATAGGCATTTGAAGACACTAAAATATGGTCAATCCAATTAGGCATCAACAAACATGATCAGATTGGCACTATTCAATCCCTTTTGCAGCACTCAAGAGGCTCATAGTGGTTCTAGCCACTTTGGAAGGCATCTTGGAGGCTACCGGCCCAATTTTGGGAGGTTTTGGCCCAAAACTAACCACCATAACACCCTGGGGTGATGGTAGATTCCCATCATCCCTCCCTGGGATGGTGGTGAGCCCTCATCCCAGGGTGGGACGGTGGTGAAGTTTGACCCATAAAAAGTCAAATATGGGCCAAATGGTGCCTAGAAATTGCCATTTAACCCATAAAACAGAGCATGCAGGGTAGAGGACATTGAATCCTCATGAAACACATCATTATGGAGGCTAATAATGGATATTATCTTCCCCATCCATTGCATGCGTCCTTTTTGACAAATGGCACCTCCTGCCATGCATGCCCTTGCATGCCCTTTTGCACTTGAGCCCCTTTGGGCTATAAAGTGGATGCAATTTCTAAAAAAAAATTAGACATAAATAGATAGGAGTTCTAGGATATGCAACGGAGTTCTGCTAATATTTCCCCTCACCTTATTGCACCTTTTTGCCCTTGGAATCTCTCTTTTGCCAAGGAGGTTACCGAGTGACTTCAATAAGGTAATCCGAGCATAACTTTTCCATTCGGGTGAATTTCTTCACTGAATTCGATGAAAACACACCTTATGTTGTTTTCAAACATATTATAGTGGTTTTGTAACAAAAATTGGTTGGATTGGGTGAGTATCCCATCCTAGGGTGCCCCCCAAATAGTTGCAGTCACCATTACCCCCCCGAAATGAGGGTAAATTCTTAAGAAATTCCTTTACTACTTTTAATTATTTATTTTCTAAATTATTCCATTATTCTAAAGTTCAAATTTCAGGTCATTTGGAGTTAAAATTAAATATTTATAGCATTTTTAAGTTTTCGCAGGCTTGAAGGGCCCATCCAGGCACCCTAGTTTGATGCAGGTGGATCCAGGATCCAATTGGAAAATATGATCATATGGGTTGTCTTGAAATGCAAATTTATGCATACTGACCAAATTTCATGAATTTTGGATGAGTGCAGGTTTGATATTTTGTTGTGCTCCTTTTCGTAGGTTGAAAGCAGGTGGCGCTAAATCGAGGGGTCTACGGGTGCAACTTATGATATTTTTTGGATGTTTTCCTCCCAAAACCTCCTCTTTAACATCTCTGAAAATTTTCAAGTAATTTGGATATCATTTTATGCACTTTTAATTCATATGCCATTTTGCTCCTGTGGGGATTGCATGTTTTCACCATACACCCTTGCTATTTGACCTCTTTTGTTTCCTTGTGTGCAGTTTCAGGTCCTTAGAAGGATTTGGGAAGCAATATCAAACATGAAAGAACCTATATACAAGCATCGGCAGCATTGGCTTCCCCACCTTGATTGTGGGTACGCAAAGAAACATTGGATGTGCACCCAGACTCTGTGAAATACTTGGTATTTGGGCACCCAAAATTGTAAAAATGGTATCACCCTTTTGATCCCCCAAGGGGACTGCTGTAACCTTGGATTGGATCCAAAAAATTAATTATAAGATACTTTCTTTGATTCATTTCCTTTTGTTTGATATTATTTCCTTTTCAGATGCATGCTTCTTTTTTGATGCTCATGAGCGAGATGTGGTAGATGTGCATACTGTTTTAATTTAATTTGGTGCACCATTTTTCTCTAATTCAGGTGTTATTAAAGGATTTTATTATTGAATATTATTTTGATAGTTTGGAGATTATAATGTGTACTAGAGATTTGATATTTTGTATGGTGAAATAAATATTGGGGAGAATACTTGTGTGGATATTTTGAGATAGGTTGTTGCTATCTAACCTTGAAATTGGCAAAGAGGATTTGATTGTGATTAAGATATATTTTTAAGACATATCTCCATCAAAACAAAAGGTATGGGCACATCTTCCTTATGAGTGGAATATTGTTGGATTGAATGTTGTGAAATACAAAGGTGGAGTGAAAAGGATTGTTTGATAAGCATTGTTGGAAATGTTTGAGTGAGTTTTCATGTGCATGATTTGTGGATGTTGAAATATCATGAGTATCATTGTTATGTGAAATTGGAATTATCTTGAGTCAAGGTTTGAGATCCATAGTGTGAGTTGTTGGAAGTATAGTGAAACACTTGGTTAGGATTTGTAAGCAAGTTGTGTTTCATTGAGTGGATGTTTGTGTGAGGTTGGTTGACCATTATTGATTGAAAGCATTGGAGTGATAGTTCAAGTTTTGTGAAATAAATTATTCTTTATTTCTGAATTGATTTGAAAGAGAGTTTGAAAGTGATAGAGTGTTTTTTTGAGTACAAAACTTAGTGAGTGTGAAACATATTGAGTCTCTAACCATTCTCTATATGTTTCTATTGCTAAACAAGATTATGAGCGTTTGTGTGATTGAAAAGGTTTTTTGAAAGAGAATTAAGTTGTGTTTTCTAAAATTATTTTAATGAGCTTTTGTGAAATTTTAAGGACATATTAGAGGCAAGTATTTGTGAATACTTGAGAGCAGAGTTGATTCATTTGTTCAAACCTTGTGTTAAGGTTTTGGGAAAATCTGAGCAGAGTTGGTTTGTGATTTGATCAATCTTTGTGTTAAGGCTTGAGGATACATTTGAGGGTAAATTTTGATAAAAATATGAGTAGTTTTATGCCAAATCAAAGAATAATTTTGGTGTAGATGCCAGAGCAGAGATAGATTTGTGAGAATATTTGTGCAAGTCAGGGGATATTTTTCAATATAGATTTGATTCAGAGATTGATCAGAGTCTAAAGCAAGCATTTTAGGTGATAGGTATAGGATAGTAGTCTCTAGTGGATAGATATCCATTAGCCAGGGAAGTGAGGACAGAGGTCTTCTGAGTGAGGACAGAGGTCTTCTATGGAGAGATATCCACAAGCCAGTGCAGTAGAAGTAGTAGTCTTCTAGAAGAGCATCAACTAGAGCATAGGAGAATGAGTTCTCTTGTGGATTGAGGTCCACAAAATTGATTAGGATATTGGTGTCTCCTTTGGACAGAGGTCCATAAACATTGTAATAGGGAAGGATTCCCAAAATATTTGTTGAGAAAATTTTAGTGAAATATTTTCTCCGTGGAGTAGCCCACATTGGGTGAACCACATTAAATCATATCTCTCATGTGTGTGATGCTTTGTGTAATGTTTACTACTTTAATATTGTTGATGTTATCATATGGATTGAAAATCAAAAAGTTTTATCTTATACTTTTCACCCCCCCTCTCAGTATAAGCTCATGTTCTTCAATTGGTATCAAATCAGGTCTCTCTGTGAAAAGACTAAAAACTTGGAGGAAGATCCATCAGGAACACACATGACTTCAAATAATGAATAAGAGACCATGTTTGACATAAAAGAGGAATTCTTTACTGCTCTCAAGAACTTGGAAAATGTTAGAAATAAGAACTCAAGTTTGAAGGATCAAATTCAAGAGGATGAAGAAGAAAATATGGAACTTCTACAAAGTCTCATAGAACTCAAGATAAAGGTAGAAGAAGGAAATAAAATTGAACAAGATATGATAGATATATTAAGAGCAAGGGAAATAGAGGTTGAAATATTGGAAGCAGAAATTGTCTCTCTAAGGAATGAAGTTGAAAAGACCAAGTTACGACAAGATATAAAGTTAGGGAAATAGAAAGAGGAGTCAAGCTTTCAAGAAATAGAGACATCAAACAAATATAAGCTCGTGACTCATACTCTGGAAGGAAAAGACATCAGGAAAGAAGAAGGTAAAGAAGAACCATGGATGAGAGTTAATCACAAGAACAACAAAAGGAGAATGACTCAACCATATTTTCCAAGGCATTCAAACAGGTTACATAATCTCTTCCATGGCTATTGTTTTTCATGCAACAAATATGGTCATAGAGTTGTACATTGCACTAGTTATGTGAAAAATGATGTTAATAGAAATTTCAATTCTTTTGCACCTCTTATGAATGATGATGTCATATGTTATAAATGCAATAATTTTGGGCACAAGGCTAGATGGTGAAAAATGGTATTTCCTGAGTCAAGTAAAAATAATACAACTTCAACAATTAGGAGAGAGAGAAAAGGGCATGAGAAAGTTAGATCAATGTTAGTACAAATAGCTCTTCATGTGCAAGATAAGGGAAAACAATGGTTTCTTGATAGTGGATGTTCTAGTCACATGATAGGAGATAAAAGTAAATTTCTTGTACTCAAAGAAACTAATGGAGGATCAGTAAAATTTGGTGATAATGGTTCAACAAAAATTTATGGAAAAGGAACTCTAAGTTTAGATAATGGGAAAATAAAAACAGAGAATGTATTGTACGTCAAGGGGTTGAGGCACAATCTTCTAAGTGTAAGAAAACTTTGTGATCAAGGGCACATGGTTACATTTCATCCAAATAGATGTGAAATTAGAAAGTCTAAAACTAGAAAACTCATTGCAAATGCAAGTAGAACTACAAACAACCTTTACATGCTAAGTGAGATTAAAGGAGAAAAGTGTTTTCTATCACAAGAAGATGAGAGTTGGTTGTGGCATAGAAGAATGGGTCATTTAAATATTGAAAACATAGTAAACATAAGAAACAAGTAGGTTTTCAAAGATTTACCCAAGCTAAAAAGGCCACAAAACACAATTTGTTCACAATGTCAGCATGGGAAGCAAACTAGAACAAGTTTCAAGTCAAAAGGATTTATGTCATTTGAGCCATTGAAACTAGTGCACACTGACCTATGTGGTCCTACAAGGACAAAGAGTTTACAAGGTGAAAGTTACTTCATATTATTTATAGATGATTACTCCAGAATGATTTGGGTAGCTTTCTTGAAAGAAAAGTTAGAAGCTCTTGAGAAGTTTAAAGCTTTTAAATAATTAGTTGAAAATGAAACAGGTAAAAGGATTAAGGTTTTAAGGTCAAAAAAAGGAGGAGAATTTACCTCAAATAAATTTTTAGACTTTTGTGAACAACATGGGATCAAAAGAGAATATTCAGTAGCAAGAACTCCTCAACAAAATGGGGTAGTTGAAAGGAAAAATAGGACAGTTGAGAATATGGCCAGAGCCATGTTAAATGATTCTAAGATTTCAGATGGTTTTTGGAGATAGGCAGTGCATACATAAGCATATATCATCAATAGAGCTCAAGTAAGAGTAAACCATCACAAAACTCCATATGAGCTTTGGAAAGGAAGACCAACCACTGTGAAGTATTTCAGAATTTTTGGAAGCAAATGTTACATAAGACGGGAAGAGAAAAATTTGGGCAAGTTTGACCCAAGATGTGATGAGGGTATTTTTCTTGGCTATTCCACTAAGAGAAAAGCCTATAGATGCTATAAAAAAATGACACATACTATTATAGAAAGTATAAATGTAACATTTGATGAGAAGATAGGGTCAAGAGAACCAATTCAAGAAATTGTGTATCAGGAAGATGAAAGTTGTCAAGAAGAGTTACGTGAAGAATCAGAAGAAGAGGAAGAAACACAAATATTTTTTCCTAAGACTCCATCTAGGTATGTACAGAAAAATCATCCAAGGGATCAAATCATTGGGAATCCAGATGAGAGACATACAAGGAGAAGGGTAATAGCATCAAATCAGCAAGAAAATTTCTCTTTGTTATCTAAAATTGAGCCAAAATACTTCAATGAGGCAAGTGAAGATGAGTTTTGGATTAAGGCAATGAATGAGGAACTAGATTAGATAGATAAAAGTAAGACTTGGGAACTTGTCCCATGACCAAAAGGTAAGAATGTGATTGGCACTAAATGGGTATTCAAAAACAAGTTAAATGAAGATGGTCAGGTAGTTAGAAACAAAGCAAGATTAGTATGTAAGGGTTATGCACAAGTTGAGGGAATTGATTTTGATGAGACATTTGCTCCAGTTGCATGACTTGAAGCTATAAGAATGTTCTTAGCCTTCTCAAGTTTCAAAAATTTCAAAGTATATCAGATGGATGTTAAATCAACCTTTCTAAATGGTGTCTTGGAAGAAGAGGTTTATATTGAGCAACCAGAGGGATTCAACCTAACTGATAAACCAGACTATGTATGCAGATTGAAGAAGGTACTTTATGGACTAAAACAAGCTCCTAGAGCTTGGTACTCAATATTGGATAAGTACCTTCAGGAACATAGGTTTTCAGGAAAGGAATAGTGGACAGTAACTTATACATCAAAAATGAAGAGAATGACTTACTAATTGTGGTTGTTTACATGGATGATATCATTTTTGGAGGTAACAATGATAAGATGTGTTAGAAATTTTCAAAGAGCATGTAGAATGAATTTGAGATGTCAATGCTTGGTGAGTTGTCCTTCTTTCTTGGACTTCAGATTTCACAATTAGAGAAAGGTGTATTTCTTTCACAAACCAAGTATATAAAAGAGATTCTAAATAAATTCAAGTTAGAATATTGCAAACCAGTGAGTACCCCCATGGTTATAGGATGCAATTTAAGTAAATATGATGAATATCCTAAGGTAAATCAAAAATTGTACAGATCTATGATTGGTAACTTACTATATGTCACAACTACAAGACCAGATATAATGTAGGCAATGGGATTAGTGGTAAGGTTTCAAGAAGCACCCAAGGAGACACATGTAGTAGCAGTAAAGAGGATTCTCAGGTATTTAAAAGGGACTATGGATTTTGGGCTCTAGTATCCCAAAAGTGACAATTTCACTCTCACAACATATACAGATGCAGATTGGGTTGACAACATTGATGATAGAAAAAGCACAAGTGGAGGAGCATTCTTTCTTGGAGATTATTTAGTCTCTTGGCTAAGTAAGAAATAGGCATCAGTATCCTTATCCACAATAGAGGCAGAGTATATTGCAGCAATTGCTTATTGTACATAGGTATTATGGATGAAACAAACTTTAGAGGACTTCAAGATAAAGCATGATCACCCTATTCCCATATTGTGTGATAATACAAGTGCTATAAATATCTCAAAGAATCTGATGATGCACTCCAGGACAAAGAACATTCTAATCAAATATCATTTTTTGAGAGAGTAAGTAATAGATAAGCAAGTCAGGTTGGAATATGTTACTACAAAGGAGCATATTACGAATATTTTCACTAAGCCACTTCTGAAAGAGACCTTTGAGTATCTTCAAGGAAAATTGGGAGTAGTTCTACTCCCACCCCAAAATTAATCACCTCAAGGAGAGGAGGTGGGGGGGGGCTAAGCTAAGAGTCTTATCCTTAGCCCCAAAGGTATCCCTTTGCCATTGATGTCAAAGGGGGAAATATTTGGAGATATTTGAGTTAGGGGGAGAGCATTCAATCAGGGGGAGAAAAACTGAAAAAGGTAAAAGAAATGGTTAAAGGAAAAAGGGTTGCCATCAATGACAAAGGGGGATATTGTTGGAAATTTGAGTAAGTTTTGTTGTCATTGATGTCAAGAGGTTGATGTCCAAGTTTCGTCATCATTAATGTCATCGAGTTGTTTTTCCAAAAGGCAAGGAAGGGATTAAAAGAAATAGGATATAATATTTATTTTAAATATTATATGCCTAAAAGAGGCCTAAAAGGTTGAAGACCCAAGGAAGGAGGAGAAGGTTTAAAAATAAATAAATTATAATATTTAATATTATAATATTTTGGGAAAAATGATGAGGTGAAGAAAACGAGGTCCAAGGAATTATTAAAAATAATTTATCCTTGAAAAGACCCATTGAGCAGCTCGCAAAGGATTTAATTTAATTTATTTAAATTAAAATATTTTAACCTATGGTTAAAATTTTAATTTAAATAAATAATGGGTGCCAAAGGTTTAAGTTTAAATTTAAATTTAAATTTGAAATTCGAAATTCGAATTTGGGACGAGGGTTAAGGCAAAGGGAAAACATGTATAAAAAGGGGGAAAATGATTTTTTATTTTACCCCTTCACCTATGCTATTGAATGCTATGTTATGCTAATGATTTATGTGACTATTCGTGCGCTTTGTATTTCAAAGAAAGGAGGTTTCATACTTTGCAAGAGGAAAACAAGGAGTAGGTTGTGAAAATAATGGAAGTAAAAAGAGGTACCCACTCGCGTCGTTAGCACAGGTGGCAGTTGAGGCAAAGCTAGGGCGTTGTGAGGGCAATATCGCGGGTTCGATTCACACGATTGTATTTTGCAAAGGGAAAATCTTTTTCATTCATGCTAAGTGTGAGAAGAGACAAGGAGAAAAAGGGGGTTCATGCGCTCTTTGATTTTGTGTGGGCACGTAGCCCAACTGGTGGCCTAGATTTGGGCTAGGGTGTTGGAAAGGCGAGGTCGTGTGTTCAAATTTCGATAGAAATAATTTTTGGGCAGAATTAAAATGAAAGGTATGCATTTCATGATTTAATTTTCCAAAGGTTTTGATATTCAAAAATATGCATTAAAGGGTTTCGTGAGATTTAAAAGGTAGTTTGTGAGTTTGTTAAGGGATATATAAGGTATAAGAAAATTAAAATATTTTATTTTAATTTTTGGTGGTTAGAATTTATTTTGAAAGGTTGGAGTTTATAAGGTGTTAGTAAAGGAACTTTATTTTTGGATATTATTTTGAAAGGTTGGAGTTTATAAGGTGTTAGTAAAGGAACTTGATTTTTGAATATTATTTTGAGAGTTTGGAGATTATAAGGTGTACTAGAGATTTGATATCTTTGTATGGTGAAATAAATATTGGGGAGAATATTTGTGTGGAGATTTTGAGATAGGTTGTTGCTATCTAACCTTGAAATTGGCAAAGAGGATTTGATTGTGATTAAGATAGGTTTTGAAGACATATCTCCATCAAAACAAAAGGTATGGGCACATCTTCCTTATGAGTGGAATATTGTTGGATTGAATGTTGTGAAATGCAAAGGTGGAGTGAAAATGATTGTTTGATAAGCATTTTTGGAAATATTTGAGTGAGTTTTCATGTGCATGATTTGTGGATGTTGAAAGATCATGAGTATCATTGTTATGTGAAATTGGAATTATCTTGAGTCAAGGTTTGAGATCCATAGTGTGAGTTGTTGGAAGTATAGTGAAACACTTGGTTAGGGTTTGTAAGAAAGTTGTGTTTCATTGAGTGGATGTTTGAGTGAAGTTGTTTGAGCATTATTGATTGAGAGTATTGGAGTGATAGTTCAAGATTTGTGAAACAAATTATACTTTATTTTTGAATTGATTTGAAAGAGATTTTGAAAGTGATAGAGTATTTTTTTGAGTATGAAAAAGTATGTGTGTGACACATATTGAGTCTTAACCATTCTCTCTATGTTTCTGTGGCTAAACAATATTCTGAGTATGTGTTGAAAATATTTTTTGAAAGATCATTAAGTTGTGTTTTCTGAAATTTTTTAATGAGCTTGTGTGAAATTTTAAGGATAGATTAGAGGTAAGTCTTTGTGAAGACTTGAGAGCAGAGTTGATTCATTTATTCAAGCCTTGTGTTAAGGCTTTGGGTAAATCTAAGCAGATTTGGTTTATGATTTGATAAAGATTTGTGTTAAGGCTTGAGGATAGATTTGAGGACAGATTTTGGTACATATTTGTGAGTAATTTTGTGCCAGATCAGAGACTGAGTTTGGTGTAGATTTGAGAGTAGATTTATGCTAGAGCAGAGATAAATTTGTGAGCAAATTTGTGCAAGTCAGAGGATAGTGTTTAGTACAGATCTGAGATAGATATTGAGCAAAGTTTAGAGCAGGTGTTGGAGGTGACAGAGAAGAGGATAATAGTCTCAAGTGGATAGAAATCCATTAGCCAAGGTAGTGAGGACATAGGTATTTTGAGTGAGGATAGAGGTCTTCTGTGGAGAGAGATCCACAAGCCAATGTAGTGGAGGCAGTAGTCTTCTAGAAGATCACCAGCCAGAGCAGAGGAGAAGGAGTTCTCCTGTGGATTGGTGTCCATGAACTTGATTAGGGGATTGGTGTCTCCTTTGGATAGAGGTCCATAAATATTGTAATAGGGAAGGATTCCCAAAATATTTATTGAGGAAATTTTAGTGAAATATTTTCTCCGTGGAGTAGCCCAAATTGGGTGAACCATGTTAAATCATGTCTCTCATGTGTGTGATGCTTTGTGTAATGTTTACTACTTTAATATTGTTGATGTTATCATATGGATTGAAAAGTAAAAAAATTTATCTTATAATGTTCACCCCTCCTCTAATTATAAGCTCATGTTCTTCAAAGTTCCATAGAGAATGGGCATTGAAAGAATATATGACTTGTATTTTCCTCATTAGCACACAAAGGCAACATCTATTCAGCATCGACCAACCTTTTTTTTTTAATATTTTCAATGGTCAAAATATTATTTTAATGATGATAGTTTGATATTATTCTTAAATATATAATAAAATAATAGGATTAAACTAGATACTAATAAAAAAGAAAACAAATAAAAATAAAAAATAAAAATCTTTTTTTTCAAACATAAGAAATGGAGAAAAAATAAAAATAGGAGGAAATGTTGAAAGCGATGATAGATCAAGAGACTAAAAACATGTATATAATAGAATTACGCAATAGTTATTTTATGAAAAGATCATTTAGAAGAAAACATAAAATAATCAATAGAAGAGTAGTACAATATTCAAAATAGATAGGGATTTTCATATTATTTCAATTTTACATAAGTTTTTTAAATAATTTATTTATTTTTATATGGTTTGTTTTATTTATTTTTATAACATACACACTTTCAGAAACATCCATACCCTTTATATTCGTTCGTAATCACTTGTAATATTTACTCTTTGTCAAAATATGTTTTTATTTTATTTGTTGAGAAGATAACAAGTTGGTTATACAAACTTCAATTAAATTATATTTTATTAATAAAAAAGTAGTAAGATGAGCTAAAAATATACTTCATGGTCAAGTTTCACCCTATAGATGGATTTATCATTATGAAATCCTACTCTTCCATTATACCTATAGGATAACCATGGATTATGCAGTAATCCTTATGAATAAAATAACACTGAAGGTATGGAAATATCAAACACAATTGTGCTAAAAGTATTAAATATAAAATTTTATATGGTCTTTCTCATGTAGGAAATTAGTCTCTAGGCATTACTTCATCATAAAACTAAAATATTTTCCATACATGTTAGCTAATTTTACAATCACCTAGATCATTATTCCTATCATATTTGCTAATAAATATTTGTGTGACATTAAATCAACATAAAAAAATGAATCATAATACATAGAGATGTGTAGCCCACTAGAAAATATTGCTATGTGAAATAAGAAACCCTCATAGGGGCATTTTGGGTGTAATAATGAATGAGTAGGTCTAGAAACACAAAACATAATGGATACTCTAATCACAATGGAATGACTAATTGTATTTAGGATTTTGGATGTACTCCATTTTTAACACATGAAGTCCTCATGACAACTCTCACTAATGATATAGTTGTCCACTATTAGTACTTTTAGAAACATTAAATAAGGATAAGGTCTAAAAGTTTAAAATATTATTGTCATTTAATCATTAATTGAATATCCCATGGATTTTTGGGTATCTAAATAATCTCTCTATTTAACATTCCCAAAAGGTCTTGTTAACAAATTATTAAAAATTTATGGGGTGTTTTAGGCATGTTAAAGATATAACAAGTTTTAGATACCACAATATCATAATTTGTCAAATTGGAATTGGATGGCCCTTAGATTTTTTGGAATCTAGATCTACATTATTTAAATATACCCAAAGGACCCCAATAATGAATTATTTTCTATTATGATGGAATTTCAAGTATGTTAAAGAGGGAACAAGTTCAAAATACTGAAATGTCATACTCTATATAATTATGATCAAGTAGTGAATGGTATTTTAAGATATTGAACTTAATGCCCATTTAACATGCATGAAGTGCCTTATTAATTGATAAACATTATATTAGAGGTAATTTGGTTGTGCTAATTAAGTATGAGGTCTAGAATCTCAAATTTTCATGAATCATCTAACTAGATGCTTCACAATGTTTGTGGAAACATACTTTTTGTTTGATAACATTCCCAAAGGTCCCCACAATGAATAAAGATAGTGCTATTAGCACTATTGTACCTTCCAAGTAAAGTTTAACTTATTGTAAGCATACTTGGAGAACCTATCACCACCTAGAAAAATTAAATTATAATTTAAATGATCTAAATTATACTTCAATTTATTTTTTATGCTTTAAATAAATTAAACTATACTTCAAATCCTATGAACACTACCTTTCTATGATAGCTTTATATAGTGTAACTTTGTATGATATCCTTTTGTAAGTTTCTATGATAATTCCTAGTTTTTAGATATGGCTAACAAACCATTACATATAGAAGGAAACTTAAAAATAAAATTTAAGTATGGTCACTCTACTATGAAGAGTAAGAGTATGAAATATATCTCAAAGAGTAATTGATGGAGATAAATGACTATTTATTAGAAAAATTATACCTAGTATACTTAATTAGATATATATTTCCATCATGGCAAAAGGTATCCATATTACCACTACTAAACACAAGATTTACTAAAGCTTTCATTTCTATATTTTTACCTATACATAAAAAAATTCTCAATTACAAAGGCCATTATAATCCCATGGACAAAGTTATATGCAACAACATTGGAAAGGTACAATTCAAACTTAAAGGACACTCAATTGAGAGGATTTTGGTTTAACATATAGTTTGATGAAATCCTCTAGTATCAGGATAGAGTTTTATAAGTTAAAAAAATCAACATGGGTGATGAAGAATATTTTCTTTAATTTGTTTCATACCAACATAAGAAATGTCATTATATGAAAGTTGAAAATCATATTGAAAAATATGAATCCAACCCTCCTTATATAATGCATTGGTTTAATTTTTTTATTAGAAAAACATCCAAATTATATTCCAATTGTTTAAGGAGTCTCATATATATACTATTATGCAATTAAATAATTTGATGAACCCAAAAAGTTTGATTATTCAATATGGCTAGATAGTTCCATAAAGGTTACCTTGGGTTAATGGAAAAAATGAGGCCATTAAGGTATTAGTCTCACTTGGTTTTCATAGTTGTATATAATAACTATAAGTCCTTTTCTTTTCTTTGTATTTTTATATTGGATAGTGAAGAGTACAAAACTCTAGTGCATCTATATAATAATTTAATTTATAGATACCAAAATATCTACATGGTTATGTTCTACAAGAAGTTTATAGCTACATCTAAAGAGATGTTACCTATTCCATTTTAAATATTAGTAATAATAGAGGTGAATATTATTTGTAAATAAACAACAATAAGATTAGAGTGTTTGGTACCAAAAGCAAATCCTATAGTACTTTCAAGAATAATAACCCTAAGGTATTTTACTTCAAATTATTGATACAATATTCTTTATTTTAGAATGAGTGGTATGTAGTAGCAAAAATGGAAGCATATTTCAATTACCTAGTATATGTGAATATAATCATCTATACTAATATGATCAAACTAAATTTAGTTAAAAAATTCTTTCTAGAAGACATGTAATGTCATGGGACATAGGGACTATGATCTAGAGGGAATTATCTAGAAGATCATTTATATATTTATCCATAACCTAATAAACATGAGGTATTAAAAAATTACTAAATAGATTGAATTTGATGTCAATGAAGGTAGCTTATAAGAAATTTGGTAAGCCTAGTTATAATTATCTTACTAATAATCCTAATTTGCATCTAAGGATCAAGATTATTAGAAGTAAAATTTAAAAAATATTGAGAATTCTCAATTAGGTTAGATGAAATCAATGAGTTTAATTTAGAATAAATTGTTGGTGATGACTCAATTTAAGACAATTATGAAGAATATTCACTTATTCAAGCCATTGAGAAAATTTGTTTGAAACAATGGATGAGTAATTAGAATAGAAAAAACAACCTCTATAGGATCCATGAATTGAAAATATTGCAAAAATAGAATTGTTGATCAAGTTCATAAAGTAAAAATAGGTTTATAAGATAGGTGCATTTGCTTTAGGACTAGTGAATTCCACATCAAGAGAATCACTTATTGTCAATAAGATAAATTTGGAGTTGTAGTATAATATCAATCCTTAGAATGACACACATGAGCAACTCGTTCATTCTATTATGTTGATACAGATTTATTATTGGGATATATCAACACAACATGTCATGCAATGTATTATAGCTGAATATGGAGAAGCAATAATTTATGGAAGTGATTTAGATAGTATTGATTATTAGACTATTCACTCCTTTGAAAAAAATCATATTTTTGGTCAAAATTTTAGATAATGGTAAGGATTGTGTGCCCATAAACCTTGACCAATTTTGAAAGGCCCCAAGACGAGAGATATTAGAGTCAATATCTGGAGAAGGTTCACTCCTTGGAAGTTCTAACTAAGTGCTTGGAAAAAATGGGAAGGAAAGATATTAAATAAAACACACGGCCAAAACATAAAGTGGTACAAATCCAATCACATCAAGATATATGCCTAATAAGTCTAAAACACTCATAATATCTACAAACTACCTGAAAGACCAACCACTGATTTCATTAACCAATTACGCACATTACTTTACTGAGAATTCCATAATTAAGGAATTAGTAGCATAAAATCTAGATAGCATAATTAAAGATAGTTTATTCAATTAACCATAGAAGAAATAATCAGTAGAGTGAAGTCATACATACAAGAAATCAATTGAATGCTAGACATTAATCCACTTATATTGTTGTATATATTAAAATATACATGGATATTGTAATTATTTGAGAGATGACACTAAAAAATACATTACAAACATGTATATATAGCCCCTTCCAAGAGCAAGATTTTAAACATTAAATTAACATAACATTAATGGTGGATCAGGATGTCAGTATTCAACTTGTTGGAGTGATCTCCTCTATTATTGCTTTGTTATGGACAAAATATTCTTTACTGTGTCAGGATGGAAATTACTAACATCCCCTGTATAGGCATTTCCTGCTAATTAATGCATTTGATGCTGCCACTATCTTTGAATATTTCTTGGTGATCTAAGGTAATATCTCTGCATCAACTCCTCAATTATCACCTTATGTACTTGATCTAATTAGTAATTAAATTCACTCATCTGCTACATCATTGGGCTTAATGATCAAATAAGTTTGACAGGAAGAGTAAGTTTGATTTTGAGGAGCTTCCTTCATAGCTGTGAATATTTGCATTAATTGTTGGGTAGGATGGAGGTTTGGATTGTATGCACGCCTTGGTTAGCCTCACTTCCTACATCTAGACTATATTGCTCTAGGATGGGAAACATGAACCCTTGCACATTTTCTTCCATCCACTCTCTCTACCTCCACTGTGGCCGAACAAACCTTGGACAAGACTTTGGGTCTACCTCTTCCTGAATCTGCCTCCCAATTTTCCATCTCTATGATTCAATTTTCTAGGTAGAAATTTAGGAATCTCCTCCTTCTTTACATCCTCCCAATCATTCGTCCAATTATTTTCTCTTTCAAATGGGATTTTGGGAGCACCTATGATGGGGACCACAACCCATTCTTCCATCATAGATATCCTCAACTTGTCATATTTTTGGTGAGATTTTTAGACAATGAAGGACTTAGATGCAACCCATTTCTCCATTTGGTATTTCTTTTGGCAACTTTTGAAAATAACCCCCTATTGTTTCTCTCTTTCCCTTTATTTGAACAAAATAGTAGGTGTAAAAAATCTACCCATATTCTTGGTGACTAACGAGGGCTTTTTACTTGCTAGAAGGTGTAGAACCCAGCTAACCATTGCCTATCAAAGCTTCAAAACAAAGCATCAAACAAAAAATAAAACTTATGGCCACATCCATTAGACTGTGGAGTCCAAAATATCATAAATGAAACTCAAAAATAAAACATGAAAAGTCACCTTTCATGAATTAAGCCAAACTTTATGGATCTCTTGGATTTTCTGCTACTGCTTGATATGACTCAGCATGAGGGATGACCACTTGAGGAACTAATCCACTCTATAATTTGTTACACATTTCTACCTAGTTGTCCATGAAAGAGATAAGTACACTTTTCATTTGTTCCATGATGTACTTAAGTTTGCACTGCTCTTGGTTGGGTAGGTCTCTATATCTTCAACCATTTGATTAGAAATGATTGAGAGGCTGAATATCTTAGAGATAAAATTGAAGAGCTAAACTAATGTTATAAGTTCTTGAAATACCATCATGATCATACTTTCGTATTCTTCAAGATCTTGGAATAACTTCTCAAAATTTTATTTAGGATATAACTGATGATTGTTGTCCCAAAATTTGGATGATCCAAATGCCTTGAGTTTCTCATTAAATTCATTCATTTCCCCAAGTTCCTTCTTTAGTATATCCAAAATCTTGGTTTCTTCACAATATAAATCATTCAGGTGCAAACATTGTTGTATAATAACTTCATACTACTCCCTCTCATACCTCTAACAAATTCAAGGGCTAGTGTTATGATTGCTTAGCATTATGTGCAAGGTAGCCACCTGTGGGATCATATTATGTATGACTCCCTTCCTTTTACAGAACATAGCCTTTACCACCATCAATATTTCAAGATTGGATTTTATGCCAGTGCAAAAGGAGAAATAATCTTCAAATATGCTTCCTTTTCTTTCCTTAAATGGATGAGTTTGACCCTCCTTAGGTTGTCCTTTGATATGGTAGACCTAGTAGGCATATCCTTCTCCTTTTGTAGCTCTTCAAGAAGATGATTAAAACTATTTTATTACTATTTCATATTTCCTTTGCCTTCATTGATCAAGATATCCTACTAGTACATCTTTAGTTTGAATTCAACATTACATTGCTCTAGCCTATTGTTCATTTCTTGCAACTCATTTTTGAGTTTAACAATATCATCTTCATTTTACTGCAGCAGCTCGGGTGAGGGAGATTTTTCAATGTATCAATCATTGTCTTGTTTCTAATTTTGATGGTCTTCATTTCTTGTTGTACCCAATAATATTGAGCCTCAAATTTTTCTACCTTTTTCTCCATTGCTTTCATATTATTTTCAACTTTTTTTACTTTGAGATATAAAGTATCAAAGTTCACATGCAATGCTTTCAACACTTCAACATAAGAGATGTCATCAATGTGTCTGGTGAGGTGCTCAAATTCCTAGTGATCATACTTCATGTCTACTTTTTTTTTCTTGACTCTGGGTTTGGCAATTACCTTGTGCTATCTTCCATCAATCGGGTCAAGCTCATGTAAAACCATCATGATGGCCTCTTATTGTCTTTGGTGCTCCTACTGAAGCTACTCCTCTACTACTTATTTTGGTTGTTTCTCACCACATGCATGACGTTGAATATTTTTGGTTCTTATTTTTCCATTTCTTAAGATGAAAGTGGAAAATACATCATAGATGATAATAGGAGTACATGAAGTGTTGCCAATACCTATTCCTGGTTTACACCGGTTGACTCATTCATAGCTTTGGTAATGACTGCCACTGATGAAAGGGAGATTTTGTGGGACAATTTTTGCAAAGGAGGTGGAGGGGTGACATATATTGTAGGAATAACTGATGTATTGGAAAAGGACACATGGATGGATGCTTCCAATGTATTGGGAGGAAGAAATGGGGATGGACCAAAATATGGAGAAGGTGATGATGAAGGTTTACGGAAATATTTCTTTGATACAGGCCTTGAGGCTAGTATTCTTTTAGAAAATGGGGGAAAATTAGTGAAAGGGGAGGATGATTCAATGTATTTCTCGGAGGATATTGATTTGGAGAAAGGGTGTTGAGTTACACCTATAAAGGAACTTGTTCTTATTCAGACTTTGCAATATTTATATTTGCCTTAGAATGATGTGCTAGCGCTCTTGATTTCTTCACTTACACCACCTTGGATTGCAGTCATTGATGCTTGTGTCCTAACTCCTTCTCTCTAGAAATAATTGGAATTGAGAAGGTCCTTTTCTTTCCATTTTGCATTGATTTCTAAGGAGAGGACCCCAATGAATGACAAGTCTTTTGAAGGGTTTTACATGACCTTGTTCTCCTACTTCTTTGTGACATCTAGGAGAAAGAGACTTCTAGTTCAAATTACACTCCATAGGCCATATCACTGAATTCTTCCAATGAACTTAGGCCCTCTAGCTCTTGGTCTCCTTCCTAATCATCACTATTTCCTCCTATAGTAGGCTTCATAGGATCATATTTTTTAACACTTCTAGGAAAATATTATCATTATTTCTCTCCCACCACTAATCAATGTGAGCCATAAAGTTTATGTGAGATTTAACATCTACCACTCCTAGGAGGATTTCTTTGAGATCATATTTCTCACACTTCATTATCCACCATTGCTCCACCTCTTCATCATTCTAGCCCTTCTATTGCTCAAAATATTCAAAGAAAGTGGTTTTTATTCTCTGATTAGGGTTCCTTTTAGGGCCAAACACCCTCTTGTATGGATATGAGGACCTCCATGGTGGGTTATTATTGAATTCAAACCATGTAAATGGAACCAAATAATCATCTAGGAGATTTCTAAATCACACAACACTTGAATTAACCTCATTCTCCTAATATTTGAATGGTCAAGGTTTAACATTGTTGACAACCTTCTTCTTAATGAAACCATCAAGATCATAATGACACCGAGGAGGCATTATTTAAAGGCATAAAGTACACAACTTATTATCTAATTTTAGATATGTAGCCTGGTATTTAAAGGGATCACTGATGGAACTATACAATACAAGAAACTAAAAAAATATTTTCTTCTTCACTCCTTGACCATATTTATCCTCTAATACAATGGCTTACCTATAGACTTCAAGGAAAAAGACCCAATCTATGACATAGTAGGGAAGAATAAAGAGGAAACCGAAGAAGCCATACAATCTTATGCATGTTCTCTCTATTAGAAAATACCAATACCCTACTTCAAGAAATATTATTTTAAAAAACTGCACAACTCTTTCAGATAGATGAGGACAACTACTATAAACATATGTCAAAGCTAGACCAAGGAAAATTTTGTTAAAATCTATATAGAACTGGTATTTCCTAAGTAAATGCATCCAATAAATGACTGGGTAAGTATCAACATCCATAATTTGCACAAAATGTGTTGTTCTAGATATAAAGAAAAGAAATAACTAGGCCAAGTAAGAGGGGAAATGAAATTTCATACTTTGCTTGGATTGATATTCTGATAATTGCTTCCTCATGTTCTTGACTAAAAATTTAGCCTAATATAGCTTTATTGACCTATGAACCCTTAATACAATGTGCACCAAAGCTATCCACTTTGAAAGTATTATTTTATCTATTTCAACATCTTGCACTATAGCTATCATGCTCAAGACTAGCTAAATGTTCTCCTTGAATTTTGCTAATTACGAGGTCCTTTTTAAATAGTCCTCAGGTAAGCTTCTCAAGCTTAGGACTTCTTTCATACAAGTTTTTGGGCCCTCCTCTTCAATATTTTCTCTTTGGAACTTTTCTTTAATGACTTTGAGGTGTTTAATGGATACATATTTGAAAGAGGGCTCTAGGATCATGAACACTTTTCTTACATTCTAAGTAGTTATATGAAATAGAGGTTGTCCATATTGTCATTTGGCTATCCCTGTACTAGCATCATAGAATTTTACTACAATGTCCACCAGGTTAGGACAAGAATGAACAACAATTGGTAGGAATATCACCAATTACGTGTTCCATGGAGCTGCCCTAGTTATACTAGAGTTCATTGACTTTACCTTTTGCTCCGCTCCCATTCAAGATAGCTTTGCTTTGGCCTTCAAAGTGATGCATGTATCCATGATTCCCTCAAATGAGTCTTCTAGCCTCTTCTTTGGATTTTCCTTGGTCATTTTGATTAGATCTATTCTTACTCATAAGAACTATAATATTTAAAGTTCAGAGCTTATTAACTATCAATATACTTATCTCTTTAGAGTATAAATAGTACTTAGTAGAAACTACATCATCCTGGAGTTTCTACCAACATCACATTATTATAACATCAAAATGTAGGACTGATGGGATTAGTGATCAAAGCTATTGCATAGAATATCCCACTTTCCTCGAGGTAAATCCATTTGAAGTGTAGAGTCTTATCAGATTTCCTTTACCAACTGTTCCTGGATTGTGGACCTCTAACCAATAAAATGATCCAACCGAGCATGTATCCTTATAGAAATAGTTAGATTGCTATTTTCCCAGGTTGATCTTTCTTTAGACTTCGTTCTTGTTTAATTTATTACACATACTTAAATTCATCTTAAGAATATGCTTTCATCATCTCTTTTATTAATGCACCTCCTTGATAGGTGCCAATTGGATTACCATGACATTTTATATTCATTATGTGCATTAAGGCCACTTGATGTGCATGCCCATGATCTTCCTATTTGATTTTATAATGACAAAGCATCGACCATTTGTACACATGTAATTATTCTTGTTGGGCACTCTTTCCAATTTGATCATCAATTCTTGTGACAAATCGACGAGTTGATAGCTATAGGCCATAATTCCATTTTCTTTTCCTGATCGATCAACATTTTGGGTTCTACTTCTTATTCATACTGATACCACTTCTCCACCCTTGCTTGATATGGGATTTCAAGAAATTTTGCTTAATTATATGCTTCCCATTTTCTAATTCACTTTTGAATTTAAATATCATACCTAAAGAAACTTCTTATGGGATCAGAAAGGCTTATGACTTTTAAGCTATACAAAAAGTGGTTAAATTACAAACTACTTATGTACAATGAAAACAATGAAAGTATATACATATGTATACAACTGCTCAATGCAGATTAGACATAGTGTTTTAGGTGTTTTTCATTCATTGGGATCAACACATTCTTTCCCTTCAAATCCCATAATTGATATGCATTTGATGTTTTACATTCCTCGATGAGATATGGCCTAGTCTAGAATAAATCCAAATTACCATGAGCCCTAGTTTGGCCAGATTTACATCCCATTTAAGTACAAGGTCACCTTTGAAAAATTCTTTGATTTAGCTATCAAATAATTGCTTGAAAAAACTTTGATGTTGAGTTACATTATCAAACTCTTTTTCTCACTCCTATTCCAATTGCATTAGTTGTACTAGTCCTTTTTTAATCAGTGTAAACTCTTCATCATTCATTTGTTGTAGGAGCTTCAACACCAGGAGTTCAATATTAATAGGAAGGATAACCTCTTTGCCATATACTAAATAATAATGGGATGTTATCAAAGACTTATTTGGAGTTATTGAATAACACAAGCTTATACTAAGAGGGGGGTGAACAGTATAATACCAACCATTACTTTTCCTTCCCAAACAATATTATCCAATATTATCAATGGTAATATCAATAGTAGTAATCAAATCAATGCATAAATCATCACACATAATAGATAAACCAATTTAATGTGGTTCATCCAATGTGGTCTACTCCATGGAGAAAATATTTCTACTAAATTTTCTCATTAAATCCTCTTAGGAATCACTTCCCTAATACAATTTTTATGGACCTCTGTCCAAAGGAGACACCAATACCCTAATGATCTAATTTGTGGATCTCTCTCCACAAGATAACTCTTTCCCCTTTTCTCTAGTTTGTGGAACTTGATCCAAGAGAACTCTTTCTCCTTAACTAGTTCATGGATCTCTCTTCACAGAAGAACTCTATCTTCCCAACTGCTTCATAGATCACACTCCATAGGAGAAATCTTTCCCCTTGCTTTGTTTCATGAATCTATATTTACATGAGAACTCTTTCTCCTTTGCTCTGGTTGGTGATCTTCTAGAAGACTACTACCCCCACTATGCTGGCTTGTGGATCTCTCTCCATAGAAGATATTTGTCCTCACTTAGAAGACCTTTGTCCTCACTACCTTGGCTAATGGATCTCTATCCACTGAAGACTATTGTCCTCTGCTCTATTACCTCCAAATATTGCTCTCAACTCTGTCTTAAATATGCACCAAACACTATCCTTGGTTTAGTAAAAATATACTGTAAATCTATATTAGGTCTAGCACAAATCTACTCTAAAATCTACACCAAAATCTATCCTCAAATATATCCTTAAGTCTTAACACAAAGATTGATCCAATAACAAATAGAATCTTCTCATATCTTCCCCAAGCCTTAACATAAAGCTTGAACAAATCACTAAATCAAATATACTCAGATCTATCCTCAAGTATTCACCAAGACTTGTCTCAAATATACCTACAAGTATTCACCAGGACTTGTCAAAATCTGCCTACAAGCCTTCACCAAGACTTGCTCAAATATGCCTACAAGATTTCATAAAAGGTGGCTCAACTCTGTCCTTAAGCTTTCATAAAAAATTTTAGGTTAAAATAGGTAGTATATTGCATTATACTACATATGTTATTACTTTTACTTTTTACCATAAGTTGTTAGCATAATTCTATTCTAACAATTCCGCGAGATCAGAGGATCGATTCCGTTCGGTGGAATTTTTTTTATATATGTTTTTTTTATAAAAATTATTGGGGCTGCTTTTCAAAGCTATGCACGCGGGATCAAAAAATTTAGTATTATTCTCATGTCCTAAATACCAAACTATTATCAATCAATCCATTGAACATACATGGAGTTTAACATAATTTATCCTTTGATTTTGAGATATATCTTCCTTTATTTGTGTCTAATGGGACGAGGCCCGCATAAGAACATATTCAAGCATTCAAAATCTATGTGAATCATTTAACAGTTTGGTATGATGATGTTGCTTGTAAAATATTTGCTTACACCTTGGACAAAGTTGTACATGATAATTTTATTTTAATAATAGTAATTTTAATAATAGTAATTTTAATATATTATTTTAATTTAAAGTATTGTGTTTTTCTTATTAATAATTGCATTTCTTTACTTTTGATCCATATTGCCTTATGTTTGATGAAAAACCTTAGCTCTCAGAGAAGTGAGGAGTCGAGATCTTTGAACCCTGATCTTTGTTGGCTAATCATCCATGAACATACCTAGAGTTTAACATAATTTATCCTTTGATTTTGAGAGATATCTTCCTTTATTTGTGTCTAATGTGATGAGGCCTGCATAAGAACATATTCAAGCATTCAAAATCTATGTGAATCATTTAACAGTTTGGTATGATGATGTTGCTTGTAAAATATTCGCTTACACCTTGGACAAAGTTGTACATGATTGGTTTACTAATCTATATTTAGGGTCAAGATGTGTTTTTAAATATTTTTTTAATTATATTATATAGTTTAGCCAACTTTGGTTTAAATTAATCAAGTTTTCAAAGTTTAAGTTGATTATTTTTTCCAAAACTTGCTTTATTATATAGACAATCTTTTAAACTATTTTCTACCATTTAAAACTTAGAGAATATCTAAAACATCAAGAAACCAAATTTTTTTTGCAATACCTCCTCTTATTCCTATAGTTTTCTCCCCCATTTTTGGAGATAAAGAGACATAGGAACTCCATATTCTATTGCAAAACCAAAAGACACAAAATCTTCACACTTTCATGCAAATTAAAAATTGGGCAAGAAAAACAAAAAGGGTCATTTTTTTTGCAACAACATCAAATTATTGCTTTTGTTTTCTCCTCCAAAGGGGATATAAGACACAATATTGCAATTTTTTTGTTGCAAACCTTGAGAAGAATTTTGATCCTAGTGCTTCACCTATTTTTTGAGTGTTGAATAAATAAACCAAGTCGTGTGTCGACTGGTCTAGAAGCCTTTCAAACGTGGGTTGTGTGTCGACTTGTCTTGAAAGGAGTGCTTGATTTCTAATTTTGTAAAAATTAAGGGGGGATAGAAGACACATTGATTATTCTATTTTTTTGCAAAATTGTAAAACAAATGGGGGATATTTTAGAGTAATAAGGTGCATTCTCGATTGTACTTGACAACTTTTCTTAAAATTGGCTACACTAGGTGTATTTTCGGTTGCATCCGACACCTATAGTGTTAAAAATTTAGGTTGCTCTATTTTTGATTATTGCACTAACCATCATGTTTTTTGTAATTAAACAATCATAAAATATTGAAGAGCATTTTAAAAATCCAAACTTCACTAAAATCATGCTACACCTTGCATAGGTTAAACAAGTCAATTTTCACTCCCCATGAAAGGTCATAATCCAATAACCTTGATTCACTCTCTTTTTTTGGCTTAATTTCCTCAAAAAATTGCATCCTTATTGAAGGGTGTTAAGGCAGGTGCCATTAAATATCCTAGAGAGCAAAATCAAAAGTATTCCAAAACCTCCCCTTTAATTTGCTCTATTTGTTTGGATTAAATTACTCAAACTTTTCATCCTTCTTGAAGGGTATTAATGTAGGTGCCATTAAATATCTTAAAGAGCAAATTAAGATCTTCCATATACTATTTTTGTTAGCGTACTATAACCACTTTGTCTCTATTGCATTGTTAAGCGTACTGTTACGCTTACTGTTACACTGTTGTAACAGTGCTGTTTCAGTCGTGACTATTTCCGACAAGTGTTGTGTTATTTAAACTCGGCTGATTAATACAATCAATGTTCGCACATTTTCATGGCATCAGAGCCAGGGGCGAGGTGAGGAGCAGAGTGCGTTTTTTTTTATTCGGACGCGTTTTTTTTTCTCGCAGTCCGTGCGTTTAAAAAAAAAGGGACGTGTAGGACCTCGCGCAGAGCGGGGAGGAGCCGAACGCGCGTCCAGTTCGCGACGATCGAGCGTGAGCCCGCGCTCTGCAGGCCACGACGCGGCCAAGCACGACAGAGCGCGCGAGCAAACCTGCCGGGCCGGACCCGCGCGCGGCAGTCGAGGAGGGGAGAACCCCCCCCCCAATACCCCCGCGCAGCGCAAACGTTGCGCGTTGGAGGGAGGACGCGTCACGCGTCAACGGACGTGCGCGCTCCCCGAGGTGGCCCCGACCCCCCCCCATGTGCGATCTACGCGCGCCCGCCCCCCCTCCCCACCCACGCGCGACGCGCAATCTGCGCGCGCGCTCCCCGAGGAGGCCCCCCCCTCTCCCCGCCCGCGGAGCGGGAATTCAAATTCCCTCCCGCGCGGGAAATCGGAGGGGGTATAACCCCCCCGCGGGACTGCGTCCGTGAGACGCAGTGATTGCGCAGCCCCCCCGCGGGATCGCGTCCCGTGAGACGCAGTGATTGCGCAGCCCCCCCGTGGGATCGCGTCCGTGAGACGCAGTCATTGCGCAGAAGGGCCGAGGGCCCTCTAGCCCGAATCCCTGCGCGCGGGGCTGGCCCTGGATTTAAAAAAAAAAACAACGGGCAGAGAGCGGAAAAGGGCGGTTAGACGCAAGCCCCCCGGGCCGAAGAAAAAAAAAAAAATTTCTCGCTGCGACTTGCAGAGAGGAATCCGAGCCGGAGGCTGCTGCAGAGGGTGTTGAAAAGGGAGGTGACTTGCTGATCTTTTCGGATCAGCCCGCTGGCTCACGTGGTCGTGAGCCGTGCGGTAAGGCTCAGGGAGCCTACAGGTCGGGGGTTCGAATCCCGCCGACTCCCCCAAGGTATAATTTTTTTTTTTTTTTTGTCAAAGTCATTTTTTTTATTATTATTATTTTTAATTAAAATTTTTAATTTTAATTTTTTTTTAATATAGTTTTTAAACTTTAATAAATTAAATTTAATTTTAATTTATTTTTTCTAAAGTTTAAAACTATAGAAATTAAAATTATTTATTTTAATTTTAAAATTGATAATAATTATAAAAATGCTTTGTTAAAGAAAGCCTTTTAAGGGGGGATTTTTTTTCAAAAAAATCAAAGGGGGATTGAGAGTAATTTTTATGAAAAATAGCAATTTGGCATTGTAAAAGGTGCATTTTCGGCTGTGACCGACACCTTGTGGGTTATTCTAGTGGGCATTTTTTTTGTTGTATGTTGCATATTTCATTTTTGCACTATAACATTAAAAATTAAAATCTAACACTCCCTAAGTCCCCGGAATATAAAACCCATCTGTGCAATTTATTTGCACTGCAGCGTTCGGTATTTGCGATACCTCTGGCCAGCACTTACAGGTAAAGCTGTCGTGATTTGGCTACTGTATCCGCCGCCTAATATAGCTGCTATAACGACGTCTGAGCTTGTTCTCTATAAATCGTCGGGGAGGAATAAGTACGCCATTTTTGCATTTTCTACTCCATCG
The DNA here is from genome assembly GCA_028583015.1 of Wollemia nobilis. Lineage (NCBI taxonomy): Eukaryota > Viridiplantae > Streptophyta > Pinopsida > Araucariales > Araucariaceae > Wollemia > Wollemia nobilis. The sequence continues at coordinate 12,659,168 of JAQPPZ010016936.1, forward strand.
ACTACCCTTTATCGCACTTGTGTTTAGGCGTAAATCCTGACGAAGTATTCTTCATAGTGTTTAGGGGAAGTTACGCCCCACGCATGAGAAGAATCTTCTATGGTAGGTGCCATCAACAAGGCGATTCCCTTTCAGTACCGCTTATGTTCCACGTATCGTATGATCTCTAAAATTCACCTATAGTCTCCCTCACGTAAGGGCGGGTGATTTTTGTTGATATTTCTAAATACCTATAGTTTCCCTCACGTAAGGGCGGGTATTTTGTACGGTATATTGGCCTAGCAAAAGGTATATCGAAAGGGGGACCAATTTGGTGATATAAGGAACCTTCACTATGGTCGTTGTTGCAAAATTGATGACTGATCCGCATCAGTTATTGAAAGGTCCAAATTATACACCATGGAAACATAAGATGAAGGCTATTCTCCAAATGGAATATTTGTGGGATATTGTTACTAGAGTAGCAACAAGGCCTTCACCAACAGTAGGATCCACAGGTCCTTCAGCAGATCAGATTGTTTTTGACAAGAAAGACAGTAGAGCAAAGGTGCTCATTTTGTTTGCTGTTTCAGATGAAGTGCAACCTCATATAGTTGATAAAGCAAGTGGTAAAGAGGCATGGGATGCCCTTAGAACCATCTATGATGGGAAGAATGAATCCACCATTCTTCATCTTCAACAACTTCATAACCTGAGTTTGAGACAGGGTGAAACAGTTGAACTCTTTCTGTGCAGAGTGTCTGAGTTGAAAGAGAAATTGAGTTCTCTAGGAGATACTGTGGATGAAAAGCTTCTCATTTCACTTGTGATGAGAGATTTACCTTCTTCATTTGACATGTTGATAACCTCCATCCAGGTGTCCCAACGACAAATTACCTACATCGAGTTGGTCAATCTGCTTCAACAACAGGAGGCACGCCAACTTCACAAGGATGATTCTTCCAATACAGCCCTATACACCAACAGGCAGGGTTCTAGGAAGAAAGGTAATGTGCAAAAAGGAGGCAACTTTTAGAAAGGAGGAAATTCTCAATAGGATACGAAAGGAAAAGGCAAGCAACCTCAACAGAAGAAGAGGTGGTGCAAGATCTGTGAGAAAGACAACCATGACACCAACAGGTGTTGGCATAAGAACAAGCAAAAAGGCCAAAACAAACCACAAAATAAGAACAAGCAACCCTAGGTGAATGTTGTTCGTTGAAGAATCGACTCGGATTCCGAATGGGCACACAAGGTGCTCATGACTACCACAGATTCCACTCAGAGGGATCCTATTTGGTATGTCGATTCCGGAGCTAGTAAACATATGACTGGCGATAGATCGTGGTTTGAATCATTTGTGGCCAAGGAGGGCAAACCTGTCACCATTGCTGATGATAAAACCTACAGGGTTCGGGGAGAGGGTACGGTTTCGGTCACTCTTCCCGATGGCAAGTGTCGGATTGACAAGGTCCTCTATGTTCGGGGATTGGCCAACAATTTGTTGTCGGTGACACAAATCCTGGACAGAAATATGGTTGTCAACTTTCGTGTTGAGAATGGAAAGAAGTGTTGTACAATTACCGGGAAGGGTAAGCGATTGCAATGACTTCATATAAGCATGGCTTATTTGCACTAGATGCTATCTCTACTCCACATGTTGCCATGATCTGTCTCTACCAAGGAGGCAACTTCCCTATGGCACAAGAGATATGGGCATCTTAGTTCCGGCTACTTACTTGAGCTCGGCAAGTATGAGATGGTAAAGGGTCTTCCTTCCCTTTACGCCACATTGCCGGTGTGCTCGATCGCTGGCGGGAAAGCGGCATAGAGTACCATTTGAGAAGAGCTCTACAAGAACACGAAAACCTCTCGGAGCTAATTCACACCGATCTATGCGGTCCTTTCACACCCAACAGTGTTGGAGGGAAGAGGTACTTTCAGTTATTCGTAGATGACTACTAACGAAAGATGTGGGTTTTCTTTCTCAAACTGAAATCTGAAGCTTTCGCATTCTTCCAACAGTTCAAGAAATCCGTTGAGAAGGAGTCAGGGGCTTCTATTAAAACCCTCCGCTCAGATCGAGGGGGAGAGTTTACCTCTAATGAATTTTCTGCATTCCTAGATAAAAATGGGATCAAGATACAGTTAACAACTGCCTATACTCCTCAGCAGAATGGAGTTGCTGAGAGAAGGAACCGTTCTATCATGGAAATGGTTCGTTGTATGCTCACAGGTGCAACTCTTGGGCAACAATATTGGGCAAAAGCTGTCACCACTGCAGTGTATCTTTTGAATAGGGCACCCACAAAGGCCCTAAAAGGAATGACTCCACAGGAAGCATGGAGTGGTCGAAAACCCTCCATATCTCATCTACGTATTTTCGGGTGTCAAGCTTTCATGCACATACCGAAAAAAAAAAGGAAGAAACTAGATGAGAAAACACTGAGATGTATTTTTCTTGGATATTCTGAGCACTCTAAAGGATATCGGTTGATAGATCCTTTGACCAAGAAAATTCATATCAGTAGAGATGTTGTCTTTGATGAAGCTTTCACATCACAGAGCACATCTACGAGTACACCGAGGATATTGTGGAACCAAAGGAAGAGGAGATTCCTTCGTCAACACGGACGGGAGGTCCTTCTACATCTTCTTCACCACCACCAAAGCAGAATCCTAAATGGTGTACAAATACAATCAGAGATGCAAATTTATCCACTCCTCCCAATTTGAATTTGGATAGACCTCGTACACGCAGTATGGCTCAACAAGAAAGAGAAGCCAGAGAAACTGGTGAGGTTGATGATCTTTGTCAATCTTTTGAGGAACTTTCTGTGACTCCAAGTAGAGAAGTTGAGGATATGGATATTGATGATGACAGGGCATTCATGTCTACCATAGATAGTCTTGGACCTGCATCAGTGCAAGATGCTCTTAGTGAGCCTCAGTGGAAGGCCGCTATGGATACAGAGTATGAGTCTCTGATGAAGAATAAAACTTGGAAGCTTGTTGATCTGCCGCATGGAAAGAAACCTATTGGCTGCAAATGGGTATACAAAGTCAAGTACAAGGTAGATGGAACAATTGATAAGCATAAGGCCCGTCTTGTTGCAAAGGGCTATGCTCAAAAGGAAGGCATCGACTATGAAGAAACTTTTGCACCTACTACTCGGATGACTACAATTCGGGTTATGTGTGCTATGGCAGCACAATATGGGTGGAAAGTTCACCAAATGGATGTCAAAAGTGCCTTTCTTAATGGTGATCTCCAAGAATAAGTCTATATGACTCAGCCTGAAGGATTTGAAGTGGAAGGCCAACAGCAGAAAGTTTGCAAATTGGTTAAATCCTTGTATGGTCTGAAACAAGCTCCTCGAGCTTGGTATATAAAAATGGACAATCACCTAATGCAGCATGGATTTAAGAGATGTCCGTCAGATGCAAACCTCTATTTCAAGAAACAGGGTTCTGAGATAGTGTTGCTTGTACTCTATGTGGATGATCTGCTCATTACAGGGAGTTCAGAAGATATGATCTCTACTTTCAAAAGAAACTTGTGCAAATCTTTTGAGATGACAGATCTCGGACTTCTCCATTACTGTCTTGGTCTGGAATTCAGCCAGAAGGAGCACACCATCAAAGTGTCTCAGAAAAAGTATGCCAAGACATTGCTCGATAAATATCGCATGACTGACTGTAAGCCAATGGCAACTCCTATGGAGAATGGACTTCAGTTATCGTGATATGATGACTCACCCCAGGTAGATGGCACTCTCTATCGACAGTTGATTGGGAGTCTCATATATCTGACCAATACTAGGCCAGATCTCGTATTTGCTGTAAACTATCTTTCGAGGTTCATGCAGGAGCCTAAGACTATTCATTGGAAAGCAAGCAAACGTGTTCTTCACTATGTCCGTGGTACTATAGAATATGGCCTAGAATACAAGAGGAACAACAAATTCTTCTTGCAAGGATACACGGACTCCGACTATGTCGGATCATTTGATGATCGCAAGTCAACTTCTGGATACATTTTTCATCTGGGATCCGGTCCTGTCTCTTGGCACGACAAGAAGCAACAGGTGGTTGCTATTTCTTCAACAGAGGCAAAATATCGCGCCGCACGTGAAGCTGTGTGCGAAGTGATATGGTTACGTCGCATTCTAACAAGTATGGGCCATCCATCAAAATCTCCAATACACTTGTTTTGCGACAATCAGGGTGTTCTGAACCTCGTCAAGAATCCAGTCCATCATGAAAAAACAAAGCACATTGACACACAATGTCATTTCATTCGAGAGGAAGTTCCAAAGCACCGAATTCAGCTTCAGCACATTCCCACCGATGCTCAAGTTGCAGACATTTTCACTAAGGCACTTGGACGTGTCAAATTTGAATTGTTTCGTAGCTCACTTTGTATTGCAAAATAATGTAAGGGGATGTTAGTATAGCTATTAGTTATTACATTACCCAAATAATGTAATAAAGGGGGATGTTAGCGTACTATAACCACTTTGTCTCTATTGCATTGTTAAGCGTACTGTTACGCTTACTGTTACACTGTTGTAACGATCTTTGTTTCAGTCGTGACTATTTCTGACAAGTGTTGTGTTATTTAAACTCGGCTGATTAATACAATCAGTGTTCGCACATTTTCAATTTTGAGGGTATAATACAAGATAAATTCATATTATTCACATCAATTTGAAACCTTCACCATGGCAATGATAAACAAATATTTGAATGAAAGCCAAATTATTAAAGGTTCAAATTATTCTGCCTAAAAAACTAAGATGAAAGCTATTTTAACTATAGAGGATATGTTGAATATAGTGGATGGCACTGAAACTAGACCCACATAACCTGGAGTAGATCAGACAAAATATGATAAAAATGATAAAAGAATTTCTTTATTGATCTTGCTAGCTATTACTGATGATATCCAACCTCATATCAGTGAAGCTAAAAATGGTAAGGAGGCATGGGATGCCTTAGCTACCATATTTGAGGGAAAGAATAAATCCATGATTCTTAAAATTCAAACATAGCTTCATACTCTTCATATGAAATCTAGAGAAATAGTAGAGCTATTCCTTAGTAGAGTGATAGATATGAAAACAAAAATGCAAGCCTTAGGAGAAAAAGTGGAAGACAAAGTCCTGATATCTATCATTTTGAGGGCTCTTCCAGAATCCTATAGAATGTTGATCACTTCACTACAAGTCTCTAGGCGGATAGTGAATTTTGTAGAGTTGGTAAATATGCTTCAAACTGAGGAAGCTAATCAACTCCAAAGAGATGAGGCATCCAAAAATGTACTTTTCTCAAACAGGCAAACTGTAAAGAAGAAGTGGAATCAACAGAAAAGATATTCTTCTAAAAAATATAAGGGTAAAGGCAAAGAGACTCAAAAGAAGAAGCAGTATTGTAAAATTTGTGATAAGGACACTCATGAAACCAAGAGATGTTGTTTTAAGAACAAATCGCCCAATGAACAAGGACAAAAAAAGGGCAAAGACAAACCAAAGAACAAGAACAAGCAGCAACATAGAAATATTGTTGCAACTGAAGATTCTAGTTTAGATTCTAAATGAGCACACAAAATTCTCATGACTCATACAAATTCCCCTCACAAGGATATTGTGTGGTACATAGATTCAGGTGCTAGTAAGCATATGACTAGTGATAAGTCCTGGTTTGAGATATTTGAGGCATGAGAAGGTAGACTAGTGACCATTGTTGATTATAATACCTATCGAGTCCAAGGAGAAGGAAGTGTTTTTGTATCCCTTATAGATGGATAATGTCAAATTCAAAAAATTCTTTATGTACCAGGATTGGCAAATAATATATTTTCAATTCCACAAATCCTAGACAATAACATGAACGTCAAATTGAAAGTGGACCAAGGGAAGAAACATTACTTTATCACTTAGAAAGGAAAAAAGATAGCAACAGGTTCTTACAAACATGGTTTGTTCACCTTAGATGCAATTACCTCACTACATACTGTAATGTAAGTAACAACAAAAGAGGCCACTTATCTATGGCATAAGATATTTGGGCATCTAAGCTTGGGGTATTTACTTAAACTTAGTAAGTATCAAATGGTGAAATGACTACCTACTCTTTCATCTACTTTTCTAGTGTGCTCAGATTTCTTGGAAGGAAAGCAACACAGAGTACCATTTGAACCTAGCTCCTTCCGAGCTAAAGTACCTTTGGAGTTAGTTCACACAGATTTGTGTGGTCCTATGTCTACCAGTTGTGGAGGAAAAAGATATTTTAAATTGTTTGTAGATGATCACTCATAAAAAATGTGGGTCTTCTTCTTGCAGTTGAATTTTGAAGCATTTGACTATTTTAGAAGTTCAAGAAACTCGTTGAGAAAAAATCAAGATGTTTCATAAAGACCCTCCGTTCATATCGAGGGGGAATACACACCAAAATAATTTTCCTCATTTTTGCAAAAACATGGGATAAAAATACAGTTAACAATAACCTATTCTCCTTAGTCAAATGGATTTGTTGAGATAATAAATCATTCCATTATGGAAATGGTTCGATGTATGCTTAAGTGAGCAAATCTTGAGCATAATTATTGGGCTGAAGTTGTAACAACTGCAGTATATCTTCTAAATAGGGTACCCACACGAGCTCTTGAAGGTATGACTCCTCAGGAAGCATGGAGTGGAAGGAAACCCTCCATATCTCATCTACGAGTATTTGGGTGTAAGGCTTTTATGCATATACGTAAGGAGAAAAGAAATAAGTTAGATGAGAAGACCCTGTAGTATGTTTTCCTTGGATATGATGAATTCTTAAAAGGCTATCAATTGATAGACCCATTCACCAAGAAAATACATGTTAGTAGAGATGTAGTGTTTGATGAAGCTTTCACATCTAACACTACATCAATATACCTGGAAGATGAGGAGCAACAACCACATACTCCTCCACAATATAAAATACCTCCAAAATGGTATACAAGTACTATGAAATATTCCAAACTCACTTCACCACTAGATCTCACTCTCAATCATCCAAAGACATGAAGCATGTCTCGACAAAGAAAGGCAGAAACATCTACTTCAGTTGATGATCTTTGTGCATATTTTCAAGATCTTTCTATTGATAGAGATTTAAAAAGTGGAGATGATATGGAAATTGGTGAGGAGAGGGTTTACATGTCTTCATATGATGAAAATGAACCTTCTACAGTTGATGAAGCACTTAGTTAGCCTAAGTGGAAGGCAGCTATGAATGTTGAACATAAATCCCTCATTAAAAACAAAACATGGAAGCTGGTCGATTTGCCTAAGGCAAAGAAGCCATAGGTTACAAATGGGTTTACAAAGCCAAATATAAGGTAGATGGTACCATAGACAAGCATAAGGTTCGTCTTGTGGCAAAGGGCTATGCTCAAAAGGAAGGCCTTGATTATGAGGAAACCTTTGCACCCATTGCAAGGATGACCACCATTCAAGTTATTTGTGCTATGGTAGCATACTTCAGATGGAAATTACATCATATGGATGTAAAAAGTGCCTTTAAAAATGGTTAATTAAAAGAAGAGGTATACATGACTCAACCTCTAGGATTTTCTAAGGAAGGCCATGAGCAAAAGTTTTATAAGTTGGTCAAATCATTATACGGGTTGAAACAAGCCCCAAGAACATGGTACATCAAAATGGATAGTCACCTACTACAACACAAATTTAGGAGAAGTCCATCTGATTCAAATCTCTATATCAAGAACACAGATTCTGAAATAGTGATTCTTGTACAGTATGTAGATGATCTGATCATCACTGGTAATTTAGAGAAATTGATCAACATCGTGAAGAATGACTTGAAAGAGTTATTTGATATGATAGATCTAGGACATCTCCACTATTGTCTTGGCCTTGAGATAGAATAGAAGAAGAATCATCTTAGGATGACTCAAAAAAAGTATGTCAAGAATTTAGTAGAAAAATATCATATGACTAATTGTAAGCCCAAAGCAACACCGATGGAATCAGGGCCTCAATTATCATGGTATGATGACTTACCACAAGTAGATGGCACACTATATCGACATATTATTGGAAGCCTCATCTATCTGATCAATAATAGACTGGACATTACTTATGCTATAAAATATCTTTCTCAGTTCATGCAGGAACCAAAGGTCTCTCACTGGAAAGTAGTAAAGCGTGTTCTTCACTACATTCAGGGTAGTGTAGAATATGGTCTAGAGTATAAGAAGAATAAATCATTTTTCTTATATATTTACACTAAATCTGACTACGTTGAATCCCTAGACAATAGAAAATCAACATCAGAATATGTATTTCATCTTGGATCTGGGATTGTCTCATGGTATAGTAAAAAGCAATAGGTGGTTGCTTTATATTTAATAGAGGAAGAGTATTGCGCTGCACGTGGAGCTGTGTGTGAAGTGATATGGTTAAGTCGCATCTTGGGTACCATGGGACTACAAAATAAAATTCCTATTCACATGTTTTGTGATAACTCAGGTATTTTGAACTTGGTCAAGAATCTAGTCCATCGTGAATGCACAAATCATATTGACACAGATTGTCATTTCATTCGTGATGAAGTTACTAAACACAGGATCAAGCTCTAATACATTCTCACTGATGAACAGGTTGCTAACATCTTCACAAAGGCACTTGGACGTGTCAAATTTGAGTTATTCCAAAGTAAACTTTGTATATCAAAGTAATGTAATAAAGGGGTATGTTAGGGTAGAATAGGTAGTGTATTGCATTATACTACATATGTTATTACATTTACTTTTTACAATAGGAGATATTTACTGTTCTATAATATCTTGTGGTTAATTTAGGTTAGTAACTAAAATATCCTATCAAGATATTTTAGTCTAGGTTGTTAGCATAGTTCTATTCAAACAACTCCGTTAGCGCTACTTATGCTAATTGGTTAATTATCCTATTTTGTAACCTATATAAGGCTACGACATTCCTAAGTCTAGCCTAATGTTGAAATATATTATTTTCATAATCATTCTTGGGCACCTAATGGTTAAAATAGCTTACTCAAATTTTCTCAAACACGTGCTTAAAATAGCTCATAATATATGTTCAATCAATCTCAAATCTTGCACACAATGTTATCAATTATTTTGTCTAATATTCAAAGTAATTCCTTTAACTTGAAGCAGTTTAGACATGTTCTACTCAATTTTTTTTTAACCTCTAGAACATATAGAGAAATATGTACTCTATCAAAAAATCAATATGTTCCACTCAATCATTAATTCTGTTGCTTTCACAAATATGATTTCTAAATTTTGCACAATCACTTTCAATATCACTCAAAACCAACGCTCAAGAATTTCACTCATTCCTTCAATAAATGAAACACAACTTGCTCACAAACCCTAAAAAAGTGTTTTCATACTTCTTCAAACAACATGCATAAAGTGGGTTTCAAACCGTAACTCAAATAGTCCTCAATCTCTATCTCAAATATTCTCTAAACATTCACCAATGAAGCATATAATAATTCACTCAATATTTCCACAATGCTTATAAAAAAATCCTTTTCACTCCACCTTTTATTTCACAACATTCATTCCAATATTTCAAACAAAATATGATGTGCCCATACCATTTTGCTTTAGTGGAGATATGTCTTCAAAAACTTTTTTACTTGCAACAAAACCCTCTTGCCAATTCTAGGTTAGATAAAAATGGTCTATCTCAAAATTTACACACAAATATTCTCCTCAACAATTATTTCACCATTCAGAATTTACAATAAAATATCAAGTCTCAAATACCCCTTACAATCTCCAATCCTCTCAAAATAACATTCAACACATAAAAACAAATTTCCTTTGTTAACACTTTATAATATCCAAACTTCTCAAAATAATATTCAATACATAAACATGAAGTTCCTTTGTTAACACCTTATAAACTCCAAAATTCTCAAAATAATATTCAATACATAAAAATCAATTTCCTTTGTTAACACCTTATAAACTCCAAACTTCTCAAAATAATATTCAATACATAAAAATCAAATTCCTTTGTTAACACCTTATAAAATACAAAATTCTCAAAATAATATTCAATGCATAAAAATCAAATTCCTTTGTTAACACATTATAACACCCTATGCATTCCACCTATGCACTCTATAATTATCACGTGGCCTCTATATTATTTGTGCCTTCAAAACCTTGGCAAATTTAAAATATAATATGCATACCTTATAAAAAATTTCCCACGTCTCAAAAAGACTATTGTGCACGTCCTCAACTACGCCCAAACTCTAACCCGCAACCATTCACCATCGCAACATCTTAGCCCAAGGCTAAGCTACCACTTGGCCTACACGCCCACACATGAACCTAATCCCATGCCCTTTCACTAATACGTCCACACATATTTCAGTGAAAATAAAATCCTTCTTCATCCTTTGTAAAACTAAATTGTGTGGGATTCAAAACCACAACATCTACTTCATGAGCACCTTAGCAAGATTTTGACCATCATCTGCACTATCTAGCACCTTGGAATGGATTTGGTGCTTCACTTGTATTTCAACCAATTTCTACTTTCTTTAATTAAAAACCACGTGATTCCTCTTCTCCATTAACAATGCAATGCATGAATTATATTTTAAAGTAGACATTCAAATAGCATAGGTGATTTGGAAATGAAAATTATTTCCCTATTTATACATTGTCCTTTGCACTTAAACACATCGGTACATTCTATTTTCAAATTTATAATTCAAACTTAAGAATTAAACCTTGGCACCTTTTGTTTATTTAAATTATAATTTTGACCATAGGTTAAAATATTTTAATTTAAAAAAATTAAATAAAAACCTTTATAATCTGCTCAATGGGTCTTTTCAAGGATATATTATTTTAATGATTCCTTGGATGTCGTTTTTCTTCACCTCTTCCTTTTGCCCAAAATATTATAATATTAAATATTATAATATTATTATTTCTTTTTAAACCTACTTATCTTCCCCTGGGTCTTCAACCTTTTAGGCATATTTAGGCATATAATATTTAAAATAAATATTATATATTTTTTCTTTTAACCACTTCCTTGCCTTTTGGAAAAACAACCTTTTGACATCAATGACGAAAAAATTGAACATCAAACCTCTTGAAATCAATGACAATAAAACTTGCTCAAATTTACAACAATATCCCCCTTTGTCATTGATGGCAACCCCTTTTTTTAAAATATTCCTTTTACTTTTTTAGTTCTGCTCCCCTTGAGAAACTGTTCCCCCTAACTGAATTCTCTCCCCCTAACTCAAATATCTCCCCCTTTTACATAAATGGCAAAGTGCCACCTTTGGGGCTAAATATAAGACTCTTAGCTCAAAACCCTCCCCATCTCCTTGAGGTGATTAATTTTTTGGGGGGAGTATTTCTACTCCTAGCATACAATGCTATTTTTCTTTGTCTACCTTCTTCCTCAACTGATCCTTCTAATTTCTTTGAGTATTCATGTTCTTGCTTGTCTCTAGAAATTTTGTTCTACACCACTTAGCCATATGCCCAAAATTATTGCACTTATAACACTTAATGTTGTGGTTCCTTGAAGGTGCAAATATCTTGAATTTCCTCTTGGTGAAGCCATATCCATTCTTATCATGAATCCTGCAATTAACTGCTTTATGACCAAACTGAATACAAGAGTAACAATACCCTTGAAAGAGATACCCATTTCTGAAATTTCTCTTGGTGAAACCAATACCATAACCATATTCCTTCTTTTCATGTGTCCTGCATTGCATAGCCTTGTGACCAAACCTATGGCATGAGAAGAAACGTCCTTTGAATAAATATTTCCTTTGACCCATTGGTCTCTTAGTCCTTTCTTTCCTGTGATGTTCTTTGTTTCTCATTTGTGCATCATTTTATTCCTTGGCGAACCTTCTATTTTTCAACTTATCCTCATAAGTCTCACTTTCTCCTTCACTTTCTTTCTCTAAAACTTATTCTTCTTTGGAGCTTGAGCTTGACTCCTCTCCTTGTTCTCTTTTTCCATATTAAAAACCAATTCCAGTCCTTATGAATGGATATCTTTGTGTTTTGATAATGTCATCCAAATAATTTGAGATTTTCCTAAACTAATATATCTTGTTATTAAAATTATCAAGTCCTTTCCTTAAAATGTCAGCTTCATGTTTCAATATTTCACAGTCTTTCTCTTTCATATTTAATTGTTCAATCATGTCTTCTTCAACAATCTTTTTATTTTCAAATTTAATTATTGTCATTGATATATTGTATAAGCCTTGCTTTTGTTTTCTCATCTTATTGAACCTGATCCTTCAATTTTGAATTTTGCTTCCTAACATTTTTCAATTCTTTAAGAGCAACAACAAGTTTTGCTTCTATATCAACTATGCCTTCATTCTCTAATTCTTCCTCTAGAAACTCAAGAGCATATTCATATTCTTCTTTGCTGTCACTAAACCAATTCCTTGTACAGTGATCTTCAAGATGACCAAAGTTACCACACCTAAAACATTTGAGTATTTTTGGTTCCCTTTTAGCTTCTTTTCAACATCTTCTTTTTCTACTGCCAAAAATAGAATTTCTTCTTCATTATCTAAGGATCTTCCATCACTATCACTTGAAATATTATCTATATTATCTACATAGAAACTCTTCATATGCCTCTCGAAGAACTTCTTTTCATGCGTATTTTATCCATACCTATTTTTATTTTGATGCCTCGATTTTCCTGCTTCCTTGATCCTATGATCCTATTTCTCTTCACCACTGCTACTTCCAACTTCTGGACAGTTAGATGCATAGTGACCATATTTACCACAATTGAAACACTTAATTGTTTTCAAACCTTTGTGCTTTCTTGAGTCATTTTTCCTTCTGCCATTGTTTACTTCTTCATCATTGGATGACTCATTACTTGAATCTGGCTTCTTATCCTTTGTCTTATTTGCTACTTTGAAGGCTACCTCTATCTTGGGGATAGGATCCTTTCCTATTCTCATCTCAAACTATGTGAGAGTTCCATGTAACTCATCCCTAGTCAAATTTTCAATATCTCTTGTTTCTTCAATGACTGAAACCTTTTCACTATACCTCTTAGGGAGTGACCTTAAAATATTTTTAAAAACATATGATTCTTCAAATTTAAACCCAAGTCCTTGCATGGATTTAATAATCTCATCCACACAAATTAAGTATGTAGAAATATCTTCCTCATTGATGGGGGACCCAACTTGCTCATACCACTTGATGGGAGGATCCCAGACTTGCTCATCCCAATAGCACAAAATTTCTCATTAAACAACTGGAAAAGATTTACAGAAATGGTAGTAGTCTGCAAAATAAACTCAGTTTTTTTTTTTTTCTATTTTATAGCAAGTCTCCCCCTAGAAGAAAAATAGCCCAAACAGGTCCAGAGTGGCCCTCTTGCCTTCAAATCTGCAACTCTGTATCGGTAGTTTTTTGACCCCTTGTGCATGCCTTTGCTTCCCCTTTTAAAACATCTGGGTTTCTTTCTTGGTCCCGACCCTCTAGGCCATTAATGAACCACCTGGAAGAATACATCCTCAGAATCTGAAAAGTCAGCTCTTCCCCGCCTTCATGACTGAACCTTCACATCTTTTACCCTAACTAGAAACTGCCATCAGGTCAACCATGGAATCACACATTGATGATCCATATAAACATCCCTAACCTCTAGACGTAGCATTCGAGTGGCCGCCATGCTCAGCAAGCTTACAAGGCAAGAAATCATGCATTAATGAGGCCTTTGACCACCTCGGGAAACATCGTTTGGGAACGCTTGCCTTTTCAAATCGTGAACCAGTAGTATGTCATGATATGACATTTTTCTTCCTCATTGCCTTTCTCTTCTTCGGTTCACGATATCGTGACATGTCACGATATCATGACATCTTTCCTTTTCGGCTCTTCTTTCTCCTTTTCGATCGTGAAATCACGACATGTCACGATATCATGACATTTTTCCTCTCTGCTTCCTCCTCGCATCTTGGGTCGTGAAATCATGACATGTCACGTTATCATGACATTTTTCCTTTCTGCTTCCTCCTCGCATCTCGGGTCATGAAATCGTGACATGTCACGATATTGCGACATTTTTCCTTTCTGCTTCCTCCTCGCCTCTCGGGTCATGAAATCGTGACATGTCACGATATCACAACATCTTTGCTCTCTCATTTCTCTCTATGTTTTGGGTCATGAAATCACGACAGCTTTGCCTTCCGCTTTCGCTCTCTGCTTCAGGTCACAAAAATGTGACATGTCACGATATCATGATAGTTTCCTTCCTTGCTTTCTTTCTGCTCCTTCGATCACGATTTCGTGACATGTCGCAAAATCATGAAATTTTCTTCTCTAGCCCTTCCTGTCTTCTTTCGGTCATGATTTTATGACATGTCGTGAAATCATGACATTTTTGCTCTATGCCTTCTCTCTCCTTCCTGAGTCACGAAAATGTGACATGTCGCAATATCGTGACACTTTTCTCTCTTGCACCTTCTCTCATCTTCTGGTCATGAAAATGCAACATGTCGCGACATCACAACACTTCTCCTCCCTTGCACCTTCTATCATCCTTTGGTCGCAAAAATGTGACATATCGTGATATCACAACACTTTTTCTCTCTAGCGCCTTCTCTCACCTTTTGGTCACGAAAATGCAACATGTCACGATATCACGACACTTCTATCTCTTGTGCCTCCTCTTGTCTTCTAGTCATGAAAATGCGACATGTCGCGATATTGCAACACTTTTCTCTCTTGTGCCTCCTCTTGTCTTCTGGTCGTGAAAATACGACATGTCACGATATCATGACACTTTTCTCTCTTGCGCCTCCTCTTGTCATCTGGTCGCAAAAATGCAACATGTCACGATATCGCGACACTTTTCTCTCTCTCGCCTTCTCTCGTCTTCTAGTTGTGAAAATACGACATGTCACGATATCACAACAAGACGAGGCAAAAATGCAACATGTCGTGACATCACAACACTTCTCGTCCCTTTGCACCTTCTCTCATCCTTTGGTCATGAAAATGAGACATCACGATATCATGACACTTCTCCTCCCTTGCGCATTCTCTCGTCCTTTGGTCACGAAAATGTGACATGTCATGATATTGCGACACTTCTTCTCTCTGGCGCCTTCTCTCACCTTTTGGTCACGAAAATGTGACATGTCGCAATATCGTGACACTTCTATCTGTTGCGCCTCCTTTTGTCTTCTAGTCACAAAAATGTGACATGTTGCGATATTGCGACACTTTTCTCTCTTGTGCCTCCTCTTGTCTTCTGGTCACGAAAATACGACATGTCATGATATCACGACACTTTTCTCTTCTTGCGCCTCCTCTTGTCTTCGAGGTGGATTGAGAAGTGACCTTCACTTCGTTCTTCTCCTATGGGTTCAAGCCCTCTGTGCAACTCCTCTTACAGGGCCTGAAATTGCCTCTGTAAAGCTTTGAAATCTTCTACTAGCACCATATTTCTTCCACCACCATCGTTTCTTCGTAGAGGAATTATGCTTGTTTCTCTTACAACCCTTCCACAGATCCTGGTGCAAGCTGCCTCACTTTCGACGATCTGCTCACACACTCAGGAAATCCTACTCTTCCACAGATCCTGGTGTAAACTACCTCACTTTTGGTGATCTACTCACACACTCAAGAACTCCCACTATTTTATAGATCTTGGTGCAAACTGACTCACTTTCGATGATCTGTTTACACAATCAAGAACTTCCACTCTTCCACAAATCCTAGTACAAACTACCACAATTTTGGTGATCTGTTTACACACTCAGGAAATTCTGCTCTTCCACAAATCCTGGTACAAACTGCCTCACTTTCGGTGATCTGTTTGCACACTCAGGAACTTATGATCTTCCATAGATCCTGGTGCAAACTACCTCACTTTCGGTGATCTATTTACACACTCAGGAACTCTAAGCTCTTCCATAGATCCTGGTGCAAACTGCCTCACTTTTGATGATCTGTTTACACACTCAGGAACTCCCACTCTAATACCACTTGATGGGGGACCAAACTTGCTCATACCACTTAATGGGGGGATCCCAGAATTGCTCATCCCAATACCACAAAATTTCTCATTAAACAACTGGAAAAGATTTATAGAAATGGCAGCAGTCTACCAAATAAACTCCTTAGTTTATTTTTATTTTTCTATTTTATAGCAAGTCTCCCCCTGGAAGAAAAACAACCCAAAGAGGTCCAGAGTGGCCCTCTTGCCTTCAGCTCTGCAACTCTATCTCGGAAATTTTTTGACCCCCTGTGCATGCCTTTTCTTCCCCTTTTAAAATCTCTAGGTTTCTTTCGAGGTCCCGACCCTCTAGGCCATTAATGACCCACCTAGAAGAATACATCCTTAGAATCTAAAAAGTCAGCTCTTCCCCGCCTTTGTGACTAAACCTTCACATATTTTACCCTAACTGGCAACTGCCATCGGGTCAGCCATGAAATCATGCATTGATGAGCCGTTTGAACGTCCCTGACCTCTGGACGCAGCATTCAAGTGGTCGCCCTGCTCAAAAAGCTTACCAAGCAAGAAATCATACATTAATGAGGCATTTGACTGCCTCGAGAAACACAGTCTAGGAACGCATGCCTTTTCAAATCATGAACAAGCAATATGTTGCGATATCATGACATGTCACGATATCCCAACATTTTTCTTCCTCATTGCCTTTCTCTTCTTCGGGTCGCGATATCGTGACATGTCATGATATTGTGACATCTTTCCTTTTCGGCTCTTCTTTCTCCTTTTCAGTCACGAAATCGTGACATGTCGCGATATCATGACATTTTTCCTCTCTGCTTCCTCCTCGCCTCATGGGTCACGAAATCATGACATGTCGCGATATCGTGACATTTTTCCTTTCTGCTTCCTCCTCGCCTCTCGGGTCATGAAATCACGACATGTCACGATATCGTGACATTTTTCCTTTCTGCTTCCTCCTCGCCTCTCGGGTTGTGAAATAATGGCATGTCGCGATATCATGACATCTTTGCTCTCTGCTTTCTCTCTCTATTTTGGGTAGCGAAATCGTGACAACTTTGACTTCCACTTTTTCTCTCTACTTCGGGTCATGAAAACGTGACATATCGTGATATCGTGATAGTTTCCTTCCTTGCTTTCTTTCTGCTCCTTCGGTCGTGATTTCGTGACATGTCGTGAAATCGTGACATTTTATTCTCTAGCACTTCCTGTCTTCTTTCGATCACGATTTCACGACATGTCACAAAATTGTGACATTTTTGCTCCATGCCTTCTCTCTCCTTCCTAAGTCGCGAAAACGCGACATGTCGCGATATCGCAACACTTTTCTCTCTTGTGCCTTCTCTTGTCTTTTGGTCACAAAAATGGGACATGTCGTGACATCGCGACACTTCTCCTCCCTTTCGCCTTCTCTCATCCTTTGGTCCAGAGTGGCCCTCTTGCCTTCAGCTTTGCAACTCTGTCTCGGTAGTTTTTCAACCCCTTGTGCATGCCTTTGCTTCCCCTTTTAAAATATCTAGGTTTCTTTCGAGGTCCCGACCCTCTAGGCCATTAATGACCCACCTGGAAGAATACATCTTGAGAATCTAAAAAGTCAGCTCTTTCTCGCCTTCGTGACTGAACCTTCACATATTTTACCCTAACTGGCAACAGCCATCGAGTCAACCATAGAATCATGCATTGATGAGCCATCTAAATGTCCCTGACCTGTAGACACAGCATTAGAGTGGCCGCCATGCTCAATAAGCTTACCAGACAAGAAATCATGCATTAATGAGGCCTTTGACCACCTCGGGAAACATCATCTGGGAACGTGTGCCTTTTCAAATCATGAACCAACAGTATGTCACGATATCATGACATGTCGCGATATCATGACATTTTTCTTCCTCGTTGCCTTTCTCTTCTTCGGGTCACGATATCGTGACATGTCGCGATATCGTGACATCTTTCCTTTTTGGCTCTTCTTTCTCCTTTTCGATCATGACATGTTGCGATATCACAACATTTTTCCTCTCTGCTTCCTCCTCGCCTCTCGAGTCGTGAAATCGTGACATGTTGTGATATCGCGACATTTTTCCTTTCTGCTTCCTCCTCGCATCTCGGGTCACGAAATCGTGACATGTCGCGATATCGTGACATTTTTCCTTTCTGCTTCCTCCTTGCCTCTCGGGTCGTGAAATCGCAACATGTCGCAATATGACAACATCTTTGCTCTCTCCTTTCTCTCTCTGTTTTGGGTCAGGAAATTGCGACAGCTTGATGGGGGACGAAAAAATCGCACTCACACAATTCCCAAATTTTTCTTCTATTAATCTGGAAATACATACAGAAACAGCCCGCAGGCTTTACAAGAACCAGCGCTCGGCTTGGTTTTCTCTACCTCTATCCTATTTGTGCGATATTCCAATCCACCACCCCTTTCTCTTATAGTCTCTGAGTTTTTATCGAGGTCTTGACCCTCTATTCCATTAATGACTCACCTGCCAGAATACATTAAACAAAATCCCCAAAATCGGCTTCCTCGATCGAGTTTTGAATTTTCTTTCCATAAATGGGCAACTGCCCCGATTCGCTATGAAAGCATGCATTAAAGAGACCCTTGACCTGCAACCGCAATTTTTTCAGACTATTCTTCTGAACTACTGCCTCTTTTTCTATGCACATGGCCGTTTGTGTGTTCATTTCTTATTTGCTTTCTTCTGGTCGCGATATCGTGACCATTCCAACTTCGAGACCTTTGATTTGTTTAATGTCGCAATATTGCGACAAACTTCTGCCCCTGCCTTGGTTTCCTTTTGATGTCGCGATATCGCGATGTCGTGATATCGTGACAAACTTCTACCCTTGCCTTGATTTCCTTTTGATGTCGCGATATCGCAACATCACGATATCATGACAAACTTTTGCCCTCGCCTTGGTCTCACTTTGACGGCATGATTTTGCGACATCGCAAAATCGTGACGTCGCGATTTCACTACCAACTTCTGCCTTGGTCTCACTTTGACGTCGTGATTTCATGACATCGTGAAATCGTGATGTCGCGATTTCGCTACCACTTCCAACTTCTCCCTTGGTCTCACTTTGACATTGCGAAATCACGACGTCACGATTTCGCTACCACTTCCAACTTTCGCCTTGGTCTCACTTTGACATCGCGATTTCGCTACCACTTCCAACTTTCGCCTTGGTCTCACTTTGACGTCACGATTTTGCGACATCGTGAAATCGTGACGTCACAATTTCGCTACCACTTCCAACTTCTACCTTGGTAAAAACAAAACACTTAGAAAAATTTTGGTTGATGCAAGATTGCGTTGTTGCCGTCAGATGTTCCTGCATCAGAAACCTGGGGTTGATGGAGAAGTGATCTTCACTTCTGTGTTGTTTGGTCACCATTTTTTGCAACACCTCCAAATGTACACCTGCTCTTGCAACTCGCTTAAACCTCGTCTCTTGGAAAAAACATTTTCTGCCTTCTACCAGACAAATTCTGGCACTGCTGCACACCTTCTCATCCACTGCCTGCAAGGGCTTCAACTTGTGGCGCACTCCATATTTCTTCAAGGAGTACATATTTGCATGACCATCATGCACTACACTTTGGTCAAACTGCCATGGCCTTCCTAATAGCAAATGGCAAGCATCCATAGGAAAAACATCACATAGGACTTCAACCTGGTATCTCCCAATTTTGAACGTGACTAAGCACTGTTCACGGACCCATGCTCTGTGGTCCTTCCGCAACCATGCAATCCAGTATGGATGCGGGTGTCTCCTCCTCTCTAGCTACAACTTAGTGACCATTTTCTTGGATACTAAGTTATCAGTACTTCCATTGTCTATAATAACATTACAGACTTTACCTGTGCTTTCGCACCTCATGCGAAACAGGCTTCTCCTCTGCTCTGGTTTGTCTTCATCAATCAGGTTTGTCTTCATCAATCAGCATGGCTCTCCTTGTGACCATGACTTCCCCTCTCTCTGCCTCCTCAAAATGTTTTGATTTAGTTCTTTCATCTGCCATAGTAGCTCTGGTAGGACCCACAGGTCTCTTGTTCACCCTCTCGTGGTGCTAGGGACACTCATATGCTTGATGTCCCTCTTCTCCACAGTGGAAACAGGTTCCATGAAACACTCCTCTGTTTTCTCATCCAGATCTACCTCTTCCTCTTGGGTAGTTATTTTTCCCACGGGATCTGGGTTCCTCATCTTCCTTCTGATCCCGGCTGCTGCTAACTTCTTCTTTCTTCTCCTCTTTTCCTTCATCTTTTCTTCCACCAGTATTTCCTCCATGACCTCTTATGTTATGCTTAATCTCAAACCTTTTGTTTAGCTTTTCTTCAACCTTCAGAGCAAACAGGTAAGCATCTTCAATGGTGCTCACATGAACTAGGCTCAACTCTTCCTAGATACTGGGTCTCAACCTATTGATATAATGGGCCACCTTCTCATTGCTTGCCTCTAAATGGCCAGTTCTGATGGAGATCTTATAAAACTCCTCCATGTATTCTTGGACAGTTTTGCTCATCTGCCTCAAACTCTGCATTTTCCTCAGCAGATCCAGTTCGTAATCTATAGGCATAAATTGTCTTTTCAGCTTCTCCACCATTCATGCCCATTTTGTTATCCGTTCTTTTCCTTTTTTGTTTTGCTCCAGCTGCACTCCCTTCCACCATATGCTGGCATGACCCTTCAGCTTGGTCTTGGAAAATCTGACCCTCTCAGGATCTTCAACTTCTTCATACTCAAAGTATTCTTCCAGATCGTTGATCCAGTCGATCAATTCCTCTGGATCCAGATTTCTTGAGTACATAGAAACCTCTATCTTCAGCTTCTTTCCAATCTGAGAGATGGCTTTGTACAACCTGGCTTGTGCAGGATCTACAACCTCTTCTTCTTCTTCAAACTAGTTTTCTTCTTCATCCACTTCGTCTTCACTACCATCATCTCTTCTTGGCTCCGATCTTCTACGCATCTCTTCTTGTAGGGCTTGTATTTGCCTCTGCAAAACTCGGACATCTTCTGCTGATGCCATGCCTCTCCCACCAACGGGGTTTCTTCTTGGAGGCATTCTGCTCACTCTCTCACAAGCCCTTCCATAGATCCTAGTGTAACTGCCTCACGTTCGACGATATGTTACACACTCAGGAACTTTCGAATCTAATACCACTGATGGGGGACAAAAAAATTGCACTCACACAATTCCAAAATTTTTCTTCTATTAATCTGGAAATACATACAGAAACAACCCGCAGGCTTTACAAGAACCAGCGCTCGGCTTGGTTTTCTCTACCTCTATCCTATCCGTGCGATCTTCCAATCCACCACCCCTTTCTCTTACAGTCTCTGAGTTTTTATCGAGGTCTCAACCCTCTAGGCCATTAATGACCCACCTGCCAGAATACATTAAACAAAATCCCCAAAATCGGCTTCCTCGACCGAGTTTTTAATTTTCTTTCCATAAATGGGCAACTGCCCCGATCCGCTATGAAAGCATGCATTAAAGAGACCCTTGACCTGCAACCACCGTTTTGTCAGACTGTTCTTCTAAACTACTACCTCTTTTTTTGTGTGTGTGGTTGTCCACGTGTTCATTTCTTATTTGCTTTCTTCTGGTTGTGATATCACGACCATTCCACCTTCGAGCCCTTTGATTTGTTTAACGTCGCAATATCATGACGTCGCGATATCGCGATAAACTTCTGCCCCTGCCTTGGTTTCCTTTTGATGTCATGATATCATGACGTCACGATATCGTGACGTCGTGATATCATGACAAACTTCTACCCTTGCCTTGATTTCCTTTTGACGTTTCAATATCACCATGTCACGATATCATGACGTCGCGATATCACGACAAACTTTTGCCCTCGCCTTGGTCTCACTTTGACGTCACGATTTCGTGACGTCATGAAATTGCAATGTCACGATTTCGCTACCAACTTTTGCCTTGGTCTCACTTTGACATCGCAATTTCATGACATCACGAAATCACGACGTCATGATTTCACTACCATTTCCAACTTTCACCTTGGTCTCACTTTGATGTCGCAATTTCGCGATGTTGTGAAATCACGACGTTGCAATTTTGCTACCACTTCCAAATTTTGCCTTGGTCTCACTTTGACGTTGCAATTTTGTGACGTCACAAAATCATGACGTCATGATTTCGCTACCACTTCCAATTTCTACCTTGGTCTCACTTTGATGTCGTGCTTTCATGACGTCGTGAAATCGCGACGTTGCGATTTCGCTACCACTTCCAACTTTTGCCTTGGTAAAAACAAAACACTTAGAAAAATTATGGTTGATGCAAGATTGCGCTGTTGTCGTCGGATGCTCTTGCATCACAACTTTACCTTCTGCTTTTGCTCTCTGCTTTGGGTCACAAAAATTCGACATGTCGCGATATCGTGATAGTTTCCTTCCTTGCTTTCTTTCTGCTCCTTCGATCACGATTTCATGACATGTCATGAAATTGTGACATTTTCTTCTCTGGCCCTTCCTGTATTATTTTGGTCATGATTTTGTGACATGTCATGAAATCGTGACATTTTTGCTCTGTGCCTTCTCTCTCATTCCTGAGTCATGAAAATGTGACATGTCGTGATATTGTGAAACTTTTCTCTCTTGTGCCTTCTCTCATCTTCTAATCGCAAAAATGCAACATGTCATGACATCACAACACTTCTCCTCCCTTGCACCTTCTCTCATCCTTTGGTCGTGAAAATGCGACATGTCACGATATCATGACACTTTTTCTCTCTGGTGCCTTCTCTCGCCTTTTGGTCATGAAAATGTGACATGTCACGATATCATGACACTTCTATCTCTTGCGCCTCCTCTTGTCTTCTAGTCACAAAAATGTGACATGTCACGATATCGCGACACTTTTCTCTTTTGCGCCTCCTCTTGTCTTCTAGTCGCAAAAATGCGACATGTCGCGATATCACGACACTTTTCTCTCTTATGCCTCATATTTTCTTTTGGTCGCAAAAATGTGACATGTCGCGATATCGTGACACTTTTCTCTCTCTCACCTTCTCTTGTCTTCAGTCGCAAAAATATGACATGTCACGATATCACGACACTTTTTCTGCTTTGCTGACATGTCGCGATATCATGACACTTTTTCTTCTTTGCTGACATGTCGTGATTTTGCTACCAACTTCCGCCTTGGTCTCACTTTGACATCGCAATTTCATGACGTCGCAAAATCACGACGTCATGATTTCACTACCATTTCCAACTTTCACCTTGGTCTCACTTTGATGTCGCAATTTCGTGACGTCGTGAAATCATGACGTTGCAATTTCGCTACCACTTCCAACTTTCGCCTTGGTCTCACTTTGACGTTGCAATTTTGTGACGTCACAAAATCATGACGTCATGATTTCGCTACCACTTCCAATTTATGCCTTGGTCTCACTTTGATGTCGTGCTTTCATGACGTCGTGAAATCGTGACGTTGCGATTTCGCTACCACTTCCAACTTTTGCCTTGGTAAAAACAAAACACTTAGAAAAATTATGGTTGATGCAAGATTGCATTGTTGCCGTCGGATTCTCTTGCATCACAACTTTACCTTCTGCTTTTTCTCTCTGCTTTGGGTCACAAAAATTTGACATGTCGTGATATCGTGATAGTTTCCTTCCTTGCTTTCTTTCTGCTCCTTCGATCACGATTTCATGACATGTCATGAAATTGTGACATTTTCTTCTCTGGCCCTTCCTGTATTCTTTCGGTCACGATTTTGTGACATGTCATGAAATCATGACATTTTTGCTCTGTGCCTTCGTTGGATGCTCCTACATCAAAAAATTGAGGTGGATTGAGAAGTGACCTTCACTTCCTTCTTCTCCTCTAGGTTCAAGCCCTCTGCGCAGCTTCTCTTACAGGGCCTGAACTTGCCTCTGTAAAGTTTTGAAATATTTTGCTGGCACCATATTTCTTCCACCACCATAGTTTCTTCGTGGAGGCATTCTGCTTGTTTCTCTTACAACCCTTCCACAGATCCTAGTGTAAGATGCCTCACTTTCGACGATCTGCTCACACACTCAGGAAATCCTACTCTTCCATAGATCCTGGTGCAAACTGCCTCACTTTCGGTGATCTACTCACACACTCAAGAACTCCCGCTCTTCCATAGATCTTGGTGCAAATTGCCTCACTTTTGATGATCTATTTACACACTCAGGAACTTCCACTCTTCCATAGATCCTAGTGCAAACTACCTCAATTTTGGTGATCTTTTTACACACTCAGGAACTTCGCTCTTCCACAGATCCTGGTGCAAACTACCTCACTTTCAATGATCTGTTTACACACTCAGGAACTTCTGCTCTTCCATAGATCCTGGTGCAAACTACCTCACTTTTGGTGATCTGTTTACACACTCAGGAACTCTAAGCTCTTCCATAGATCTTGGTGCAAACTTCCTTACTTTCGATGATCTATTTACACACTCAGGAACTCCCACTCTGATACCATTTGATGGGGGACCAAACTTGCTCATACCACTTGATGGGGGGATCCTAGACTTGCTCATCCCAATACCATAAAATTTCTCATTAAAAAACTGGAAAACATTTACAGAAATGACAGCAGTCTGCCAAATAAACTCCTTAGTTTATTTTTTTTTCTATTTTATAGCAAGTCTCTCCATGGAAGAAAAATAGCCCAAACAAGTCCAGAGTGGCCCTCTTGCCTTCAACTCTGCAACTCTATCTCAACAATTTTTTGACCCCTTGTGCATGCCTTTGCTTCCCCTTTTAAAATCTCTAGGTTTCTTTCGAGGTCCCGACCCTCTAGGCCATTAATGACCCACCTGGAAGAATACATCCTCATAATCTGAAAGTCAGCTCTTCCCTACCTTCGTGACTAAACCTTCACATATTTTACCCTAACTGGCAACTTCCACTGGGTCAGCCATGAAATCATGCATTGATGAACCATCTGAACGTCCCTAACCTCTAGACACAGCATTCAAGTGGCCGCCAAGCTTAACAAGCTTATCGGGCAAGAAATCATGCATTAATGAGGCCTTTGACTACCTTGGGAAACATCGTCTGGGAACGCGTGCCTTTTCAAATCATGAACCAGCAGTATGTTGCGATATCACAACATTTTTCTTCCTCGCTGCCTTTCTCTTCTTCTGGTCGTGATATAGCGACATGTCGCGATATCGTGACATCTTTCCTTTTTTGCTCTTCTTTCTCTTTTTTGATCACGAAATCGCGGCATGTCACAATATCATGACATTTTTCCTCTCTGCTTCCTCCTCACCTCTCGGGTCATGAAATCGTGACATGTCGCGATATCGCGACATGTTTCCTTTTTGCTTCCTCATCTCTCGGGTCATGAAATTGTGACATGTCATGATATCGCTACATTTTTCCTTTCTGCTTCCTCCTTGCCTCTCGGGTTGTGAAATCATGACATGTTACGATATCGTGACATCTTTGCTCTCTGCTTTCTCTCTCTATTTTGGGTAGCGAAATCATGACAACTTTGCCTTCCGCTTTCGATCTCTACTTCGGGTCGCGAAAACGTGACATATCACGATATCATGACAGTTTCCTTCCTTGCTTTCTTTCTGCTCCTTTGGTCGTGATTTCGTGACATGTCACAAAATCATGACATTTTATTCTCTAGCCCTTCCTATCTTCTTTCGATCACGATTTCGTGACATGTCATGAAATTGTTACATTTTTGCTCCATGCCTTCTCTCTCCTTCCTGAGTTACGAAAATGCGACATGTTGTGATATCATGACACTTTTCTCTCTTGTGCCTTCTCTTGCCTTTTGGTCACAAAAATACGACATGTCACGATATCGCAACACTTCTATCTCTTGTGCCTCCTCTTGTATTCTAGTCACGAAAATGTGACATGTCGCGATATCACGACACTTTTCTCTCTTGTGCCTCCTCTTGTCTTCTAGTCGCGAAAATGCGACATGTCGCGATATCACGAAACTTTTCTCTCTTGCGCCTCCTCTTGTCTTCTAGTCACAAAAAAGTGACATGTCGTGATATCATGACACTTTTCTCTCTCTCGCATTCTCTCGTCTTCTAGTCGTGAAAATATGACATGTCACGATATCATGACATTTTTTCTACTTTATCGACATGTCATGATATCATGACACTTTTTCTTCTTTACGGTATTTGTCTTTCATTGGATGCTCCTACATCAGACAATCGGGGTGGATTGAGAAGTGACCTTCACTTCCTTCTTCTCCTCTAGGTTCAAGCCCTCTGCGCAGCTTCTCTTACAGGGCCTGAACTTGCCTCTGTAAAGCTCTGAAATCTTCTACTGGCACCATATTTCTTCCACCAGCATAGTTTCTTCATGGAGGCATTCTGCTTGTTTCTCTTACAACCCTTCCATAGATCCTGGTGCAAGCTGCCTCACTTTCGACGATCTGCTCACACACTTAGGAAATCATGCTCTTCTACATATCCTGGTGCAAATTGCCTCACTTTTAGTGATCTACTCACACACTCAATAACTCCCGCTCTTCTATAGATCTTGGTGCAAACTGCATCACTTTTGATGATCTGTTTACACACTTAGGAACTTCTGCTCTTCCATAGATCTTAGTGCAAACTACCTCAATTTTGGTGATCTATTTATACACTCAAGAACTTCTGCTCTTCCATAGATCCTGGTACAAACTGCCTCACTTTTGATGATCTGTTTACACACTCAGGAACTTTCGCTCTTCCATAGATCCTGGTGCAAACTACCTCACTTTTAGTGATCTATTTACACACTCAGGAACTCTAAGCTCTTCCATAGATCCTAGTGCAAACTACCTCACTTTCGATGATCTATTTACACACTCAGGAACTCCCACTCTGATACCACTTGATTGGGGACCAAACTTGCTCATACCACTTGATGGGGGGATCCCAGAATTGCTCATCCCAATACCATAAAATTTCTCATCAAACAACTGGAAAAGATTTACAGAAATGGCAGCAGTCTGCCAAATAAACTCCTTAGTTTATTTTTTATTTTTCTATTTTATAGCAAGTCTCCCCCTGGAAGAAAAATAGCCCAAATAGGTCTAGAGTGGGCCTCTTGCCTTCAGATTTGCAACTCTATCTTGGCAATTTTTTGACCCCTTGTGCATGCATTTGCTTCCCATTTTCAAATCTCTAGGTTTCTTTTAAGGTCTCAACCCTTTAGGCCATTAATGACCCACCTAGAAGAATACATCCTCAAAATCTGAAAAGTAAGCTCTTCCTCGCCTTCGTGACTGAACCTTCACATATTTTACCCTAACTGGCAACTGCCATTGGGTCAGCCATGAAAACACACATTGATGAGCCGTCTGAATGTCCCTGACCTCTGGACGCAGCATTCAAGTGGTCGCCATGCTCAACAAGCTTACCGGGAAAGAAATCATACATTAATGAGGCCTTTGACCACCTCGAGAAACACCATCTCGGAACGCGTGCCTTTTCAAATCATGAACCAACAGTATGTTGCAATATCACGACATGTCGCGATATCACAACATTTTTCTTCCTCGCTACCTTTCTCTTCTTCAAGTCGTGATATCGCGACATGTCGCGATATCATGACATCTTTCCTTTTCGGCTCTTCTTTCTCCTTTTCGGTCATGAAATCGTGACATGTCGTGATATCATGACATTTTTCCTCTCTGCTTCCTCCTCGCCTATCGGGTCATGAAATCGTGACATGTTGCGATATCATGACATTTTTCCTTTCTGCTTTCTCCTCACCTCTCAGGTCATGAAATCGTGACATGTCACAATATCATGACATTTTTCCTTTCTGCTTCCTCCTTGCCTCTCGGGTTGTGAAATCATGACATGTCACGATATCGTGACATCTTTGCTCTCTGCTTTCTCTCTCTATTTTGGGTCACGAAATCATGACAACTTTGCCTTCCACTTTCGCTCTCTACTTCGGGTCGCGAAAATGTGACATATCATGATATAGCGATAGTTTCCTTCCTTGCTTTCTTTCTGCTCCTTCGGTTGTGATTTCATGACATGTCATAAAATTGTGACATTTTATTCTCTAGCCCTTCCTGTCTTCTTTAGATCAGGATTTCACGACATGTCACGAAATCGTGATATTTTTGTTCCACGCATTCTCTCTCCTTCTTGAGTCGCAAAAACATGACATGTGATATCGCGACACTTTTCTCTCTTGTGCCTTCTCTCATATTTTTGTCATGAAAATGCGACATGTCGTGACATCGCGACACTTCTCCTCCCTTGCGCCTTCTCTCATCCTTTGGTCACGAAAATGCGACATGTCACGATATTGCAACACTTCTCCTGCCTTGCACCTTCTCTCATCCTTTGGTCACGAAAATGCGACATGTCATGATATCGTGACACTTTTTCTCTCCGGCGCCTTCTCTCGCCTTTTGGTCGCAAAAATGTGACATGTCGCGATATCGCGACACTTCTCTCTCTTGCACCTCCTCTTGTCTTATGGTCGTGAAAATGTGACATGTCGCGATATCGCGACACTTTTCTCTCTTGCGCCTTCTCTTGTCTTCTGGTCGTGAAAATGCGACATGTCGCGATATCGTGACATTTTTCTTTTTTGCTCCTCCTCTTTTTTTCTGGTCGAGAAAATGCGACATGTCATGATATCATGACATTTTTCTATCTCTCGCCTTCTCTCATCTTCTAGTCATGAAAATGCTACATGTCACGATATCGTGACACTTTTTCTACTTTGTCGACATGTCATGATATCGTGACACTTTTTCTTCTGTGCGGTATTTTACCTTTCATTGGATGCTCCTACATTAGACAACTGGGGTGGATTGAGAAGTGACCTTCACTTCCTTCTTCTCCTCTGGGTTCAAGCCCTCTGTGTAGCTCCTCTTGTAGGGCCTGAACTTGCCTCTACAAAGCTCTAAAATCTTCTACTAGCACCATATTTCTTCCACCACCATAGTTTCTTCATGGAGGCATTCTGCTTGTTTCTCTTACAACCCTTCCATAGATCCTGGTGCAAGCTGCCTCACATTTGGTGATCTGCTTACACACTCAGGAAATTCTATTCTTCCATAGATCCTGGTGCAAAATGCCTCACTTTTGGTGATCTTCTCACACACTCAGGAACTCCCACTCTTCCATAGATCCTAGTGCAAACTACCTCACTT
Organism: Wollemia nobilis; assembly: GCA_028583015.1. Classification (NCBI taxonomy): domain Eukaryota; kingdom Viridiplantae; phylum Streptophyta; class Pinopsida; order Araucariales; family Araucariaceae; genus Wollemia; species Wollemia nobilis. Next base: position 12,688,375 of record JAQPPZ010016936.1, read on the forward strand.
TCGGTGATCTGTTTACACACTCAGGAACTTCTGCTCTTCCATAGATCCTGGTGCAAACTACCTCACTTTCGGTGATCTATTTACACACTCAAGAACTTCCACTCTTCCATAGATCCTGGTGCAAACTACCTCACTTTCGGTGATCTATTTACACACTTAGGAACTTCCACTCTTCCACAGATCCTGGTGTAAACTACCTCACTTTCGGTGATCTATTTACACACTCAGGAACTCTAAGCTCTTCCACAGATCTTGGTGCAAACTGCCTCACTTTCGGCGATCTGTTTACACACTCAAGAACTCCCACTCTGATACAACTTGATGGGGGACCAAACTTGCTCATACCACTTGATGGGGGGATCCCAGAATTGCTCATCCCAATACCATAAAATTTCTCATTAAACAACTGGAAAAAACTTACAGAAATGGTAGTAGTCTACCAAATAAAATCCTTAGTTTATTTTTTTTTCTATTTTATATCAAGTCTCCCCTGGAAGAAAAATAGCCCAAACAAGTCAAGAGTGGCCCTCTTGCCTTCAGATTTGCAACTTTGTCTTGGTATTTTTTTGACCCCTTGTGCATGCCTTTGCTTCCCCTTTTAAAATATTTGGGTTTATTTTGAGGTCCTGACCCTTTAGGCCATTAATGACCCACCTGAAAGAATACATCCTCAAAATCTGAAAAGTTAGCTCTTCCCCACCTTCATGACTGAACCTTCACATCTTTTACCCTAACTGGAAACTGCCATCAGGTTAGCCATGGAATCATGCATTGATGATCCATCTGAATGTCCTTGACCTTTGGACATAGCATTCGAGTGGATGCCTTGCTCAGCAAGCTTACCGGGCAAGAAATCATGCATTAATGAGGCCTTTGACCACCTCGAGAAACATCATTTGGGAACGTGTGTCTTTTCAAATTGTGAACTAGTAGTATGTCACGATATTGCGACATGCCATGATATCATGACATTTTTCTTCCTCACTGCATTTCTCTTCTTTGGGTCGCGATATCACGACATGTCATGATATCACAACATATTTCCTTTTCGACTCTTCTTTCTCCTTTTCGGTCGCAAAATCGTGACATGTCACGATATCGTGACATTTTTCCTTTCTACTTCCTCCTCACCTCTCGGGTCATGAAATCATGACATGTCATGATATCGTGACTTTTTTCTTTCTGCTTCCTCCTTGCCTCTCGGGTCGCAAAATCATGACATGTCACGATATCGCGATATTTTTCCTTTCTACTTCCTCCTCGCATCTCGGGTCATGAAATCATGACATGTCGCAACATCGTGACATATTTTCTCTCTGCTTTCTCTCTCTATTTTGGGTCATGAAATCGTGATAGCTTTGCCTTCTGCTTTCGCTCTCTGCTTCAGGTCATGAAAATGCGACATGTCACAATATCACGACAGTTTCCTTCCTTGCTTTCTTTCTGCTCCTTCGGTTACGATTTCGTGACATGTCACAAAATCATAACATTTTCTTCTTTGGCCTTCCTTGTCTTCTTTTGGACGTGATTTTGTGACATGTAATGAAATCACAACATTTTTGCTTTGTGCCTTCTCTCTTCTTCTTGAGTCGTGAAAATGTGACATGTCGCGATATCGCGACACTTTTCTCTCTTGCACCTTCTCTCGTCTTTTGGTCATGAAAATGCGACATGTCGCGCGACATTGCGACACTTCTCTTCCCTTGCACCTTCTCTCATCCTTTGGTCACGGAAATGCAACATGTCACGATATCATGAAACTTCTCCTCCCTTGCATCTTCTCTCGTCCTTTGGTCATGAAAATGTGACATGTCACGATATCATGACACTTTTTCTCTCTGGTGCCTTCTCTCACCTTTTGGTCGCAAAAATGTGATATGTCGTGATATTGCGACACTTCTCTCTCTTGCACCTCATCTTGTCTTCTGGTCATGAAAATGCGACATGTCGCAATATCGTGACACTTCTCTCTCTTGCGCCTCCTCTTATCTTCTAGTCACGAAAATGCAACATGTGATATCATGACACTTTTCTCTCTTGCACCTCCTCTTGTCTTCTGGTCGCAAAAATGTGACATGTCGCGATATCGTGACACTTTTCTCTCTTGCACCTCCTCTTGTCTTCTGGTCACAAAAATGTGACATGTCGCGATATCGCGACACTTTTCTCTCTCTTGCCTTCTCTCATATTTTGGTCACGAAAATGCGACATGTCGCGATATCGCGACACTTTTTCTCGCTTTGTCGACATGTCACAATATCACGAGACTTTTTCTTCTTTGCGGTATTTTGCCTTTCGTTGGATGCTTCTGCATCACTCATCCTTCATCTTCAAGTCTTCAAATATTTTCTTATGATTTTGTAATTTTACCATCTTGACCTTTTTGTCTCTCTCATATGTTTTCTTCAACTTTTTCCAAATCTCTTTTGCTGATGTGTAATGCATAAATTTTACACACTCTGCTTCATGTAAACCACTTAATATTGCATTCATTGCCTTTGAATTATTCAGATGTAGAAGCTTACCATATTTATATATAAGAGGAGTAGCTTGTTGTGTGTACCCATCATCAACTGCTTGCCATATTACATTTCCTTGTGCCATTAGGTAAATATTCATTCTTACACTCCAGAATACATAATTGTTCTCATCGAACAATGGTGTCTTATTTTTTGAAGATCCACTCTATGATGCCATCTGTGTTCCTGTATCTTTTTATTTCAAGATATTAAACTCTTCTGAAGTAACCCACTCTTATACCAATTGAAGAACACAAGCTTATACTCAGAGAGGGGGGTGAACAGTATAAGATCAATTTTTACTTTTCTTTCCCAAATAATATTATCCAATATTATCAATGGAAATATCAATATAAGTAATAAAAGCAATGCATAAATCATCACACATAATAGAGACACCAATTTAATGTGGTTAACCCAATCTAGGCTACTCCACGGATAAAATATTTCTAGTATTTTTTCTCAAAAAATCCTCTTAGGAATCACTTTCCTATTACAATGTTTATAGGCCTCTGTACAAAGGAGACACCAAAAACCTAATGCTATAATTTTTGGATCTCTCTACATAGGATAACTCTTTCCTCTTTTCTCTAGTTCCTGGAACTTGACCCAGGATAACTCTTTCTCCTCAACTAGTTCAAGGATATCTCTCCGTAGAAGAAATCTATCTTCCCAGTTGCTTTGTGGATCACACTCCATAGGAGAAATCTTTCCCCTTGCTCTGGTTCATGGATATTTATCCACAAGAGAAATTTTTCTTCTCTTCTTTGGCTGGTGATCTTCTAGAAGACTACTACCCCAACTATGTTGGCTTGTGGATCTCTCTCCACAGAAGACCTTTGTCCTCACTTAGAAAACCTCTATTCCTATTCTCACTACTCTGGTTTATGGATATCTATCCACTAAATACTACTGTCCTCTTCTCTGTCACCTCTAAATATTTCTCTCAACTCTATCTCAAATTTGCACCAAACATTTTCCTTGACATAGTATAAATTTTCTCTAACTCTATCTCAGGTCTAGCACAAATCTACTCTCAATTCTACACCAAAATCTATCCTCAACTATGTCCTCAAGCCTTAACACAAAGCTTGATCTAATCACAAATTAAATCTACTTAGATCTGACCCAAGCCTTAACATAAATCTTGAACAAACCACTCAATCAACTTTTCTCAGATATGCCCTCAAGTCTTCACCAAGACTTGTAGCAAATTTACCTACAATTCTTCAACAAGACTTGTCCAAATCTGCCTATAAGTCTTCACCAAGACTTGCTCAAATATACCTACAAGATTTAACAAAATATTGCTTAACTCTATCCTTAAGATTTCACAAAATCTTACTCAAATCTGCTCAAACACATGCTCAAATAGCTCACAATATATGCTCAATCAATCTCAAATTTTGCATACAATGTTATCAATTATTTTGTCTAATATTCAAAGTAATTCCTCTAACTTGAAGTAGTTTAGACATGTTCTACTCAAAATTCGTTTAACCTCTAGAACATATAGAGAATGATGTACTCTATTAAAAACTCAATGTGTTCTACTCAACCATTAAGTCTGTCACTTTCATAAATCTGGTTTTTAAATTTTACATAATCACTTTCAATAGCACTCAAAACCAAGGCTAAATAATTTCACTCATTCATTCAACCAATGAAACATAATTTTCTCACAAACCCTAAACAAGTGTTTTCATACTTATTCAAACAAGGTGCGCAAAGTGGGTTTCAAACCCTAACTCAAATAGTCCTCAATATCTATCTCAAATGTTTTCTAAACATTCATCAATGAAGCATATAAGAATTCACTCAATATTTCGACAATGCTTATCAAAAAATCCTTTTCACTCCACCATGTATTTCACAACATTCATTTCAATATTTCAAACAAAATATGATGTGCCCATACCTTTTTGCTTTGATGGATATATATCTTCAAAACCTGTTTTACTTGCAACAAAACTCTCTTGCCAATTCTAGGTTAGATAGCAACATTATATCTCAAAAATTCCACACAAATATTCTCCTCAATAATTATTTCACCATTAAATATTTACAATAAAATATCAAGTCTCAAATTGAAAATGATTGAAAATCCAACTAAGTGTTCTATTATTTACAATTTAATTTATAGGCACTAATGGCCCAAAATACATAACCAAACCCATCAAATCATGGATTTGATCCAATATGCTTAACCATAAGCTACAAAAGTGCAAGGGAGAATGCACATAACTTCTAAGTTAAGAGAAAAGAAATAATGCTAACTAGAAGATCCATTTTAGCTATCTTGAAGTACACACTTCCTACTTTGAGTTCACACTTACTAACTAACACTCTAAATGACAACTAGAAGATAACTAGTGCCCACAAGTGCATGTGAGGAGACTCACTTACAATTATTAATTTGCAAGAAATAAACTATGCAAAACTAGCTAGGAACTACTAGAGGGGTCATATGAAAGATCAAACATCAATACTCATCATGCCTCCCCACAATAGAAGCATTAGACTCCAATGCTTTCAGAAGAGGAGGAAAGTCACGGGACATCTGATGAAAAGAAATCCAACGAGCCTGATGCGGAAACTATCCTCGACGACCCACAAGATATGAGGTGGTAGACCCCTGTCGATTCTGTCGAATCTTTGTGTCATAGATCTGATCAGAATCCAATGGTAACTAGGAATTAGGAATCACGTCCACAGGATGATTGATAGCTGGTGTTGTCTCCAATGTAGAGTCAAAATACAACTTCAAAAGATTTACATTTATGACGTCATGAATTCCCAAGTGTGCGGGAATATCAAGGCAGAAAGCATTCTCGGACACCTGTTGAAGAATAGTATAAGGCCCATAGCGAATCTGTTTGATTTTACTATGAGTCTTATCAGAAAAACATCGCTTGTCAAGATGAAACCAAACTTTGTCACCAACCTAAAATGGATGAGGAATTCGATGTCGATTCATGGCCTTTTTATACTACTGCTATGTATTTTGCAAAATCTCAACCACCTTTGATTGCAGATTGTGCAAATGCTGAATAAATGAGTGTGCCTTGTCTTGCTCCTTCTGAATATGTGAAGTGACAGGAGAAGGCAAAGACAAATGTAACTCATAATGTGCCAAGGGCTGAAATCCCATACAAACCTCAAAGGGTGAATGACCTGTAGAAGAATGTAGGGCCCTATTGTAGGCATGTTCAATATGAGTGAGACTCAAGTCCCACTTTGCTGGTGAAGCATGATGATAGATTCATAAACTTTGCACAAGGGTACGGTTTACCACTTTAGTCTGCCCATCAGATTGTGGATGATAGGCGGTGGAAAAGTTAAGGGAAACTCCTAAAATTTTCCACAAATAACGCAAAAAGTGACCCACAAAGCGTGAATCATGATCCGATATAATGCTGGTAGGTAGACCAAAGGAACGCCAAATGTTGTCAAAGAAAAATTGGGCTAAGTCTGCTGTAGAACTTGTCTTGCGGCATGGAATAAACTTAGCCATCTTACTGAATCTGTCAACCACCACGAACACACAATCATGTTGGCGCACTATCATAGGAAAACCACTAACCAAATCCATAGAAATGCTTTCCCAAGGATAGGAAGGAATGGGCAAAGGCATGCCTAAGCCAAACTTCCTGTTAGCTAGTTTTGAGCGACAAAAAACTGCACACTGTTTGAGAAATCTCAACACATCACTCTGCATTTTAGGCCAATAGAAAAATCTTTGCAAATGATGAAGTGTTTTATGCTTCCCAAAGTGACCACCATAAAGTGTAGAATGAGCTTCCTTAAGAAGTGACACTTTAGGTTCACAAGGAACACAAACCTTGTCCAATTTGTAAAGAAGTCCTTCTTTGATGTAGAAATCTTGGAAAGGACGCAAATTGGAAGAAGAAGACTTACTCACTTGCTCAAATATTTTCCCAAAATTAGGATCCTGTGAATATTGATTAGGCCAAGTCTGAAATCCAAAGTGTGAAGTGGACATAACTATTAAGGCAAGAGCGGTTGGAGGCCTACTCAAACAATCAGCAATAGTATTACTCTTCCCCTTTTTGTATTTGATCACCAAGTGAAATTGTTGGAGGTAAGAGGCCCACTTCATATGTCTTGATTCTTCAATTTTACTTTGAGATTGTAAAAACTTGAGAGGCATATGATCAGTGTGTACTATTGTATATTTTCCCAAAATATAATGTCTCCAATACTTAATAGCTTGAACTAATGCATACAACTCCTTGTCATATGTAGAATAGTTCAACTTAGCAGCAGAAAAAGTTTTTGAATGATAAGCAATTGGATGACCATTCTATTTTAGCACAACTCCTAAGGCAACTTTAGAGGCATCCATTTCAATCTCAAAAGGTTGAGAGAGGTCGGGAAAAGTTAACACAAGTGTTGTACAAAGTTTCTTTTTGAGTTTCTCAAAGGCAACTTCTTGGCTTTTCTCCCAATGAAATGGAACTTTAGACTTAGAGAGATAATGCAATGGAGCTGCAAGGGTGGAATATTGAGGAATGAACTTGCGATAAAAATTCGCAAGTCCTAGAAAACTCCTTAACTCAGTGAGAGTTGTAGGAGGGGACCACTTAAGTAAAACATCAACTTTTATGGGATCTACCTGAATTCCACTTTCACTAATCACATAGCCAAGGTAAGAAAGCTGAAGTATTGCCAAAAGAACACTTGGAAGAATTGGCATATAATTGATTCTTCGCAAGAAGATCAAGGGTTTCCTGGATATGCCTAAGGTGTTCCTCCCAAGTTTTTGAGAAAATAAATATATCATCAAGATATATTATTACAAATTTATCAAGTACATCACAAAATACATCATTCATCAACCTCATGAAGGTTGCAGGAGCATTAGTAAGACCGAAGGGCATGACCAACCATTCAAAAAGGCCCATCTTCGTCTTAAAAGTTGTCTTCCATGTATCCTTAGCTTTGATACGCACTTTATGATATCCACTTTTGAGATCTATTTTTGAAAATAACTTAGCTCCTTGAAGTTGATCTAATAAATCATCAATGCATGGTAATGGATATCTATTCTTTACAAAAATTCTATTCAAAGCACAAAAATCAATGCACAATCTCCAAGTGCCATATTTTTTAAGAACCAACAAAATAGGTGAGGCACAAGTAGAAGTACTTTCCTTAATGAAACCCTTAGACAACAAATCTTCTATTTGCCTTTTTATTTCTTCATTTTGCAAAATATATTGTCTATACATGGGTGCATTAGGTAGTGAAGAACCAGGAATGATTTCAATGTTGTGATTAATTGTGCGAATTGGAGGAAGAGTGTATCGTTCCAAATTTTCCGCACCCTTACCTTCAAGCTAAAGGATCCGTGCCCGGAAGGGGGATGCGGGAAGGATGGGACAATACCTCAGACTGAGAGGCCCTTTGAAGGTCCCGCCTCTCGGGGGAGGGGTATTAAGGTGATTTTTCGACGGATGGTGGGTTCACCAGGAAACTTTTGAATGGCAGTTTCCACGCCTAGGTTGGGAATGTGTTTGATGTGTTCAATTTTATCTTTAATCATTCAAATCCTAGGTTTGGCCAAATGAATCTAAACTGTTCTATATGAAATGCAGATTTAAATGAATACAAAAAATAGATTTGAACAGAAAACACAGAGAATAAGCTAGATTAAAAAGCCATACCTGATCCGGATGTCTGATGGAGGTTCTAATTTTTGAAGCAGTCAAGATCGCCTCTGATATGACAGGATCGTCTACGATCAGACAAGATCGTCTGAGATCCGACGAATTCGATCGGAGACACCGCAATCGGGAGAAATAGATACAAAACACAGAAAATGCAGCAATGCTAACAGAGGAAAATGGTGTGAAATGACAATAATAATAGTAAACTGATAATTATAAACAAGAACATGAGTGCATTACAATGATTTAATGACAAATTATGATTTTATCATGCATTTAAGCTATATGGGTGAACTCCAGGATGCAAAATAGTAATAAGTCTAACTAATGCAAAGCAAAACAATAGATAATGGAGAAAGAATGCAAACTCAGGGCACTGATTGCCCCCAATGTTGACTACAGTCGAAATCATCTCGAATTGGTGCGAGATCATCCGAGATTGTACAGGATCATCTGCGATGATCTGAGCTTGCTCCGGCTGAAGAATAACAAAGTTCCTGCAAACAAACTTGGAAAAATATGAAGGCAAATGGTAGTCTAAGATATTCTAATGCATGTAAAACTCGAAGTGCAGAAAAATTCAGCTAGGGGAATGTCAAGGGGAGGGCCTAAGATTAAATAGGCATAGGAAGGAGGTTGGGAGGTTGGAGATCATCCCAATTTGGGAGATCTCCAATGGGGGAGGTCTCTAACCACGCAGACACGCTTTTGCCCAGGTTAGAGATGTCGTTGAAACAGAAGCTAATTATGAAAAATTAGTTTTGGGACGAAATCGTCTGGACGTCCTAGTCCAGACGAAATCGTCCGATCTGAGGTGATATCATCTGATCGGCGATGATATCGTCCAACGGTCACAACAAATCCTAAAAATGGCATGGAAAATGAGGAAAGCGGTTAAAAGGCGGTTCGGGGTTGAAAATTTGAATTTGAATTATTACTAAGGTAATTTTAATTATTGCTAAGGTTTACTGTGCCAATTTTAGGGTGCTACATTTTGCCCCCTCTTTAGCGAATTTTTTGAAGAAAATGCGTTAAAGATGAGTTCTTCTCGATCTACGAGAAAGCAAAAATTATTCCCATTTTTAGGCGACGATTCTAGGTCGAATCGTACGACAACTTACTATGGTGCCCCCTCCGTGTTTTTACCCAAATCGAACGTTTGAGGTAAAAACGTGAAAAAGCAAAATTTTAAAATGTTGTTTAAGTGTTTTTGAATAAAATTAAGAAAAATAGGGTAAAACCCTAATTCATTGTTACTGTTCATTTTTACTGGTTTCTAGAGCTCTGCAGACAAGATGGTTGAGACAGCGCACAGATCGACAGAGGTCCGGCGCGGGCTACGGGTAAGGGTCTAAACTTAGTTTAGAATGCTTTAATTTAGAATTTCATGCTTTTTAGATCAATTTTGACTGATTTTTGAGCATCGCGGCCATTTTTGGGCCGTCGACGTCGTCGGGACGAAATCGTCTCGATTTCGTCAAAATCGTCTCGATATCGCCGATTTCGTCCAAGGGCGAAATCGGTGATATGGGGATGATTTCGTCCAATAAGGGATGATTCCCTCATGCGAAATCGGAGACGAATTTGCTCAAATTTGGGACGATATCGTCCAATAGTGGACGATATCATCATTTGTATGAAAGTGAACTTATTTTACTTGCATTTTTTAATTAATGTTTTATTAATGATTTTTATTGTTTTGTTGTTTATGTTGCAGAGAGGATTACTAAAGAGCCGAGAATGGAAATACGGTGGACTGAGGGATGACTTGGCCACTCTATCTCAGGCAGAGCGAGATCAGTTGGCTCAAGTCGGCTTGCAGCACGTGGCAGATATGCCACAAGTTTCTACAGATATGGGGCTATTGATAGCCCTAGCAGAGAGGTGGTACCTGGGTTCTTGTTTCTTATTATCGACAAGGGAGATGACTCCCACATTGGAGGATGTATGGAGGATTTTGAGGATCCCCATACAAGGATGGCTAATCACTCCCATGGCCAATCGGGGCCACGTGATGATGCGACTGTGCGGAGATCCGAGCTTCACCCTAGAGAAGGGCGGAGTGAACATCGAGTCGCTATGCCAGATGCCTGGGGCATCTAGACTGACACAGGTTTTGGTTGGGGTGGTAGGTGGTCTGTTGCTATGCCATCAGAGTGGATGCAGACTACCATGGCTACTGACAGATGTGGTCTACGACATGAGAGACCACGGATATAGGTTTGCTTGGGGGAGCTTTGTACTATGCCGATTGTATAGGATCCTGCATGGGGTCGTATACAAGGGCGGTCGATGTCTAGTCATGACATCACTACTATAGGTTTGGTGCTAGGAGCACATCACGGTGCGAAGGCCGGTAGGGCTCCCACTGATAGGGATTGATGGGGAGAGGCCCCGAGTTTTCTACTGGTGGCTTCGGAGAGGGTCACAATGGCGGATAGATCTGCCAGTGTCTCGAAGACTACTTGATGACCTTGTCTCCGACCAGATCACCTGGAGGCCTTGGAGAGATCATCCAGGGTGGGCCGAGGATGGACAAGAGCTGGCTCACATTAGGCGAACCTGTTGGCTGAGGATGGAGAGGGGAGAGGTGGAGCTCCATCGCTATGACCGAGTTTTGAGGTAGTTCGGTCTACAATAAGGGATCCCATCTCTCAAGGACTACGAGTTTTCCTGGACCATCCGAGATAACACTACAGTTAGTGGGGCTCCAGATATGCAGTGCTTCTAGAGTCAGGACGTGGATGATGCCCCCATCCAGCCAATGGATGGTGATGATGCTAGGGTTGTCGATGGCTATGATGCCTGGTACGTAGGCATCCGCCCTCCTCGGATGATGAGGGCTTAGGGTCCGATTCATGTAGTTGTGCATCGGATGGGGAGGCGGTGCCAAGCGGCCATTGAGGTGGCACAGGGTCACGATGGGAGAGAGCAGAGGAGGCCACAGGCTCAGTAGAGGCCATGATAGTGGGAGAGGAGGGAGGAGAGACCCCCTTCTCCATAGAGAGAGAGGCCACCATCGCCCGATAAGGGCAAGGGTGTCGAGGCAGGAGAGAGTAGCGAGATGGCTACTCTTCGAGCGAGGTTGCCCGCCTTCGGGCTCGAGTGCGGACATTGCAGGATGAGGCTACATGACTTAGAGCTCGAGGCGAAGGAGCGAGCACTCGAGATTTAGCATGGGCTATTGCCCAGGTTACATTCTATCAGGCTCTATATTACCAAGTGGTGCCAACAGAGCAGAGGGTGCCATTACCAGCTCATATTGTAGAGCCTGTCGTGATGGGGTCATCTAGGACATCATCACGATCGACGTCCAAGACTCATGGCACCACACGGACTACGATGGGGCCACCTCCTCCACCTCAGGGTGGGAGAGGAGATGAGGCTGAGAGCTCGAGGGGTTCTCGAGGCTAGCTGCTATAGACTACACTGCACAGATTGATACATAGTGTTTATTATTTTTGATAGAGGATTGAGTATGCCGAGGTACAGATTGTGGCATACCGATCCAGTTTTGAGATGATGTATATATTGTTGATATATATATAGATGAGATATTTTTGATCATATGACTTGTCTTATGTGTTTGTATGATGCTTTAATGTTTTGGTGTGATTGATTTGATGATTCATGTAATTATGTCATTTTGGAAATATTATGGTTTGAATGTCATGCTTTTAAAATTTAAATGAAATAATCTGATGTAAACAAATTGGTTGTTTGTGATGTGATTTGATAAAAATAAAAGGGACTTCTAACAATAATTTCAAAGGACATTGTCGCTATTATAGACCATTTCATGGAGTCGTCGCTCACTCGGTCGTCAAGCTAATCCCAAGTATAGAAATATTGTTAAAAGTAAAAGAGTGCTTAAGAGACTGTCTTAAGACTTTGTTGTGATGATGGAAATGATGATGATGATGGTGATTTGTTTTCAGATTTTCATAAAAATAGTATGCATGAAATATTTTAAAATGATTTTTGCTAGGCATAAATTCCTAAGTGTGATAAAATTTTGAATAATTCCTTAGAATTTATACCATGGTTGCAATATTGAATTTGAACATAATGACATGAAATAGAATAAGTATTCGTTTGTTTGTAAAGCATAGTTGTGTAACATAATGATTTAAGTCATATGTTTTTTATGATTTGAAATAAATGGGAAAATAAAATTAAAACAATGGTTTGCGCTAGGCATAGAATATTTAGGTATAGACTTATACCATCATCGCGAAATCCAAAGAAGAAAATAATAGTTTTATTGCATGGTTGATTTTTAATTTTTGAAAATAAATAGAAAATATGAAGATGAGGACTTGTGCTAGGCATAAAATTCCAATTTTGGTTTTGGAACTATACCATCGTCGTGAAAGTCAAAAGTTATATATAAATGTAACTTTATTGCATGTTTTTTGAAAATGATTTTGATTTTTTTGGTAATGCATGTAGTTGTCTTTATACTAAACAATTGTTCTCAGAGAAGAAAATGAAATTATTCCAGACAATTTGCAAAAATATTTCAAAGTATCTTAAAGACAAAAGTTAGATTTATAAGGAATCCCATGTGCGTATGTGAGTTCATTTCCAATCTTGATTTATCATAATGATACACAAAATCTCTCAAATACAAATGTGTGTGCGATTGTATTGTTCATTTACCAGTTTTGAGCAAGATACTTTGATACAAGTGATTTGAATTAACCAAATAAGTGTTCATTAACCATGATTTAGATGCATATAACCATACCAGACTACTATGTAAGTCGGGTTATCAAGAGCTAGCTAATCCATAAGCGAGACATAGGTCCGTACAAAAGAAGGTCGCTAATGTGACAGACATATCACCACGCTAGGGATTACCCAAGGCCAAGCGGGTTGGGCACAAACCACCTGTTATGGGGCTTACCTCACAGTTTTCGAATAATTGAGAATTCCAGGGATTCAAGCTCATCAACCCTTCTTTTCTTTTCAAGGGGTAGGGAAAGGGATTTTATTGCTTTTGCTTTTGCTCATTTTGCTTTCTTTGCTTTTTTTTTTTTTTTGTATCTTTTGCTTTGATATTTGAGATAATGCTGAAATAACGCTTTTTCTTTTTCTCTTTTTCTTGAACTTTTCTTTTCTTCCTATTCTAGGGATACTTGCTCGGATTAGCTGTAGAGCAAGGGATTTTTATTCTGGGTAGGGGTGAGCTTGTCCTTTTGTCAATTCTCAAAGATTCTAGACCATGTGCATGATAGGATAGCAGGGGAAACTTTTCGCTCAAGAAACCACTTCTACTATGTAGCATAGCATGGACATTACAAATATAATCATTTTATTGTGAAAGGATATGCTTGGTTTAAGTAAATAACAAGATCAATTCTCTGTGCTCAAACTTTATTTAATTGAATTTTGTGGACTTTGATATAAGAGAGATTAGTAATCATGCCAAATAAATCAAGATATTTATTCATGTGAATGTGAAAGTGCGGGATTCCAAATAAATGCTAATTTATCCAAAATAACTGAAAATATAACTGCAATATGTCACAATTTGAGAAGTACAAAAATAAAAGATGTTTTTGAAGATTTTGATGATTTTGAATGTTTTTGGTGTTTTTTTTTTTAAGTTTATAAATTGAAAGAAATACAAGATAGTGGTTTTTTGAAATATTTTAAACAAATATATACAATGATGAAATGACCAATTTTTATGCATAGTAACGTTTAAGATGCAAAATGTTCATGGGTTCTTTAAGTTCTTTACCATCTAAGGTAGATAATTTGTATGCTCCCGATTCAAATTTAGCAGTGATAATATATGGTCCAAGCCGATTGGGCTCAAATTTACCTTTAAGGTCTTTAGTTGCATTAGTATTTTTTTTATTTTCTTTTAAAACAAGGTCGCCGACCTCAAAGGATCGATGACGAACTTTCTTAGCATATGATCTTTTAAGCTTGTTTTGGTAGGCACGAAGATGCTCCAAAGCATTGATGCGCTTTTCATCTAGGAGTTCTAGCTGACTGAGTTCTTGTATAAAAATAACCTTCAACAGTTTTTCTAGTTCTCCTTTGACTAGTAAGGCCATTTTGGGATGCATTTTTCTAAGTTTATGTTTAACAAGTTTAGCATCCGGATGGACTACTAGGTGATGCATGACTACAGAAGGGTCTAAACCTGGCATATCTTCATATGTCCAAGCGAAGACATCTTCATATTCTTTAAGGAATGCAATGTATTGCTCTTGTTTTTCTTGACTTAATTCTGATCCAATATTGATTATGTGGGGATTATCCTCAGTTCCAATGTTAACTTTAATGACGTTTTCTACTTCCATGTGTAGATCTCTTTCAAAATTAGGTGGGGCGGGTGAAACGCCCAATTCTTGTAATTCTTTTAAGGTTAACTTGGATAATTCATCTTGAGGAGTCGTGGCCTCAAGTTGGGCTATAGTAGGTATAGAACCATCAAAATAAAAACCATTGTGTAACATCTCTTCAACGGAGACATCATGGAAAATATCTCCTTCCAACTCATCATCGGATTCAGCAATCATTTCAGGATAAGCTATGGATAGCATATTGCATGTAAATGGCTGATTTTTTAGAGGCAAATCATCACGCCCATCCAAATAATCTTGATAACATATGAGTTGATCATCATCTTCAAAAGGGAAGGGTTGACCCTTACTAGGAAATAGGCCCACACCACATCGGGCGGGCCATGGTTCTACCTCAAAGGGTTCTTTCATACCATCTTGGAAAGGTCCCAAGCCTTTCCCTTTATATCCCATTTTAAGCATTATAGGTTTAGCTTTAATATACTCATTAGTAAAATAACATCGAGCATATCCCTCATGATGAGTTTTGATGTTCCTGGGTATTCTTCCCCAGTCATATCCCTTATAAATGAAGGCACAACTCCCGACTTGGTAAGTACTTCCCATAGGTTGTGGGAGGCCCAAAGTACGAGGAGATGGCGGCAAATTACTTAAGATAATGGAATTTTGCATAGAAGCATTTGTTTTTTCTGATATAAGAATGTTAGATAAATCAGGTAAGAGTTCATCAGAAAGAGCATAAGATGTAGAAGGATCATTCCCTATATCTTTAGATGTGGAAGGTATGATAGATGTAGATAATGTGGAGGTGTTAATAGATGGGTCTATAGGTTTTGAAATTATAGGGATGGAACATGAAGGATTGGTTGTGGATTTAAGATCTTTTTGAGGTTCTAGTGTGGTTTGTTTAGAAGATTGATTAGATGAAAAATAAGAATTAGGATGTGTGGATGACAGAGCAGGGCAAAATTGAACTCCAACAGGTTCTGCCAAAGCACACATATCAAAGGGTCTAGGATCACCATGGATAGTGACCAACTGATTTTTAAATTCGAATTTAACACATTGGTGTAAAGTTGATGGGACAGACCCGCATTGCATTGATCCAAGGATGACCCAAGAGTATATTGTATGATGCGGGGCAATGTACAATAAACACGGTCGTATCTAAGGTTCTCGGACCAACTTGCAATGGGATGGTGATAACTCCACACGTTTCTTGTGTTTCGTCATTGAAAGCTTTTATGATCATGTCGGTTTTCTTCATTTCATCACTTCTAAACCCAAATCTTTGGTAGAAGTCAAAAGTGCAAATATTTAGAGATGAACCATTATCAATCAAGACCCTTTTGACTGCTACATCTCCTATTAGGGCAGTAATATATAAGGGGTTATCCTTATGTAAACTATGTTGCGGGATATCTTTATCCCGAAAGTCAATACAATCAACTTCTCTAGTGATGATAGTATTGGTCATGGCTTCAGGTTGAATGTTTTGTGGTACCATCATTTGGCTTAATGTAAGCATCAATTCATCTCTATGGGTAGGAGAAGATCTTAATAGGTCCAAAAGGGAAATTCTGGCTGTAGTATTGGATAATTGCTCATTAATATTATAAGGAGGTTTAGATTGAACATTAGGAGCATGATTCCCTTTATTGGGATTTTTCAAAACAAATGGGGTTGATCCATCATTCTGAATTGGTTCTTGTTGAGAATTTTGAGCTTGTTGTCTGGTAACGACTCCGATGGTACCTACAATGTTATATTGAGGATGCTGAATAGGTCTTGGTCTAGCATTTATAGCTTGTTCATTAGGAAGGAACTGATTAGAAGAGGGTCGAGTAGTAACTCTTCTAGGAAATGGTTCTTCCGGAACCATAGAATCTGTGATAGGTTGAATAGGATCTGATTCATCTTCAGAACTATTCGATTGATTTGAGGTGATGTCCATTTCACTTTCAGTATCCGATTCTACATCACTGAGATCCGGTGTTTGAATATTATGTAGGGGCCTGGTCGTGACCATGGATAAAGTTGTGTCAAATTTTTGTAAATCATGATTAGGTAAATGTCCGCTAATAGTTCCTACATATCGGGTAGGAGGAGGGACATTATGATGCTCAATTTGATTGGCCACCTCTTTACCATGTTTTGGTAAAGGATGTTGAAATATATCTAATGATTGATTAGCATTTTGATTTTGATTTTGGGGAATGTTCTTTTGAGCATTATTAGGAGCATTTTGTTTAGGTTGGAAGGCTTGCACCTCCATCTCATTATTATCAATCAGATCTTGTATTTTATGTTTTAACCTTTTACAAGAGTTGGTAGAGTGTCCAGGCCCTCTATGGAAATCACGGTGTAAATCGGCTCTGTATCCGGGTATGGTTGGATCGGGTTCTCGGATAGTCGGTAATTGAATCAAACCTCTTTCGAGTAATTGGGGTAGAATAGTTGATAATGGTTGATTCAATCTAGTAAACTCTCGAGGAGGTTTATCGGGAGGTTTCAATATAAATTTTTTTGTTGTCTTCGTTGTATTGATATTAGCAACATTTTCTTCCGTCGGTGACTCCGTCACCTACAACTTGTTTGTTTTTATATTGATTTCTGGATGTTTTCTCATCATCTTTCTTCCTAAGCTGGCCTCTCCTAATGAGAGCATCTTCTACTCTTCGAGCTAAGTCTATAGCCTGATCGAAGGTAGTTAAGGTAGCAGTTGATAACTCATAAGATATTTGTTCTTGCAAATTATTAATAAAAATGTCCAACATTTCCCTATAAGGTAGCACAAAGTGCGGTTTTCCTATCAACTGCCTCCATCTAGCTAAGAAATCAGCAAAACATTCATCTTTGTCTTGTTTTAAGTTGTACAAATCTTTAATGGTTACATGCCTTTCGATATAGGCACTAAATTGATGCACAAAAGATTCAGCGGTCTCTTCAAAATTTCTCAAAGAATGAGTGGGCAATTGATAGTACCACTCTAATGCCATTCCTCCTAAACTTTTTGGGAACATTTTTAGTAATAACAAGTCATCATGTGATATATCATGACATGCTATCCTAAACATGCGAAGATGCTCTATGGGATCTTCGGTTCCTTTATATATAGGCAGGACGGGCATGGGAAAGTGTTTAGGGTATGGTTGTGCTACAACTATAGGATCTAGAGGTTGACTACACATCTCTCGATAATTGTACGAGGGACGGTAGGGATCCATCTGGTCCATGCGGGAAGCTAACTGTTTCACCATGGCTTCCAGATTACTGGTTTGCCCACCATATTGATTCGGTGGAGCATTAATATGGGATTGGTGAGCATATGATGGAGGGACATGAAGATTAGATGCTATATTGCTATTGTGTAAATTGTTGGTAGGAAGGGTGTTATGAAGAAGTTTTGAAGTTGTATTATGTTGTATCCCAGATTGTTGAAAATTGGTGTTTGGCTTCATTTTAGGTTTTTGTCGATTTGAAGCATATTGATCAATAGTTTGGCGAAATAAAGTGGTGAATGAAGGTCTCTTTTGTGTGGGCATGATTTTAGGCTCAATAACAGGTTCCTTAGGAGGTTGGGTAACCTGTTGTTTTTGCATGTTCTGAATTATAGCGGCCATATCCATATTGGATGGTCCAGCTTTATCACTTTCTTGATCAACGAAAGACAAGGGATTAGTGTGTATGTCAAACATATGTTCCATGGCTGCTTGAGTGTCACTAATTTGTCCCCTATCAATACGAACTTCCATATTAAGAGCACCAATATTATTATTGAAGAATTTCCAAAAATGATCTATGTTATCAAAAGTAACAGTTCCATCTGGAGCCATTCTAGGGGATGAGGATCCTTCCTCTCTAACATTTTCTTGTTGTTCATTTTCTTCAACCAGGTCATCTTATGGCTGTTCTAGAGTTTCTTCTTCTGGAATTGGATCCTCAGGAAGGGCATTTAATTTTTTGTTTTTCTTGCCTAACCAATCTTCTTCTTCTTCTTCTTCAGTTTGTTTACCATTCCTAAGTTTAGTCATTGTGCTTAAACTTAGATTTCAGCAAATATATATATATATATATATATATATGCAACAAGCTTAAGAGGTATATATTTTAATTATATACCTACTATAGTATTTAAAATAAAATGTTTTGGTTTTTGTTATATTTTTTTGTTTTTCTTTTTTTTTTATAACAATATTATAAAGATAACAAACAACACACAAAATGCAAGAAATAATAATAATGAAAGCAATGATCTAGTTTTCTATAAACAATTTATAAATATCATTAATGGGCTCAAGTTCTTCAGGAGTCATGAAATGTTCTTCTTCAAATTGAAAATTTTCTTTCAAGAATTTGACAAAAAGTGCTATAGTGATATTATCCGTTTCAGATTCTATTTTGTAGAAGTAAAGCTCGTGGCAATACTCTCGATATAACACAACTCTAGGAACTCTCCTCCATATTTCCCTATCCGTAAGAATGACCTCTTGATCTTCTACACGACCTAGGAATTGGTGTATAATGGCTGCGTTCTCGAGGTATTCCTCGAAGGTGAACAATTCTAAAGACACAAGAGCTCTCCTATAAGCTAACCACCTATGGCAAGCTCTCTGAAGTTCATGATAAAAAATGAGTTGATGAGGATCCAGGATTCTATCTAGGGCAAGCCTCTTGATTTGTTTAAGTTCTGTTGACCTAGATGAAATGATACCTAGTCTCCTATTAAGTTCGTCCCACAAAGGTGGGACTCTGTATGTTTGAGATGTTCTAAACAAAGAATCAACCTCTATGGCTATTAATTGATTTTCAACATTTATAGTAACTGCTTGTCTTTTCTTAGGAGCTACCATCTAAACATGATATGCAACTTAGTAGTTTTCTAATGATTTTAAATGCATCTATTTTTTTGTTTTTTTTTGTTTTCAAAAGGTTTTAGTTTCACGTCGGGTTCACCAAAATGTATCGTTCCAAATTTTTCGCACCCTTACCTTCAGGCTAAAGGATCCATGCCCGAAAGGGGGATGCGGGAAGGATGGGACAATACCTCGGACTGAGAGGCCCTTTGAAGGTCCCGCCTCTCAGGGGAGGGGTATTAAGGTGATTTTTTGATGGATGGTGGGTTCACCAGGAAACTTTTGAATGGCAGTTTCCACGCCTAGGTTGGGAATGTGTTTGATGTGTTCAATTTTATCTTTAATCATTCAAATCCTAGGTTTGGCCAAATGAATCTAAACTGTTCTATATGAAATGCAGATTTAAATGAATACAGAAAATAGATTTGAACAGAAAACACAGAGAATAAGCTAGATTAAAAAGCCATATCTGATCCGGATGTCTGATGGAGGTTCTAATTTTTGAAGCAGTCAAGATCGCCTTTGATATGACAGGATCGTCTGCGATCAGACAAGATCGTCTGAGATCTGACGAATTCATCAGAGACCTGCAATCAGAGAAATAGATACAAAACACAGAAAATGCAGCAATGCTAACAGAGGAAAATGATGTAAAATGACAATAATAATATCAAACTGATAATTATAAACAGAAACATGAATGCATTACAATGATTTAATGACAAATTATGATTTTATTATGCATTTAAGCTATATGGGTGAACTCCAGGATGCAAAATAGTAATAAGTCTAACTAATGCAAAGCAAAACAATAGATAATGGAGAAAGAATGCAAACTCAGGGCACTGATTGCCCCCAATGTTGACTGCAGTCGAAATCGTCTCGAATTGGTGCGAGATCGTCCGAGATTGTACAAGATCATCTGCGACGATCTGAGCTTGCTTCGGCTGAAGAATAACAAAGTTCCTGCAAACAAACTTGGAAAAATACGAAGGCAAATGGTAGTCTAAGACATTCTAATGCATGTAAAACTCGAAGTACAGAAAAATTCAGCCAGGGGAATGTCAAGGGGAGGGCCTAAGATTAAATAGGCATAGGAAGGAGGTTGGGAGGTTGGAGATCATCCCAATTTGGGAGATCTCCAATGGGGAAGGTCTCTAACCGCGCAGACACGCTTTTGCCCAGGTTAGAGACGTCGTTGAAACAGAAGCTAATTATGAAAAATTAGTTTTGGGATGAAATCGTCTGGACGTCCTAGTCCAGACGAAATCGTCCGATCTGAGGCGATATCGTCTGATCGGCGATGATATCGTCCAACGGTCACAACAAATCCTAAAAATGGCACGAAAAATGAGGAAAGCGGTTTAACAGGCGGTTCGGGGTTGAAAATTTGAATTTGAATTATTACTAAGGTAATTTTAATTATTGCTAAGGTTTATTGCGCCAATTTTAGGGTGCTACAAAGAGACATTGGCTCCTGAAATATATGTGAATAACTTTACAATATTTTATCCATTGAAGAGTGTTGCTTTGGAATGGATGTGGATGTAGAAGTGTTTTGAGAGCAAATGAAAATTAGAGCAACATCACCATATTTTTTAATTACTCTTTTTGTTTGCTTGGAACTTAGAATGATGTTAGGAGTGTTGGTTCTTTTAATGAGAAAAACCTTACCATATTTTTGAAGTGTGTAGGTTCTTTTGAAAGAATCATAAATAGCTCTCCTATCATACTGAAAAGGTTGCCCAAGAAAAATCCCACAACAATCCATAGGAGTCACATCACAAGTGACTTGATCTATGAAATGTGGGCCAAGTGCAAATTTTAATGTGCAAGTGTGAGTGATTTCTAAGCCTCTTCCACTATCCTTCCAACCCAAAGAATAAGGTTGAGGATGAGGCTCCATAGGTAACTTCAAACGCTCGACAATGGACCTCGCAATTAGATTTTTCTGTGAGCCATTATCCACTATACAATCTATTGCAAAATTATGGAGCAAATGAGCCCGAGTGATGAACAAAGCATCCTGAGCGCCCTCTGATGAAATTACATTTACCAAGGTAACCTCATTGAGCTTACCTCGTAATTTCGTGTATACTCTACTCAGCTTAGCTCATAATTTTGTGTATACTCTACTCTCTCCTACTGACTCAAGGGGACCTTTAGAAGCATCCTCCTCTTGAGTAGTAATGACTAAACTTTTCTTCTTAAGCTTGAAACAATCAGCTTTTTCATGACCATTTTTCTTACAATAGTTACAAAAATTTTTAGAAGAAGAAGAAGGTTTAGAAGAAGAAGAAGAAGAAGAAGAAGAAGAAGGAGTAGAAGTGGAAGGGGAAGGAGAAGAAGGATATGGAGAAGAAACATTCTTCTTGTTAGAAAAATTCTTCTTTTGTGAGAAATAATTATTCCCTTTTGATGAATTTGCAACCACTTGAGGAGCAGGTGCACAGAATGCCTGCGAGTGTGCTTTGAACTTGTCCTCCGCAAGTTGTGCCTGGTTGAAAAATGAATCCAAAGTTTCCATAGAAAAAAACATAATTTCTCTGTACAAGTGCTCTAACAAGCCACTTTGAAATTTGATAATCAAAGCTGGAACATCATCGTCCACATTCACAAGTATCCTGTACCTGTTGAACTGAAAAATATATTCCTGTACAGTCATATTAGTACTTTGTCAAAAACGAAACCATTTAATGAACAATTCCTTAGAATAATTGGAAGGATAAAAATTGGTCTTAAGACAATCTACAAGCTCATCCCATGAGGTGAGTTCATCATGATCTCTTTTTTGTTCAATAAGTACTTTAGCTAAACCAGAAAGTTTTAACTTAGCATAAGGAACCACATCTTCATCTGAAAGCTGAGAGTAAGAAAACCAAGAACTCATGTCAATAATCCAACTATTCAAGACATCAGGTTTCCTGGATCCATCATAAAATGGAACTTCACAATGAACTCTCAGATGAGAATCATGAGCAAAAGTTGAAGCATTATGCACAGAAATGTCATTTACCTTCATGGCAAGAGTGCCAAGGACTTCTACCATGGTAGTATCATTAGCTTTATCTGCTAAAGCATTTACAACATGGGCAAGTTCTGCCACTTGGGTAGCCAAGTTAGAAGCCATATTCAACTAGGTATAAGCCAGGAGTAAAAAAATGAGAAAGCACTAAATCAAGGAAAAAAAATGAAAATTTTCCTTGTTACAATGGAGTGCCTCTGAATTTTGAAAATTTACTCCTAAGGCTCAAAATTTTGAAATTTTAAACTAACCTAAGGTGCAATTTATAATTTATTAATTTAAAAATAACTCAATTAAAAATTAAATTTCAATTAATCAAAGATTAATGAATTTAATCAAGTTATTAAAAATTAAATTAATAAAAACAAAATTTAACATGCAACCTTAGAATAGTAAAAATTAAAAATTACAATAAATTACCCTGACTTACATGCAACTTCCAAACTGTAGTGGCACTATTCCCGAGGCACGAAACTACTAGCTAGTTGTAGTGGCATGGTTCCCAAGGATCTATTCCTGCAAATTTTTCTGGACCCAGTGGCTGGCCTGTCAGGCTTCGAGCGTAACGGTGGGAAAAGTGGTGCAACCTCCAAGGTTGAGCACCCATGTGGTGACTGCCTCCAAATGCTGCCCGACTACTGACAGCAGTCTGACAACATAGCCAGGCCTCCTGCATGGCTACAAAATTGTCATGCCTGATAGCAAGTCAGGCGTTGGGTGGCTTGACACCAAAGTGGCATGTGCCCTAAAGCATGCATGTCGTCTACCAGCACTGTCAGTCAGACAGTAGGGGCCAGGCGGCACTAACACTGTTTGGCCGTAGGCCCACCTGACATTGTTAGTCTGACAACAAGGTCAGGCCAAAGCACTGACCGCTTTGCTATCAAACCTAACAGCAGAGTCAGGCGGTAGGCCTGACGCCCAGGTGGGACTCCCGCCTGGTGCTGTCAGCAGTTGTCAGTGATAGTGATGGCCATGTCGTTGTCGCTCCTGATAGTGGTGGCCATTGTCGTTGTCACTATCATGTTAGACATCGATTGTTGGTAGGCTTTGATGAACGGTCGTGTCGTGAGCTACCGAAAAGGCATCGGTGCTGTCGAAGGCAGCCGAAGCTTGCTGCAGCCTTTGGCTTGCTCCAAAAAAAATATATTATTATTAAATTTTTTTTACAATAAAAAACTAAATTAATATATTTAAACAAATATATATTAATTTAAAAATTTAAGTTTTTCTATCACAATGAATTTTTTTAAAAATTAACCAGGAGGGTTAATTCAAAAGCATTGAAAAACTTAAACTATAAAAATATGAGCAACCAGATCCGTTCAGCAGCTCTCATTTCAAGATCTAGTCGACACACGACCAACATTTGAAAGGCAACCAGACCTAAATCGACACACGACCTAGTTTTGATGACCTCCTAGAGCTCTTTAGTACTCAAAAATGGGGGGGCAGTAGGGTTAAATGGCTCCCTAATCCTAATTGGACCGTAACTACAATCCAATCCCTTCCAAGGATCGCAATAGGAAGAACTCTGAGGCAAAATTTTCCTATACCTCTTGAGCATAAGCAAAAAGTTGGAAGGAGGAGTTTGTCATCGAAGGAACTTCCTTCTACGAATGGTTTTCAAGCTCCCCTTGAGCTTAAACCGAGTCCTCAATGAGAAAGAATTTCTCATAACAAAATTTTATCTCCTATCCTCTCACCTCACAAGCCCTAGTGCAAACATGAACTAGGCTCTGATACCAATGAAAAGGATCGAAAATCTAAGTGTTCTATTATTTACAATTCAATTTATAGGCACTAATGGCCCAAAATACATAACCAAACCCATCAAATCATGGATTTGATCCAATATGCTTAACCATAAGCTACAAAAGTGCAAGGGTGCACGTAACTTCTAAGTTAAGAGAAAATGAATAATGCTAGCTAGAAGATCCATTTTAGCTATCTTGAAGTACACACTTCCTACTTTGAGTTCACACTTACTAACTAACACTCTAAATGACAACTAGAAGATAACTAGTGCCCACAAGTGCATGTGAGAAGGAGACTCACTTACAATTATTAATTTGCAAGAAATAAACTATGCAAACCTAGCTAGGAACTACTAGAGGGGTCATATGAAAGATCAAACATCAATCCTCATCACAAATACACCTTATAATCTCCAATCCTCTCAAAATAACATTCAACACATAAAAACAAAGTTCCTTTGTTAACACCTTATAATCTCCAAATTTATCAAAATAACATTCAATACATAAAAATAAAATTCCTTTGTTAACACCTAATAAACTCCAAACTTCTCAAAATAATATTCAATACATAAAAATCAAATTCCTTTGCTAACACCTTATAACTCCTTATGCATTCCACCTATGCACTCTATAATTATCATGTGGCCTCTATATTATTTGTTCCTTCCAAACCTTTGCAAATTTAAAATATAATATGCATACCTTATAAAATTTTGCCCATGTCCCAAAAAGACTATTGCGCATGTCCTCAACTACACCCAAACTTGAACCCGCAACCAGTTGCTGCCGCAATGCCTTAGCCCAAGGCTAAGTTGTTGTCTGGGCTACACACCCACACGTGAACCTAAGTCCACACCCTTTCACTAATACCTCCACATGGATTTTGGCAAAAATAAAATCCTTCTTCCTCCTTTGCAAAACCGAATTGCGTGGGATTCGAAACCATGACCTCTACTTCACGAGCGCCTTAGCAACACTTTTACCACCGTTTGTGCTACCCAACACATTGGAATGGATTTGGAACTTCACTCAAATTTAAACCAATATCTACCTTCTTTAATTAAAAACCATACAAATCATCTTCTCCATTTAAAATGCATTGGATGAGTTATATTTCAACTTAGGCATTCAAATATCATAGGTGATTTGGAAATGAAAATAATTTCCCTATTTATACATTGTCCTTTGCACTTCAACACGTCGACACATTCGATTTTCGAATTTCTAATTCGAATTTAAAAATTAAACCTTAGTGCCTTTTGATTATTTAAATTAAAATTTTAACCATAGATTAAAATATTTTAATTTAAATAAATTAAATAAAAATATTTATAATCTGCTCAATGGGTCTTTTCAAGGATATATTATTTTAATGTTTCCTTGGACCTCATTTTTCTTTACCTCTTCCTTTTGCCCAAAATATTATTATATTAAATATTAAATATTATAATATTATTATTTCTTTTTAAACCTGCTTCTCTTCCCTTGGGTCTTCAACCTTTTAGGCCTCTTTAGGCATATAATATTTAAAATAAATATTATATCCTTTTTATTTTAACCACTTCCTTGCCTTTTGTAAAAACAACCTTTTGACATCAATGACACAAAACTGGACATCAAACCTCTTCACATCAATGACAACAAAACTTGCTTAAATTTTCAACAATTATCGTATTTGCCCATAATGCTTAATTTAGCATAAGGTGCCAAATTCTAGGATTTTGATCAATGCTTCTTTTAATAATTCTCAATAAATTTTTGTTTTTAGAATTCCACTAAGCCATTGCCTTGTGGATAGTAGTTTGAGGTTGCATTCTAGTATATATAATATCTCCTATAAAAGGCCATCATTTTGGCTCCTATAAAGGATGACCCATTGTCTAAGAGAATAGTAGCGGGGACTCCAAATCTGGTGATCAATCTTTCTAGAAATTCAATGACTATCTTTTGGTCAGCTTGCTTGGTTGCTTTAGCTTCAGTCCACTTAGTAAAGTAGTCTGTTGCTATAAGAATATATTTATACCCAGTTGATGAATTGTGGTATATAACACCAATAAAATTTAACCCCCACTACTGAAAAGGCTCTTCTACTATTACCAACTTTGAAGGTATGGCATAGTGCTTCTCCTTTCTAGTAAATCTCTGACACTTGTCACACTTTCTAACCAACTTGAGTGCATCTAAAAATATGGAAGGCCAGTAAAATATTACGTTCAATATTTTGGCTATTGTGGTTTGCATCGAATAATGGCCTCTTGAGAATCTAGAGTGAAATTATTCCAGTAACTCCCTTGCCTTTTCTTGAGATATGCAATGCAACAACACACCATCAAAGTTTTTTTGATAGAGATTGTTATTGACTAGTGTATATTTTCTATCTTGTAGCTTGTATCTACATCTTTATGATGTTTTCAATCCTTTTGAACACTTGCCATAGTTAAATTAATATGTCAAATGGATGATCCATGAGTTATTTGATGTTTCTATTTGTGTTGATTCCATATTATCTATTGCTTCTATAGACAGGTTGGAATCTATGACTGTTGCTTCTGCAAAATACTGACAAAGTACTCGCACCTTGACCAACTTTGTTGGTAAAATTTCCATGTCAAATTCTTGAATAATTTTTGTCCAAATAGCCCTTCAGTCACTCCATTATCCTTGGATCACAAAACTCTTTACATCTGGGTGTACTACATACACTACTATTTTTCTTTGTGAGACAAAATACCTGTATTTCTTGAGATATTTCATAACAATATACATTTGTATTTCTATAAAATTATATTTTTCTTCATGATCATGTATTTTTTGGCTAAGAAAAGTGATTGGTCACTCATCATCGTAATCCCCCTTTCGCGTCATCACTATTGCATAACTTTCTTCTACTCCAAAGGCATATAAAATGAAATATTTAGATAATATGGGTTGATGAAATATAGAGCCCATGAAATGGCTTCCTTAATATTCCTAAAATCATATTTCCTTAATATTTCTAAAATCATTTTTCCTTAATATTCCTACTATCAGGGATGGACAACCTATACACCAACCTGGATGATTTTTTTTTGTGAATAGTTTTTGAGATCGGACATAAGTTTTCTCCTATAGAAGCCAAAATATCATCATGTCTATTCTAATCCCTGGGTATCACTTTAATATTCAATACTTCAAATGACTCTAACATATCTCATACCATGTTCATGTAGGCTTTTAAGTAATGCTACTTACTAATACAATTTTTAGTAATTTGATTGATCACCAATTCAAAATCCCCAAATATTTGGAGTTTCTTGATGCCTAATTTCTCTGCATTTTTAAGTCCCAAACAAAGGCCCTCATATTATACTTCATTATTGGTACAAATCCATGTTAATATATATGAGAAAATTTTTTGGGCTCCTTCAAGATAAATCAATACTATCTCGGCTCCTGCATCATTTTTGCATCTTGCTCCATCAAAATATAGTTTCCATAATTGATGAGATGGAGATGGAGATTCTTCTTAGGATTTCAGCCCTTTTACTACTATTTTTTCAATAGTATAAGTACCAACCTCTTTTTCCATGATTGCATTGAAATTTTCATAGAAAATTGATCTTCTATTTGCAGTTCTTATAAGACTTCTTCTATGACATCTCCTTCCTCAATAATAGCATTTATTGTAGTTGCTTGCTAATCCACTTCCTCTATTATTTCTATATGAAAGGGATATGGTTTTTTTGAGTACCCTTCTCCATTTACACGAGATATTCATATGAGAATAGTAAAGAGAAATATATCCTCCTAATTTGGTAGTGAATTCCCTAGAAAGGTACATCCCAAATTATGGTTCCAGGTCTACTACCACAATCTCTTGTATAACAGTGACCTAAGGTAATCTATGAAGAAATATAGGCACATCCTTGATGACCCCAATGGTTTTTACTGGAGTACCATCCAACTATAATACACTAGGATAACTTCTAGTGTATTCCATTCCCATGACATCACACACTACTTTGTGCATGACTATAGTAGCTGCACCTGAATATATCATGCAATTGTGCATAACACATCCTTATATTTCTAAAGAGAGGTAAAATAGTGAAGGTCTATTCTTTCCACCCCCCATAACAAAGCTATTTTAAACAAAATCCTATTATGGTTGGACTTTACTTTGTTATTTAATCATTTTTAGGGAATCTTGAAGTAGGTCAATCTATCTAGGGATGAGTAATGCATCATACATACTAGCTTTTGAAGGGGTCTTCTTTAATTCTTCCATGATATTGAAAGCAGGGATATCATATTGTCTATCTTTACATGTTTAAGGAGTTTTGAATCTGTGTATATACTCATGGGTGGATTCAATCCATTGATGTTTTGTTAGGTATGGATACTTAAGCTTTTCTCTAGCCTTAGTTTGAATTCTATATTGCTTTTTATTGAGGTTCACTATGCTTGGGATCTTCCTTTTCTTGTTGTGGAGGTTTTTTATATGGGACCTTTTAAGAAGCACTATTTTCAGTTTTTTTTTTTACGAAATCATTAGTAGTAGTTTTCATGAGATCGAGTTTTTTAGGATTCACTTATAGCAACTTATTTCTAGATCTTGTCAAGATCAAGACATGTTCTACTAATGGCACCACAAAATTATGTTCATTAGTTCCAACCATGTTGATTTGTCATTTTTGAATTCTTTCTAATCTCTCAATTACTATTATTTGAATGTAATGTTGGTCCACCATACATGTATTTTTCCCATGAGTATTATTACAGGTAGAACACCAATAGTATGAATCAGATAGAGAAGTCAAAGGCTCACATACATCATTAATTAGAACTGTATTAGTTCTCTCTGGTGGCCTATTAGTGGGAGAGGATTGATATTTTGTGATGTATGGGAACCTCCGCATTTGGAAGTTCCTTTTGGATTCCCTCCTTTTCATCATAGTAACCACATTCAATAGATTCTTCATTAAATCCTATAGCTCATGCAAGGTAGTTGCTTGTTAATATGGGTGGTTAATGTCAAGACTATAAGTGGAGTAGGGAGAGCAGGTATCATAGGAGGCATAGGTAGTATTGGTATTACATGTGTTCTAGGCAATTGAGAGAATCCCATGGGAGAAGGTAATACTATATAAGTAGGCATTGAGACTTCCAGTTGTGGTTGACTATTAAGGAATTCTGAAGAAATAGGCATCATGGGCTTGGGAGGCAATCTACCTATCACAATAAGGATTTTTTTTTTCTTTTGTAGCTTCTTGAAATATATGGGGAATTAAAGGAAATTTTACTACCTTATCATTAGTCTCGAATCTAAATTGAATTCTCTTAGATAATAATATACAACTTTATCATGAGTTGGTCTAAGGCCATCAAAGAATATTTGCCAAGTATGACTAAACCTGATATTGAAATCCATAATATCTTCTTATGGATGTCTATGTATTACTGTGAACTGAGTGAGAAGAGAAAAGGGATATGTTTTCTCATTAAAATCTTCTATTAATTTAGTCACCAAAGTATTCCAATAATTTATAATTCCACTAGATAGAGTTCTATACCAATAAAGCATTTTTTCTTTCATAAAAATGATCAATAACTTGACCATCACATCCTATATTGAATATTATGCATAGTAGCCAATGATGCTACATTTTGAACATGCTCATATGATATATTTTTTGTACCATCATAGGTTGGAAGGGATTTCAAGGCTACTTGTGGAATGACATATTGGTTAGCTAGGTTAAGAGGTCCTATATCATTCCAGTTGGGAACTCCTAGGTTTTGATTATGGGCCATTGTTTTTTGGTGTGAAATGGATACTTGAGGTAAAGATACCAATTGAGTATGGATCTGATC
This sequence comes from Wollemia nobilis, assembly GCA_028583015.1. NCBI lineage: Eukaryota > Viridiplantae > Streptophyta > Pinopsida > Araucariales > Araucariaceae > Wollemia > Wollemia nobilis. Next base: position 12,718,401 of record JAQPPZ010016936.1, read on the forward strand.
TAGTTCTTGTTCTTCATCAACTCAGATTGCTATTTTATAGAGGATAACTTCTAAAATTCTACTGGTTATTTTGAAATACTGGCCCTATGTCTTGTAATCATAAAAAAATTATAGGGTTGATATGGCTCTCTAGGTATGTATTTTAACAAATTCACTAGGTAACAAGGGAATATGGAGAAATTAGGGTATCTCCATTCCATTACAATAATCCAAAATGTGGGAAGGTATCCCATCGGGTGTGCTAAAAATTGTTGGTCAAAATTTTATCTAACAATAAGGATTGTGCACCCATAGATTTTGACCAACTTTGAATGACTCCAAGACCAGAAATATTAAGGTAAATATCCAGAGAAGGCCAGCTCCTTAGAATTTCTAACTAAGTGCTTGGAAAAATGGGAAGAAAAAAAATTAAATAAAACATATAGCCATAACATAAAGTGGTGTAGATCCAATCACATCAAGATACATGCCTAATAAGTATGAAATACTCACAATATCTATGGACTACCTAATAGAATAGTCACTAATTTCATTAACCAATTATGCACATTACTCTACCAAGAATTCCATAATTAAGTAACTAGTAGCATGAAATCTAGATAGTAGAATTAAAGCTAATTTATTCACTTAACCATAGCAAAAATAATTAGTAGAGTGAAGTCATACATACATGAAATAAATTGAAGGCTAGATAGTAATCCACTTATATTTTTGTATGTATCAAACTGTACATGGAGGTTGTACTGATTGGAGAGCTAACACTAAAACATACATTACAAACATGTATATATAGCCCCTTCCAAGAGTGGGCTTGTAAAAATTAAATTAGCATAACATAAATGGTGGATTAGGATATTAGTATTTAGCTTGGTTAAGCAATCTCATCTATGATTGCTTTGTCATGGATAAAATATTCTTTACTATATCTAGATGGAAATTACTGATATCCCCTACCTGGGCCTTCCCTACTAATTAACACATTTGATACCACCACTAACTTTGACTATTTCTTTATGATTTGAGGTAGCCACTATGCATCAACTCCTCAACTATTACCTTAGGTACTTTATCTGATCAATCATAAAAAATTTCCATCTATTATATCCTTGGGCTCAATGATAAAATACATTTAGTGGAAAGAGAAAGTTTGAATTTGAGGATATTCCTTCATAGTTGGGTGTCTTTGCATTTATTGTTTGGTAGGATGGAGGTTTGGATTGGATGCACACCTTGGTTAGCCTCCCTTCCTACATATAGAATATATTTCTCTAGGATGGAGAAACGAGAACCCTTGCACATTTTATTCTTTCCACTCTCTCTCCCTCCACTATGGTCAAAAAAACCTTGGATGGGATTTTGGATCTACCTATTCCTAAATCTGCCTTTCAGTTTCTATCTATGATTCAATTGCTTGTGTGGAAATTCAGGAATCTCCTCCTTCTTTACATCCTATCGATCATCCATCCAATTATTTTCTTCTTAGGATGGGATTTTGGGACCACCTATGATGGAGAAAGCAGCCCATTCTTCCATCACAGATATCCTGAACTTGTCATATTTCAGGTGGGAGTTTTGGATAATTAAGGGCTCAAACGCAACCCATTTCTCTATTCAAATTTTCTTTTGGTTGCTTTTCAAAATGACGGGGCACCAAAAAATAGACACAATCTCACTCTCCCGAATTCCACAATATTTCATCTATTAATCTAAAAATGCATAATACATACAGCCCGCAGGCTTACAATCATCGGCCCTCGGCTCGGTTCTCCGCTACTACACTTCTGCATCTATTTCCCGATCCACTGTCTCGACTAATACATTTCACTGGGTTTTTATAGAGGCCCCGACCCTCTGAGCCATTAATGACTCACTGCCCGAAAACAATAAACAAAACTCTAAAATCGGCTTCCCGCCGAGTCTTAAATTTTCCCTCCGAAACATCCTCCACATCAATCGGCACCAACCCGATTAATGGCGCCACTCCGCACGGCCCTGTTACTGCTGATCCCTATCAGATTCTCTGCGCTTCTTGGTCTTTGTCCGCCTTTATTGCACTCTGGGTGCCACGTGTCAATTTGGAACGGTTCCCGTAAATGCTGTTCCCGCCATCTCTTTCTCCTCTCGTGCCTTTTCTTTCTCCGTCGCGATATCTTAATCCTCGTGCCCCTCACAACTGTATTAATACACATGGCTGGCCATGTGTCAAAAATTTGCCATGCCTGGCCACCCGCTTTCTCACTTCTGGCTATAACCTTACCTGGCCACGATATCTTGACCCAAACTGCCCTCTGCACCTTTTTCTGCTTAAACGCCGTGATATCGCGACATGTCATGATATCGCCACCCAAACTGCCCTTACCATGGCCTTGCCCTTAAGAGTCATGATTTCGTGACTCCCACGCCCCTCCGAACTTGTCTTGCCTCTGGAGCCGCGATTTTGCGGCTCCCCTACCTTTGCTTTTCCTCGCCTTTGGACTTTCAAGACCTTTGTCACTCCAACTTAGCTTTTTCTTTGGACCCCTCGTGTCTTTGTCTGCAAAACCGTCGTGACATTGCGACATCACGATATCGCGACATCGCGATATCGCGACATCGCGATATCGCGACATCGCGATATCACGATGGAAAACTCCCCTCGAGCCTTGGTCTTCGAAATTGTCACGATATCGCGATGTCGCGATATCACGACAAAATTGGCCTTCGCCTTGCTATAGCCAATGAGGTCGCGATTTCGCGACCCCCCCCAACTTCTGCTTTATCCCTGTCAAACACTTCAAAACAGAACCAAAATTTGGAAATACTTAGAAAATTTTGGTTAATGCAGTATTGCTCTACTGCTGTCGGATGCTCCTACATCAGACACCCGGGGTAAGTGGAGAAGTGATCTTCACTTCTGCTTGGTCCGGTTGCTGCCTCCTGCAATACTTCCAGACCATCCTCTACCTTTGCAAACTACTCTAACCCTGGCTCCGGGTCCACATAATTTTTGTCTTCTACCGGACAGATTCTCTCACTACTGCAAATTTTTGCTGCAGCCTGCTTCAACTCCTCTTACACAAAAAAATATGTGTCTTCTTTCGGGCAGGTCCTGGTACCGCTATACTCTTCCTCACAAGCGGTCTTCTTCAGCTTCTTCTCTTTCTTTCTCCGTCTCTCTTCCCGTATTTTCTATCGTTCTTCTTTCTCCCATAATTTCATTTCGAACCATTCTTTTTGAAGGGCCTTCAACTATTTTTGCAAAGCTAAGACTTCCTCTTCCGACACCATATCTTCCTCCTTGTCCCGTCTTCTTCGGGAATGCATTCTTCTCACCCTATTTTTTTTTTTTTATTGATTCTTGGCGTAAACTGCTTCCTGCTCGGCGAATCTGCTTACGCACTTAAAGACCAAACTCACTCTCTCTTAGAACCCTCCCGCAGGTCCTGGTGCAACTGCCTCACCTTTGGTGGATCTGATGCACACTCAAGAACATTTGCTCTGATACCACTGACGGGGCACCGAAAAACAGACACAATCTCACTCTCCCAAATTCCATAATATTTCATTTATTAATCTGAAAATGCATAATACATACAGCCTGCAGGCTTACGATCATCGGACCTCGGCTCAGTTCTCCGTTACTACAATTCTACCTCTATTTCTCGATCCACCGTCCCGACTAATACATTTCACTGGGTTTTTATAGAGGCCCCGACCCTCTAAGCCATTAATGACTCACTGCCCAAAAACAATAAACAAAAATCTTAAATCGACTTCCTTTTGAGTCTTAAATTTTCCCTCCAAAACATCCTCCACATCAATTGGCACCAACCCAATTAATGGTGCCACTCCGCACGGCCTTGTTACTACTAATCCCTGTCAGATTCTCTGTGCTTCTTGGTCTTTGTCCGCCTTTACTGCACTCTGGGTGCCACATGTCAATTTGGAACGATTCCCGTAAATGCCGTTCCCATCATCTCTTTCTCCTCCCACGCATTTTCTTTCTTCATCACGATATCTTAATCCTCGTGCCCCTCACAACTGTCTTAATACACATGGCTGGCCACGTGTCAAAAATTGGCCATGCCTGGCCACCCGCTTGCTCACTTCTAGTTGTAACCTTACCTGGTCGTGATACCGCAACATGTCGCGATATTGCGACATGTTGCAATATCGCGACCCAAACTGCCCTCTGCACCTTTTTTTGCTTAAACGTCGCAATATCGCGACATGTCACGATATCATGACCCAAACTGCCCTCGCCATGGCCTTGCCCTTGGGAGTCACGATTTCGTGACATGTCACGAAATCGTGACATGTTGTGATTTCGTGACTCCCACGCCCCTCCGAACTTGTCTTGCCTCCAGAGCCATGATTTCGCGACATGTCATGATTTCGCGACTCCCACACCCCTCCGAACATGTCTTGCCTCTGGAGCCACGATTTCATGACATGTCACGAAATCATGACATGTCACGAAATCGTGACATGTCACAAAATCGTGACATGTCACGATTTCACGGCTCCCCTGCCTTTGCTTTTCCTCGCCTTTGGACTTTCAAGCCCTTTGTCACTCCAACTTAGCTTTTTCTTCGGACCCCTCGCGTCTCTGTCTGCAAAACCATCGTGGCATCACGACGTCGCGATATCGCGATGATTTCAAAGACCAAGGATCCATCGCGATATCGCGACGTCACGACGTCACGATATCACGACAAAATTGGCCTTCGCCTTGCTGCAGCCAATGAGGTCACGATTTTGTGACATGTCACGAAATCGCGACATGTCGCAAAATCGTGACATGTCACAATTTCGTGACCGCCCCAACTTTTGCTTTATCCCTGCCAAACACTTCAAAACAGAACCAAAATTTGGAAATACTTAGAAAATTTTGGTTAATGCAGGATTGCTCTACTGCTGTCGGATGCTCCTACATCACAAAATAACCTGTCTCACCTTTTTTTTCTCTTTCCCTTGATTTGAAAAAAATAGTAGGTGTAGAAAATCTACCCACACATACCCTCTTTGATACATCTACATCCTAGCAAAGACCATGATGCTTTTATACCCAAGTGATATTCGGTTTATTACCTAATACAATATTTTCTAGTTATTTCTATCCATGAGGTCCCTCATGCAAACAATATTCATGAAATTAATTTTTTGTTACTCTTTTTATCATAACATAATGGCACTTCTACACCTTGCTATGTTTCTAACTCCAACATGCCCATTGGTGTTCTTGTTTGTATTAGAAAATTTTCATGTTTTAATTACCATGGTGGAAACTCTTTTGCATGATTATCTTTCATTGAATCATAATTTTTTTTATTGTCATGTCTAATACATGGTGTATTTTTGTTACAAATATTGGTATCAGTTTTAGGTAGTTGGAGATAGTTGTAACTAAGATGTTTACTAATGACATATGTCCTCTATTGTATATAACCTATTATGAAAAGTGGTATATCCAATTTTCTACATAATTTAGTATTAATAAAATCATTCCATAGACAAGGAGGACACATGCAAGATGGTTGCATTAGATTTATAAATACAGGTGCTTTAAGTTTGTACAAGGATAAGACTATGTTGAATTGGTTGTAGTAGAATCTTATTTCCCACTTATATTTTTGTTTGAAAGTTTGTAAGTATTCTATCTTTGTACTATATAAGTTCTCATAACTTGGGGAAGATATCACATCATCTAAATTCATGCACTATAGGAAGCATTTGTCCTAATTGTATCTTTTTGCATTGGCTCATGTTAGAATTGGAATGTTGAAAGAGTAAGTTTAAATGCATGAGAATAGATAATTTGAGCATGGTTTTGTATGAATATTGGGTCATATAAAAGAGACATGTATAAATATCCTATTGTCATCTTCGATTGTCCTAATAAAAATAATATTGCCTCACAAAGAGCAACATGGTAGGTTCATTTCCAGGAGCATGAGGTTCATTCAATCAGGGGCTTTTAGGAGTATTTACAAGGACAAATCATTTTTAAGATGTGATTTTAAGGTACACTTAAATCTACATAGGAAAATATATGATAGGGAAAAAAGGAAAATAGCTCCAAAAAAGAAAAAATGTGGCAATGTGCCAAAAGATTTTCTAAGATCCCTCTGCACAACAAGCTTGAATGCTATGTGCAAGAGGTGGATTCTTACTCTCCTTAACATAGTTAAGCATAGATGAACTACACCAATGTGTATTTTCATAATAAAATAGTTTCATAGGAGATCCATAGATGGCTAGTCCAAAAGTTGATGTAGGCCTCATAAACACACTTAAGTTGTTGGACATTTTGAGTCCCTAAGCTAAAATGTTGTCATTGATGTCAAAATATCATTTAATGTCAAAAGGATCTATGATGGATTTTTGTGAAAACCAAGGCAATAAAAATAAAATATTTTATTTAAAATTATGGACAACAAATTTGATCTGTGTTTTTCTTAAAAACCAAGTTGGGAATTCGTTTCATCGAAAAGGGTGCCCCGATGATGGATTTTTTTGAGTTTTAATATTTGGTTTAAATTTTAATTATTTAAAATTTAAATTCAAATTTAAATTTAAATGTAAAGTTTCCTGCCGATGTCATCAAGCAAACATAAATTCATATTTCCGCAAACATTTTTGAAGTGTTTTAAAAACTATATAAATGGGTGGTAAATGAATAAATATTTTATCCTTCCTCTTGTGATAAATGTTTAGCATTCGAATAAGTATATTAGCTCATGCAAATTTTGAGAAGAGAAGCAGCAAAGAAAATGATGGCACTTGGAAAGTCAAAACATGGTGGGAAACATGGCACATTGGCAAATTATTTTGGCTAAGGGACAAGGCACTGCAAACACCAAGGATCGAATCCCTTGGACGGCGTGTGGAAAGCGCTTTGGCACTTTGTATTTTGCAAAATGTGGAGGAAGGTTTAAGGCACTTTGGGCCTTTACCTTTCCAACAAGTGCCTAGCTCATGTGGAATATTAGCCACAACTAAGGCGCTAACGGTGTGGCAAGTTGGGGGTTCAAATCCCCTTGAGGAGGTAATTACGTCTTGCATTTAAATAATTTTTATTAGCCCTAAAGTTTGGAGTTATAAGATATTTAATGAAAATTAAAATTTTTTATTAGGGCTATGATTATTATTTCAAAGCATAATTGGTTTATGATTTATTTGATGGTTATGGAGAATTAATTTTAGGAGAAATAAGGAGTTGTTTTTTGAAATCAATTTTGAGAGGTTTATTATTTTTGATAATGGTTTTAATAAAATGGAATTTTGTGGATGTTTTTATTAAATTGGAGTAAAAAGAGTGTAATTTGAGTAATGCTTTATTTTGTGATTATTTGAAGTACATTAACCCTTGTTTATATTGGAAAGGAAATTTGTGTTTAAGGGTGGCAAATTTTGTAGACAACTTATTGACATAAAAAATGTATGGGCACATTCTCCTATTTATTTTTTATGGTGGTTGATTTTTGAAATATCATTGGAGAGAAAAGGATTGATTGTGGTTTCCTTTGAGAAAATGATTGGTTGAATTCTTCAAGGTTTTTTGGTTTGTGAGTTGTATTTAAACCTTGTTTTATTAGCATTGTTGTTGAATCCCATTGATGATGAAATAAAATTGAACTTGAGTTAGAAAATAACATTAGTATCATTGATATGTGAGACTTGTGATTGAGCATTGTTGGAAACATTTTGAGTTGGTTAATACATGATTGGACTATGGTTTGTTAAAAATAATTGTTCCAAGAGGTGATTGGTTGAGTTGAGTTGGTTAATACATGCTTGGACTAGGGTTTGTGAAAAAGGATTGTTCCTTTAGGTGATTGGTTGATTTGAGTTGGTTAATACATGCTTAGACTAGGTTTTTTGAGAAAGGATTGTTCCTTGAGGTGATTGATTGAGTTGAGTTGATTAAGCCTAGTCAAGTGGATGCATGTGGTTGTTCAAGTTCCTAGAAACAAACTATTCAATATTTTGATTTGAGTTGAGATTGATTTGAGTTGAGATTGAGGTTGATTTGAGTTAAGATTGGGATTTGAGTATAGAACATATAGATTCTCTAAAATTTTTCTTTATGCTTCTATGATATTGATTGTACATTGAGCTTAGAACATATTGAGTCTCTAACAATTCTCTTTATGATTCTATGTTATTGAGACAAGTCTTTCAGAAGACTTGTGGACTGTTTTGAGTTAAGCTTTTGTGAAAGCTTGCTATGTAGATTTGAGCAAGTCCTATAGAGGACTTATTAAGAAGATTTGAGCAAGTCCTATAGAGTACTTATTGAGAATATTTGAGCAAGTCCTAGAGAGGATTTTTTGACCAGATTTGGACCAGTTTTGTGTGAACTTGTTGAGTATATTTGGCCAAGTTCTATGTGAACTTGTTGAGAAGATTTGGATAGGTTTTGTGTGAACTTGTTGAGAATATTTGGATAGGCTTTGTGTGAACCTATTGAGTATATTTGGACAAGTTCTATGTGAACTTGTTGAGAATATTTGGATAGGTTTTGTGTGAACCTGTTCAGTAGATTTGGACAGATTTTATGTGAACCTGTTCAAAAAATTTGGATAGTTTTTGTGTGAACCTATTGAGCATATTTGAGCAGGTTCTAAGTGAACCTATTGAGCAAAATTGTACTAGACCGACTGCACTGTGTTTAGTGCATGAGATTGAGTAGAACTATGCTATACCTACTGCACTATGTTTGGTACAATATTGATATAGAGGTTTGGAGGTGATAGAATATAGAGGATAGAGTCTCAGTGGATAGAGATCCAGTAGCTAGGACAATTAAAGATAGATTTGAGTGAGGAGTCTTCAAGTGGAGAGAGATCCACAAGTCAATGCAGTAGAGATATAGAATATTCTAGAAGATCACTAGCCAGAGTAAAAGGGGAAAGAGTTCTCCTATAGAAGATATCCACAAACTTGATATTTAGGGTATCATCATCTCCTTTGGACTGAGGTCCATAAACATTGTAATTTGGGAAATATTCCCAAGAGATTATTTGAGAAACATTTAGAAGAAATATTTTCCCTGTGGAGGTAGCCCAAATTGGGTGAACCACGTTAAATCTATGTCTCTATTGTGTATGGAGTTTTGTGCATTGCTTTTATTACTGCTATTGATACTGCTATCTATACACTGCATAATATTAATTTGAGAAGAAAAGTAAAAAGTGGTCTTATACTGTTCACCCCCCCTCTCAGTATAAGCTTGTGTTCTTCATAAGAAAAACTCACAACTAGGTAAAAAATATAAACACATACATACATATAGAAATTGGTCCATAGGAGAGCCATATATGGCTAGACCAAACATTGAGGTAGACCTCTCTCTATATATGTGTGTAGAAAATGTTTTACAAATATTATGTTAATAATAGGGCTTCAATTTGCCCACAAGCCACTCAAGAACCAACTACTATACAAAAATAAATGAAAGGAAAGCTTACAAGAGGATACAAATGAAAACTTGCCAATCATTTTTAAAATCTATATTACTACTATTTATAGATTACAATAGGGAAAATCCCATCCAAACCCATTTTTATCTAGAACTAACAATATTAGCTACTCCTCCTAAGGAACCTAAATATTAAATGAAGTACCCTTTAACCATAATAGTTATCAGGTCTAATACTATCATAACCATATTTGTATTGAATGAATATATAATTTATTTAATCAATATGCCTTCTGGTATGTGGTATGTATCTCCTTAGTTGATAATGAATTAACTCAAATCACCTACCTCTGTCATATATCAATATGCTTTTGACTTGACCCAAGTATTGGTAGCAAATTAAACTTTGGTGCATCATTGTTTTTTTCAAAGTCCAAGGTCATCCTATATATTGTTTTAAATTTAACTGCAAGCACTTAATAGAGCATCAATTTTTTTTTGATATTGAAACTACTTGAGGAAATGGTCCCTTTGGATTTGTCTCCTTACTACTTCATTTGTTAAAACTTTTATCTTAACAAAATTTCCCATAAGTTTTAACTATTGGGACTTATATCAACTCCCTACTATTCAATATAAAAGTTTCAATCACTTGTGATTGAGGCTTTACCTTAGGCACAAATGAGTAGTGATAAATCACTACAATTTTGGTAGGTCACAAGAGCTTTCTAGCTTACTTGAAATAGAATTCAAAATTTCTTTTATTCTTGGGAATGAAGTCAAAATTTTATTATCCTACAAAATAAAACACAATTAACTAAAATAAAAGTTGGTAAAAATAGTACAAGGCAAAAAGCTTCTCCAACACTTACCTTATCTCCACCCATTATTCACATGATGGTATGGGATCCATTGAAATTCATTGTATAGAGCAAGTACTTCATTTTTTTCATATTAGGGGAAGTCTTATGTTTGGTTTATCACTTCATGTTAGGAACCTTCTACTAAAACACTCACAAAAAATACTAAAATTAAATGAATATTCATGCAATAACACAATATCACAATATGGAAATTAAATGCATAATCAAACACTCTCACAATAAACATATAATCGTAGGCCTCTTCGAGGGAAAAACCTCATTCAATATTTCCTTAATTGGAAAAAAGATATATTTGTACATGGTTGCATGTATTTTCAAAAAAATATTCATGCAACCCTAACCCTAATCTCAAGAGTTAACTTACATGTAAAATACCACTTGAGCTACAAAATTCTACCAAACATTGGTTACATTCTTGATAATGGTTATGTACCACTTGTCTAGGCATCTTACTTTCCACAAACCATTAAAAAAGTATTATAAAATAAAATTATAAGGGGGCCCTCACATTGAAAGTGGGTCATTACATAACCAAATGAGAATTACAAAAATAATGTTAGGATGGGGTCCTAACACATCCTTCCCCTTCAAAAATATTTTTCCCCAATGTTATAGATGAGGAAACTAGTGCTAAAGTTGTTGGAGATACTCCTATGTAGCATTGAAGAACACAAGTTTATACTGAGAGGGGGGGTGAACATTATAGTGCCCACTGTTTAATTTCTTTCAAAACCAATATCAATTAGTGTCCTTAAGTGCAATAACTAAATATAACAGTGTGCATTAATAACATAGATAGCAATAGTAAGCAAGAGCACAAATCACCACACACAATTGAGACACAAGATTTAACATGGTTCCCCCAATGTGGGGTAGTCCACAAGATAATATCCTAATAATATTTCACAAAGAAATATGGATCCTTATCCCAATACAAAATATTACTTTGATCTTCTCAAAGCTAGGCTATCCACTGATATGCTCAGGCGGGTAATCCACTAATCTCCTCAACAAGGCAATTCACTGATCTGCTCAGCTAGGTAATCCACTTATCTACTCAGCTAGGCAATCCATTGATATGCTCAGCTAGGCAATCCTGATCTTCTTAGGTAGGCTATTCACTTATTTTCTCAACAATGCAATCCACTGATCTACTCAACTAGGAAATCCACTAATCTACTTCAGCAAGATCACCAAGAACCTGCTCAAATCTGCTCCAGCAAGATCACCAAGAACTTGCTCAAAATATTCTTAGCAAGCTCACCAAGAACTTTCTCAAATATGCTTACCAAGCTCACCAAGAACTTGCTCAAAATATGCTCCAGCAAGCTCACCAAGAACTTGCTCAAAATTTGTTTAGCAAGCTCACCAAGAACTTGCTCAAAATATGCTCTAGCAAGCTCACCAAGAACTTGCTCAAATTTGCTCCAACAAGCTCACCAAGAACTTGCTCAAATATTCTTAGCAAGCTCACCAAGAACTTGCTCAAAATCTGCTTAGCAAGCTCATAAAGAACTTGCTCAAATCTGTCCCAAATATTTCCACAAATCTATCCCAAAATCCTTCTCAAAGTCTTAGTTAATCATGCACAAAATCTGCCTCAAATCTATTCAAAAATCTATCCCAAAAGCCTTCTCAAAGGCTCAAGAAATCATGCACAAAATCTACATCAAATCTGTCCATAAATATGTCCTAAAAGCCTTCTCAATGGCTCAATCTATCATGCACAAGTAGCAATCAAATATCATCCACAAATCTATGAAGGCAAGGCTCAATGATGAACTCAATAATTAATTACAATACACTATTCAATGGATGACAACAATGATCCACAATTATCTCAACTCAAATCAATCTCAACTCAACATAAATCAAATCAATCTCAACTCAAATCAATATTATAGAAGCACAAAGATAATTGTTAGAGACTCAATATATTCTATTCACAAACTCAATTTCTTTCTCAACTCAAACTCAAATCAAATCAGAATATTAAATTTTGTTTCATGGAACTTGAACAACCACTTCACACAATCACTTGACTAGGCTCAATCAACTCAACTCAACCAATCACCTTAAGAAATAACTTTTTCTCACAAACCCTAGTTCAAGCATGAATCAATCAACTCAAAATGTTTCCAACAATACTCAACAATAACTCTCACATAACAATGATACTCATGTTCTCCTCTAACTCAAGTTCAAGTTCTTTGTACAAGCAATGGGTTTCAACAAAAATTCTTATAAAACAAGGTTTAATCACAAATATCAAATCATAAAACCTTGAAGCATTCAACCAACCACTTTTGAAAAGGAAACCACAATCAATCATTTTCTCTCCAATGATATTTCAAAAATCAACCACCATAAACAAATTCAATGGAGAATATTGTTCATACCTTTTTGATGTCTTATTAGTTATCCACTAAATCTGCCACACTCAACAAACTTTCTTTTTCAACTTTCAATAGGGGTTAGAGATCTTGATTAATAACACAACAATAATATCCAAATAACACCTTATTACTCCTACTCAATAAAATACACCATATTCCCTCATGAAAGAATTAATCCCCTTTGAAAAAGAACAAAACAACCTTCACTTTTGAACCCCTTTACAAAATATGAAATGTCTCTTTACACACATATTATTTCTCCATCTAAGCAAGTTAATCAAATAGCCCTCAAAATAATATTTCCAATGATATATAATATGATATACTTCCAAAAAGAAAATCACCAATAATATCTCTTTTTTCTAAATTGCATAACAACCCTTATTTCTCCTATGGAAACTTTAGAAAAATAAAATATTAAAAAAATATTAACTTCGACACCTCCTTACTCAGTGCCTTAACTGTGGCCAAGCTTTCACATGAGCTATAGGCTCATTTGGGAGGGAAAGACACCACGTGCTTCAAAACACTCCTCCCTCTTATGCAAACCAAAAATGCTTCGCACGCCCTTTCTTCCAACACCTTCTAATGCAGCAAAGGGGGTTCGAAACCTTGATGTTCATTCTGCCACTTGCCTTAGCCAAAAGCTAATTTCCAATGCACCACACTACCCAAGGTGACTAGGGTTTCACACGTCGTCCAATTTATTCTTCGCTTCCATCACTTAACCTTCTTTTGCACGAGCTATTTTCACTTTCCAAAAATCGCATTAATTCACGAGCGCAAGCTAAGGATTAATAAACCTTAGGCATCCTTTTATATAGTTTTCACCCTCATATTCGATGACGTCGATGAATTAATTTTATTTTTAATTTTAAAATTAAAATTAAAATTTTAAATAATTTAAAATTTAAACTAAATATTTAAAATTAAATATCTCCATCATCGAGGCACATTTTTTGATGAAACGAAAAGCCAACTTGGGTTTTAAGAAAAACCCATTTCAAATATGCCATCCATGGTTTTAAATAAAACCTTTTATTTTGTCTACCTTTGTTTTCACAAAAACCCTGTATATATCTATGCTCTCCAAAATATCATAAATGATTATTTATGAAGTGCTTTTGCCACCAAAACTCAATGTGATCCATGTGACATCAATGACAACATAAAATAAATCAAATTGCCAACAATCTCCCTCTTTGTCATTGATGGAAACACCTCTAATGTAAATCACCACAATCACTACAAAAGTCATCTCTGAGAATCAAAGCTACCCCCCTAACTCAACACTCTCTATGGAGGCTGCTCCCTCTAACTCAATGCGCTCTTTGGAGGCTGCTCCACCTAACTCAATGCTCTCCCCCTTAATAAAATATCTCCCGCTTTGACATCAATGTCAAAATGGACACTAATGGGGCTAAAATATATGACTATTAAGATTAGCCCCCTCACCACCTTCTCTCTTGAGGTGATTAATTTTGGGGTGGGAGTACTTTTACTCCCATATTACATTGTTTCTTTCCTTTTTCAACTTCCATATTTTTTGATATCCTTTTCTTGATGAGTTACTTGATCTTATTGTCTTGAACCTTTTTCACCTTCTTGGCTTGAATTTTTTTGGAATTGAGTCCTACACCATTTTGCAATATGTCCAAAGTTATTGCAATTAAAACACTTGATATTGTAGCCTTTGGATGGTTCCCATATCCTGAATTTTTTTTTGAAATAATTTCCATATCCATTCCTTTCCTGAACCCTGTATTGTGAAGTTCTATTTTCATAATCATTATGAGCATAACTTCTGAATTGTGTAGCTCTAAAACCAAAACCATTGATGGCAATCCGGGATTCACACAAACACATTCACAGTAATTTCATGGTAATTTCATTAAAAATAGTAAAATACGGTTTACAGTAGTCTCTCCAGTATACCACTTCTCCCCCAATCCCGAACTTCACCACCCTTTTCCCATACAAATTTTCCCCATTTTAATGTGGTCTCGGCCTTCCCTGAAATTAATGCTCCCGCCCAAAGACCCCTTTCGAATTTCATCTTCCCTCCGTTGAAATTTCAAGATTTTCCTTTCCTTTTGTTTTCTGCCATAAATGGCAACTGTCCGATCCGTCCAGAGCCTGCATTCATGGCTTTCCATACCCTGCACCCACCGTTTTAATCTGATTGTCTTTAAGTACCGTTGTCTCCGCCATTAAGTCTTTCACCTGTAACTACGGTTTCTCCAGAAACAACATTCCAAGATAATTAAACTTGGTCGACATCTATATCTCTCTCCTCCGATTACGTGGCCCTCATCCTCAAGATCTGTTACAAGTGTGTCTCCACATGTCAAATTTGACTCTATCCCCCACTGGTCGTGTTGCCTTTAAGGCACGTGGCAACCACGTGTCAATTTCACCCTGTTCGACCGTCTGCGTGTTTATTTCCGTTTGACTTTTTCTTGGGCCGCAATATCGCGACCCAACTGACATCCGCCCTCATCTTTGAAACAACGTCACGATATCGCGACATGTCATGATATCACGACCCAACGGTCACCTCTCTTCCGTTTGCAAAAGATGCCACGATATCGCGACGTCGCGATATCGCGACGTCGTGATATCCCGACCAAAACCTTCTCCCCTTCTTCGTCTGCACCGAGCCTTTGATTTTAATTGCCAACTGTTCAATGCTATTGAAGTCGAAATAAGAGTCGCGATATCACGACTCAAATTGGCCATTGCCCTTCCGAAGCTTTGGGGTCGCGATTTCGTGACCCCAAAACAACTTGTGCCTTTACACTAAAACTTCCTCTTCTTTTTACAAAACCTCCCTCTTGGTCCAAGATTCGAAACAAACCCAACACAAGTACTTAGAAAATAAAAGCAAACAATAAAATGATTTGGAGGATGCAAGATTGCTCCTTGACCATTGGATGCTCCTGCATCAGACACCCGGGGTAGATAAAAAAAAAAGTGACCCTCACTTTTGTTTGGCTAAGGGGAGACCCAAGCGGTCAACTTCCGTCTTCGACAACCAAGTCGCATCTTCAGTTGGTCTGCCCCTCCACTTGATCAAATACTCGATATCTTTCTGTTTCGGGTGCTCCGGCCTTCATGGGTATCTAATACTTCCTCGGCCTCATCTGTGCTTGGAGTAGAGGCTGGAAATTGCCATGGTTCTGGACTTTGCATGTCTGTACTTTCTCCCTCATGATATTCCACGAGATCTAAAATATTAAAAATAGGTGAAATATCAAGCCAACTCAGAGATTTCACTTCATATGCATTTCTTGACTCCCGCTTTCCCAGTATTTTGCATGGCCCAAACTTTTTCATCTTCAATTTATTGTAAGTCTTGGCAGGAAATATCTCCTTCCTGAGATACACCATAACCTCATCTCCAATCTCGAACTCCTTGAACCGCCGCTTCTGGTCTGCCCTTGTCTTATATTGACTGTTCATTTTTGTAATCTGTCTTCTTACTTCCTCATGCAAAATTTTTATATGCTCTACAAATTCTTCTGCCTTGGCACTACATTTTTCTCTTCTGTCCAACTTTCTTAGCTCAGACACATTCATCGGGCTGTTTCCATATACTATCTGGAACGGTGATTTATTTGTGCTTTTATTAACCGAACCGTTATATGCAAACTATGCTCGTGGTAAGACCAAATCCCATCCCTTGGGTTGATCCACTATCAAACACCGCAGATAAATTGCCCAGGCTTCTATTGACCACCTCCATCTGCCCATCTGTCTGTGGATGGTATGCTGAACTGAATTTCAAGTCTGTCTTCAATTTCTTCCACAGAGTTCTCCAGAAATACCCAACAAACTTTGTATCTATGTTTGAAACTATACTTCTCGGTAAACCGTGAAGTCGTACCACTTCTTTTAAGAACAACCCAAAGCAATGTGAATCGCATCACTTGTCTTTTGGCGGGGGAATAAAATGTGCCATTTTGGAGAACCGGTCCACCACCACAAATATTGAATCATTTACTCTCTGTGTTCTCGGAAATCCAAGAACAAAATCCATGCTTATGTCCTCCCATGGTCTCTCAGGCACAGGTAATGGCTGGTACAATCCTGTATTTTGTTTTACACCCTTTGCCATTTGGCATATTCTGCAACTTTGCACAAACTTCCGTACATCTTTCCGAAGTTGTGGCCAGTAGTAATTTTCCTCAATCAAGGCAATGGTCTTATCCCCACCAAAATGCCCAGCCAATCCTCCGCTGTGCTTTTTTTTGATTAAATTCTCCCGCATGGAACTTCTGGGAATGCACAACTTACTACCCTTGAAAAACATCCCGTATTGGATTAAGAAATACAACCATTTTGTTCTATCCATGGTAAGAGGTATTGAGCAAGCCTTCCAAGCTTCTGCAAAATTCGGATTTGCAGGGTATAGACCCTTCAGTTCTTCAAACCCCACTACTTCCACTGTCAATTTGGTCAGCAGAGTCTGCCTCTCGCTAAGGCATCCGCAACCCTGTTTGACTTCCCACTTCGTGCTTTAGTACAAAGGTATAACTTTGGAGGAACTCCACCCATTTCATGTGCCTTTGGTTCAGTTTTGTCTGACTGTTAATGTATTGCAAAGTCTGATGGTCAGTAAAAAGTACAAACTCCTTTGGTAATAAATAATGTCTCCACTTTTTCAGGGCCTGAACTATAGCATAAAATTATTGATCATAGACAGAATACTTTTTCCGAGCATCATTTAACTTTTCATTGAAATAAGCAACTGGATTGCCTCCTTGACTCAGTACCGCCCCTATTGCACTGCCACTGGCATCACAGTCCACCTGAAATACCTTGTTGAAGTCTGGAAGTGCCAAAACAGGTTGTTTTGTAACTTTTCTCTTCAATGTGTCAAAGCTCCTTTCAGCCCTTGATGTCCATTTGAACTCCTTTTTATCTCCCCTCATTGTCTCTATGAGAGGTGCACAAATACTGTTGAAGTTCTTTATGAACTTCCTATAAAAACTGGCCAGACCATGGAATGACCTCACTTTTGTTGTGCTCCTTGGGGTAGGCCATTCAATGATGGCTCTCACCTTTTTGGGGTCCATCTTCAGGACTTCTGTTGAGATTACAAACCCCAAGTATACCAATTCCTTCTTGAAAAAATTACACTTTTTCAAATTTATTAATAACTGTTCTTCTTGCAGCTTTTCAAAGACTCTCCGATATGCATCGGGTGTTCCTCCAGGGTCCGGCTAAATATCAATATATCATCTAAATAAACAATAACAAACTTTCCCAGAAATTCTTTCAGTACTTCATTTATCAGCCGCATGAAGGTACTTGGTGCATTGGACAGTCCAAAGGGCATGACCAACCACTCAAATAGGCCTTCTCTTGTCTTGAAAGCTGTCTTCCATTCATCCCCTTCTCGGATACGGATCTGATGATAACCACTTTTTAGGTCAATCTTTGTGAAGTACTCAGCTCCACTTAAACAGTCCATGATATCATCCATTCTTGGTAATGGGAATCTGTACTTAATAGTAATTTTGTTGATGGCCCGTGAATCTGTACACATCCTCCATTCCCCATCCTTCTTTGGCGCCAGCACTGCAGGTACTGTGCATGGACTCAAACTTTCCCGAATTAATACCTTTTTTAATAATTCTTAGACCTGTCTATTTAACTCCTCAGTATCTACAGGTG
This sequence comes from Wollemia nobilis, assembly GCA_028583015.1. Lineage (NCBI taxonomy): Eukaryota > Viridiplantae > Streptophyta > Pinopsida > Araucariales > Araucariaceae > Wollemia > Wollemia nobilis. The sequence continues at coordinate 12,736,763 of JAQPPZ010016936.1, forward strand.
TCATCCTGTGTGCAACTTTATTTGGCAGGATTGATCCTGGTACTAAATCTATATGATGGCTAATTTTTCTCACAGGGGGTAAGCCCTCAGGCACATTGTCAGACACAATGTCTGGAAATTCCTCCAGCAGATTTAGAACTTCTATTGGGGTATCCCGGCATTCCTTCCCCCTAACTCTAGGGATTATTGCATAACATAAATGTTCATGCTTTAACCCGTTCATAAACTCTCTCCCCTCAACTAAACAGATTATGGAAATATTACATACCTTTTCATCTGTATCCTTCAAGTGCTTTAGTTTATGGCGTACACCATTCTTTGTCAATGAGTAGGTGTTGGCACGACCATCATGTACTGCACTCCGGTCAAACTTCCAGGGTCTCCCCAACAACATGTGGCAAACATCCATGGGTAAGATGTCACACAGGACCTCATCACAATAATTCCCAATGTTAAATTTAACAAAACATTGCTCGTTGACCAAAGCTTCGTGGTCCTTTTGTAACCATGCGACCCGGTATGGGTGTGGGTGTTTCTTCCTTTCTAACCGTAACTTTGTAACCATTTCATCAGAAACCAGGTTGTCTGTGCTACCATTATCAATAATGATATTGCAAACCTTGCCCGCACATTTACATCTAGTGCAGAATAAACTTTTCCTCTGGTCTGTGTCCTCCTCGTTCAACAGGACTCTTCTTACAACCATTGTTTCTCCTCTCTCCACTTCTTCAGAATGCTCAGATTCAACATCCTCCTCTGCCACAACAGCTCTGGCTGGGCCCTCAGGCCTCTTGTTTGTTCTTTCTTGGTGTTGTGGACATTCAAATGCCGTGTTTCCTTCTTCACCACAGTGGAAACATGTTCCACGAAATACTCCCCTTCCAAACCCACGTCCAGATCCACCCCATCCTCTTGGGTAGCTATTCTGATCTCGAGGCTAATAAACATCTTCTTCTTTTTGGTCCTGGTTACTACTGGCTTCACCAGTATTCTTCGGATCCTTATACTTTTCTCCACTGGTCCTCCCACCAGTCCTTCCACCTCGGCCTCTTCCTCTTTGCTTGCCTTCAAACTGCCTGTTTAGCTTTTCTTCTACCTTCAAGGAAAATTGATAAGCATCCTCAATGGTGTTTAATCGAACTAGGCTCAGTTATTCCTGGATACCAAGCCTCAACCCATTAATGTAACGGGCTGCTTTCTCCTTATTTGCCTCTAAATGCCCTGTTCTAATAGAAATTTTGTAAAATTCTTCAGTGTACTCTTGGACAGTTTTGTTTGTCTGTCTCAAGCTCTGCATTTTCTTTAGCAGATCCAACTCGTAATCTGCGGGGATGAACTGTCTTTTAAGCTTCTCCACCATTCTATCCCATCTTGTTATTCTCTCTTTCCCTCTTCTGTTTCTCTCCAACTGCATTCCCTTCCACAAAATGCTGGCATGACCCTTTAACTTGGTCTTAGCAAATCTGACCCGGTTAGGGTCTTCAATCTCCTCATACTCGAAATATTCCTCTAAATCATTTATCCAGTCAATCACTTCTTCTGGATTTAGATTTCTCGAGTAGGTAGATACCTCCATTTTTGGTTGTTTTCCAATCTGAGAGATGGCCTTATACAAACGGGCCTGAGCTGGGTCCACAGCTTCTGCTTCTTCCTCAGACTGTTATTCCTCTTCAACTTCATCTTCACTTTCCTCTTCCTCTCTAGGTTCGCGCCTTCTGCGTAACTCTACTTGCAAGGCTTGAACTTGTCTTTGCAAGGCCCGAAAGTCTTCGGTCGGCACCACATTTCCTACTCCACCACGATTCCTTCATGGAGGCATGATATTTTCTCTGTATTATTATTATTTTTATTTTTTTAGAATTCTTCCACAGATCCTGGTGCAACTACCTCTCTCCGGTGATCTGTTACACGCTCAGGAGCTCCCGCTATGATACCACTTGATGGCAAGACAGGATTCACACAAACACATTCACAGTAATTTCATGGTAATTTCATTAAAAATAGCAAAATACGATTTACAGTAGTCTCTCCAGTATACCACTTCTCCCCCAATCCCGAACTTCACCACCTTTTTCCCATACAAATTTTCCCCGTTTTAATGTGGTCTCGGCCTTCCCTGAAATTAATGCTCCCGCCCAAAGACCCCTTTCGAATTTCATCTTCCCTCCGTTGAAATTTCAATATTTTCCTTTCCTTTTGTTTTCTGCCATAAATGGCAACTGTCCGATCCATCCAGAGCCTGCATTCATGGCTTTCCATACCCTGCACCCACCGTTTTAATTTGACTGTCTTTAAGTACCGTTGTCTCTGCCATTAAGTCTTTCACTTGTAACTACGGTTTCTCTAGAAACAACATTCCAAGATAATTAAACTTGGTCGACATCTATATCTCTCTCCTCCGATTACGTGGCCCTCATCCTCAAGATCTATTACAAGTGTGTCTCCACGTGTCAAATTTGACTCTATCCCCCACTGGTCGTGTTGCCTTTAAGGCACATGGCAACCACGTGTCAATTTCACCCTGTCCGACCGTCCGCGTGTTTATTTCCGTTTGACTTTTTCTTGGGCCGCGATATCGCGACATGTAGTGATATCATGACATGTCGCGATATCGTGACCCAACTGACGTCTGCCCTTAGCTTTGAAACAATGTCACGATATCACATGTTGTGATATCGTGACATGTTGCGATATCACATGTCGTGATATCGTGACATGTCGCGATATCACGACCCAACGGTCACCTCTCTTCCGTTTGCAAAAGATGCCGCGATATCGCGACCAAAACCTTCTCCCCTTCTTTGTCTGCACCGAGCCTTTGATTTTAATTGCCAACTGTTCAACGCTGTTGAAGTCGAAACAAGAGTCGCGATATCGCGACTCAAACTGGCCATTGCCCTTCCGAAGCTTTGGGGTCACGATTTCGCGACATGTCACGATTTCACGACATGTCATGATTTCGCGACCCCAATGCAACTTGTGCCTTTACACTAAAACTTCCTCTTCTTTTTACAAAACCTCCCTCTTGGTCCAATATTCGAAACAAACCCAACACAAGTACTTAGAAAATAAAAGCAAACAATAAAATGATTTGGAGGATGCAAGATTGCTCCTTGACCACCGGATGCTCCTGCATCAACCATGTTGCTCATTTTCTTTGCACTGAGAAGCCCTATGACCAATCCTGTTGCATAATAAGCAATGTCCCTAAAAACCATACCTTCTTCCTTTGAAGTTCCTTCTAGAAAAATCAAACTTCTTTGATCCATAGACCCTTTCTTGACCATTATCCTTGTAATCATATTTGACTTGTGCATTGTATCCTTGAACCTTATTTGTAGTATCTAAATCCTCTTCCTTAATTTCTTCCTTGCTTTCCTTTTCAATAATTTCTTTTCCTTTTGAAATTGATTCACCTATCTCAAAACAAGATCGAAAATGGATGTTTGGAGCCATAGGAACTTTGGAAATTTCTTCATAAATCTTAGGTGCTTCATTGCTTTCATATTTTAGAACTTCCTTTCCTTTTGAGTGTGATTCCCCAAACCTAAAATATGAGACCTTTAGTGCTTTGTAACCTTCCTCTTCTTTCTCTTTATTTGCGTCAAATAGCAAATTGGCATCCATATTTATTGTCTCTAAAATACATGTTTCCTTCTTAGTGAAAATATCTTGACCTTTTGAGTCATGTGATGGATCAAACTTCTCAAGTATGAAATATCTCAATTTTTGTAGATTATCCTTAAAATCTTGTAGTTGCTCATGGATATCATTGAATTATTCCTTTAAATGAACTGAGACATCTGTCTTTCTTAAAATATTCTCTTGTTTAACTTCTTCTATTTGGAGTGAATGTTCTTCTTCTACTATTTTTATCCCATAGAAAAAACCTTCTTCATCTTCACTATCACTAAGATAATTATAATCTTCTGTAGCAAACAAATTCTCATGATTTCTTTGAGCATGCATGTTTCCTTGATGTGTCATATCATATTCACTATCATTGAAGCCATTGCAATATCCTGATCTGTGATCTCTTTGACTACACACAAAATATTGTTCTCTTTAACCTTCTATTCCTAGGAATAGATGTTCTTCCTTTTTATCATCTGACTTGTCTCTATCATAGTGATATGAGCTATCACTTTCTTCTTCAATGTAATAAGTTTTCTTTGTCTTACAAAAAATTTTCTTCTTCTCATACCTGCTTTGCTTGTATCTATCATATTTTTCATGCTTATGCTTTCCATCTTCTTTTCTTCGGTGACCCTATTTTTCATTATCACTATTTTCTTCATGTGGACACTTGTTTGCATAGTGACCAAAATCACCACACTTGTAGAATTTGACTTTCTTCATATCCCTGTAATTTCTTAAGTCCTTTTTCCTTTTGATGAAGTTAGATTCCTCATAATTATCTGAATATCTATCTATTTTTGGAACTTTCCCTTTATTTTTCTCTAAATATTTGAATGCAATTTATTTTATTGGAATATGATGCTTACTTATCCTCATATCATAAGATGTGAGTGATTCTTGTAGTTCTTCCATTGTTATCTTGTTGATATCCATTGTTTCTTCTATTGCTGAAACTTTTTCATCATACTTCATGGGAAGTGATCTCAAAACATTTTGAGTAACATTTGATTCTTTCATCTCAAATCCTAGACCTCTCATGGTGTTAGTAATCTCATAAAATCGAAGTAAAAACTTTACAATATCTTTAGAGTCTTCCATTTTCAATTCCTCAAATATTTTTCTATGAGTTTGTAGTTTTGCCAACTTTACCTTGGAATATCCTTCATAGGTATTCTACAAATTGGTCCACATTTCATTAGTTGAATTACATACCATGACCTTTGCAAAATTTATCTCATGTAGCCCACTCAAAATACAATTCATTGCCCTTGCATTGATCTCAACCAATTTCTTGATAGTCTTATCTACCTCAGGATCACCTTCAACCTTATACTCTTTTGCAACCATCTACCATACCTCATATTCTTGTGATATCAATGATATCAAGTAGTTCTTCATTCTCATGCTCCAGAAAGCATAATTGTTACCATCAAACAGTGGAACCTTACTTGTAGATGATCCATTCTATGAATCCATATGTGTTATTGTAGAATCTACCCTCAAGATGTTAGCATTTTTGAAGGATCCTACTATGATACCAATTGAATAACACAAGCTTATACTAAGAGGGGGGTGAACAGTATAGCGCCCAATTTTTACTTTCTTTCCAAACCAATATCAATTAGTGTCCTTAATTGCAATAACCAAATATAGCAGTGTGCATTAACGATGTAGATAACAATAGTAAGCAAGAGCACAAATCACCACACATAATTGAGACACAAGATTTAACGTGGTTACCCCAATGTGGGGTAGTCCACAAGATAATATCCTTATAATATTTTATAAATAAATAGGGATCCTTATCCAATACAAATGATTACTTTGATCTACTCAAATATAGGCTATCCACTAATCTACTTTGGTGGGAAATCCATTGAACTACTCATCAAGGCAATCCATCGATCTACTTAGCTAGGAAATCCATTTATATGCTCATCTAGGCAATCCACTAATCTTCTCAGCTAGGCAATAATGATCTACTCAGGTAGGCTATCCACTGATATGCTCATCAAGGCAATCCATTGATCTACTTAGCTAGGAAATCTGTTTATCTGCTTCAACAAGCTCACCAAGAACCTGTTGAAATATGCTCCAGCAAGCTCACCAAGAACTTGCTCAAAATATTCTTAGCAAGATCACCAATAACTTTCTCAAATATTCTTAGCAAGCTCACTAAGAACTTGCTCAAAATTTGCTCTAGCAAGATCACCAAGAACTTGCTTAGAATTTACTTAGCAAGCTCACCAAGAACTTTCTCAAAATCTGCTCCAGGAAGCTCACCAAGAACTTGCTCAAATATGCTCCAACAAGCTCACCAAGAACTTGCTCAAATATGTTTAGCAAGCTCACCAAGAACTTGCTCAAAATATGCTTAGCAAGCTCACAAATAACTTGCTCAAATATGTCCCAAATATGTCCACAAATCTATCCCAAAAGCCTTCTCAAAGGCTCAATCAATCATGCATAAAATATGCCTCAAATTTTTCCCAAAAGCCTTATCAAAGGCTCAATCAATCATGCAAAAAATCTGCCTCAAATCTATCTAGAAATCTGTCCCAAAATCCTTCTAAAAGGCTCAATCAATCATGCACAAGTAGCACTCAAATCTCATCCACAAATCTATGAAGGCAAGGCTCAATGATGAACTCAAAAATGAATGGAAATGCACTCTTCAATGGATGACAACAATGATCCACAATGGTATCAACTCAAATCAATCTCAAATCAACTTAAATAAAATCAATCTCAACTCAAATCAATATTATATAAGCATAAATAGAATTATTAGAGACTCAATATGTTCTATTCACAAACTCAATTTCTTTCTCAACTCAAACTCAACTCAAATTAGAATATTTAAGTTTGTTTCATGGAACTTGAACAACCAATTCACACAATCACTTGAATAGGCTCAATCAACTCAACTCAACCAATCACCTTAAGAAACAACTTTTTCTCACAAATCCTAGTTCAAGCATGAATCAATCAACTCAAAATGTTTCCAACAATACTCAACAATAACTCTCACACAACAATGATACTCATGTTCTCCTCTAACTCAAGTTCAAGTTCTTTGTACAAGAAATGAGCTTCAACAATAATGCTTATAAAATAAGGTTTAATCACAACTTTCAAACCAGAATACCTTGAACCAACCACTTTCAAAAAGGAAATCACAGTCAATCCTTTTCTCTCCAATGAAATTTCAGAAATCAACCACCATAAACAAAGTCAATGGAGAATATTGCTCATACATTTTTGAGGCTTTATTAGTTGTCCACTAAATATGCCACACTCAACAAAATTTCTTTTCAAATTTTAGTAGGGGTTAGAGATCTTGATTAATAACACAAAAATAATATCCAAATAACACCTTATTACTCCTACTCAATAAAATACACCATGTCCCCTCATGAAAGAATTAATCTCCTTTGAAAAAGAACAAAGCAACCTTCAGTTTTGAACCCTTTTACAAAATCAAAAATTTCTCTTTACACACATTATTTCTCCCTCTAAGTAATTTAATCAAATATCCCTCGAAATAAGCTTTCCAACGATATATAATATGATATACTTACAAAAATAAAATCACCAAAAATATCTCTTTTTCCTAAAGTGCATCACAACCCTTATTTCTCCTAGGGCAAATTTAGAAAAATAAAATATTAAAAAAATATTAACTTGCCTTTGTCCTTGATGGGATTCGATCCCTCGATACCTCCTTTCTCAATGCCTTAACCATGGCCAAGCTGCCGCATGAGCTACAAGCTCGTTTGGGAGGGAAATACACCACATGCTTCAAAACACTCCTCCCTCTTATGCAAAACAAAAATGTTGCGTGCGCTCTTTCTTCCAATGCCTTCTAATGCAGCCAAGGGGATTCAAAATATTGATGTTTATTTTGCCACTTACCTTAGCTAAAATCCAATTGCCAATGCGCCACACTACCCAAGGTTACTAGGGTTTCACACATCGTTCGATTTATTCTTTGCTTCCATCACTTAACCCTCTTTTGCACAAGCTCTTTTTGCTTTCCAAAAATCACATTAATTCATGAGTGCAAGCTAAGGATTAATAAACCTTAGGCATCCCTTTATATAGTTTTCTCTCTCATTCGACAATGTCTGCGGATTACTTTTATTTTTATTTTTTAAAATTAAAATTTTAATTTTAAATAATTTAAAATTTAAACTAAATTATTTAAAATTAAATATATCCATCACTGGGGCACCTTTTTAGATGAAAAAAAAATCCAACTTAGGTTTTAAGAAAAACCCATTTCAAATATGCCATCCATGGTTTTAAATAAAACCTTTTATTTTGCTTGCCTTGGTTTTCACAAAAACCCTGTATATATCCATGCTCTCCAAAATATCATAAATGATTATTTATGAAGTTCTTTTGCCACCAAAACTCAATGTGATCCATGTGATATCAATGATCCATGTGACATCAATGAAAACATACAATAACTCAAATTGCCAACAGGCATATTTTGGTTGTAGACCTTGCCATTGAACGAGGACCTCAAGAGTGCGCATCCTACAATCCAATAATTATTTTGGATTAAGCAAGATAGAAAATTATTCATCCAATTTTGGGAGGTTAGATTTAACCAATACCTGATTTCCTAAAACCTTATTGAGAGAGGATACATGAAAAATAGGTTGGATATTGGATGTTGATGGTAGGGCCAATTTGTAGTTCATGGTACAATCCATAATAAAACATGGTAGGATCCATTGTATTTGGTAATGATTTTCTGGTATGTACAAAGCTGGATTAATGACCATTTGTACGAATGTAAGCAAAGGAAGACCATATCACCAATATCAAAGTTATTCTTAGAACTATGGTGATCAACTTGTTGGTGCATCTAGTTTTGGATCACTTCCAAATTCATCTTCAATTGATGAAGGATTTTGACATGTTGTTTGAGTGTAGTGTCGACTGCATGGACCTTGGAGCTACCTAGAATGTAATAAGAGGAAACGAATCGAGGTTATCCATAAATTAATTTAAAAGGATTGACCTTTATTGCCATGTGATATGAAGTATTATGCCATCGCTCGGCCAAGGGAAGCCACTTTACCCAATGTGCAGGATGATTAGAGTTAAAGAAATGAAGGTAGGTCTCCAAATATGTTTTGACAATCTCAGTCTGGCCATTCATTTTTGGATGATAAAATAAACTCATTTTAAGTTGAGTTACCTTCAACCTATAAATTTTTTTCTAAAAAATACTAGTGAATGTAGGACCACAATTAGACATAATTAAGGTAAGCATGCCATGAAGGTAGAATATAGAGTTGAGAAAAATTTAGGCATCTATGGAAGTCATGTAAGGATGGGAGAGGGAATAAAAATGAGCATATTTCAAAAGATGATCCACTACAAAAAAAATAATTAATTTACCTCCAAACTTAGGTAATAATTCAATAAATTTCTTGGAAATATTTATCCAAACCTATTCAAGAAAAGGTAAGGGTTGTAGAAATCCTAGAGAATAAATCATTTCACATTTCATCTATTGATAGGTGTCACATGTTGCTATAAAATTATGCATGCCCTTATTAATACTTTTACAATAAAAGGTACACTTAATCCTTTCATAGGTTTTGAGGAACCTAGAATGGATTGCAATGGGGAAAGCATGCATTTCCTTCATAAGAATTCCTTAGAGTGGAGATATGTGAGGAATATTAAGGCACTTGTGGTAGCATAAATAATTTCCATCCCAAGTGTATCTGGGACATGAGGTAGGATTTTTTTAAAGGGAGGCAACCAAATTTTGCAATCCCAAATATTTAAGCACCTCCTCAAGAAGATAATTTATCCATTGGGGAATGGGTGAAGAAATGGAACATAGCATACCTTGAGCCTTAAATTGGTGAGAGTGGTCTTCTACCACATTGTTATCCTTGCCCTTTTTATAAGTAATATCATAATTATAGCCCACGAGCTTAGAGACCCACTTCTATTGTTTAGGGGTGGTAACCTATTACTATAATAAATATTTGAGACTTTGATGATCTGTTTTAAAGAAGAAATGACACCCAATGAGATAAGATCATCAATGAGTGACCTCATGAAAAATGGTAAGAATTTCCTTAGAATAACTTAATTTGCCTAGATTGCAATTGGAAAGTGCTTTAGTAGTGAAATCTAAGGGACACCCTTCCTACATAAACACCACACCAATATCATTGCTTAAAGCATTGATTTCAATTACAAAAGTTTTGGAAAAATCAAGCATTGCTAAGACCAGAGTGGTTGTCATAGCATGCTCCAACTCTAGGAAGGCCTATTTAGTTGGACTGATCCAAATAAAAGAATCCTTTTTTAACATGGATATTAAGGGAGCTACAATTTTTCTATAATTACAGATAAATTTGCAGTAATAGCTTGTAAACCCCAAAAATCCATGAAGAACATTTCGAGTGTGAGGTTTCAATCACTCTTGAACCCCTTGAATCTTCCTATGATAAATTTTTTCTCCATATTTGGTGATAATGTGTCCCAAAAACTCCTCTTTTTTAACCCAAAAGAACAATTGAACTTCTTAGCATAAATTTGATGTTGTGCCAAAAGTTGTAAAGTCTGATCCACATGGGAGAGGTGTTTTTACCAAGAGAAACTATAAACCAAAATATCATCAAAGAAAATTAGAATGAATTTACCAAGAAAAGGATGAAAAATTTTGTTCATGAGGCTTTAAAATATAGAATATGCATTGGTAAAACCAAATGGTATCACCAAGAATTCATAATGACCCTCATGTATGGAATGTAGTTTTTGGAATATCTTCATCCTTGAGCCAAATATGATGGTACCCTAAGTGAAGATCTAATTTGTAGAAAAACATAATCCCATGTGGCTCGTCCATTAATTCATCCACCACCAAAATATGAAACTTATCCTTGATGGTTAGCTTATTGAGCTCACAAAAATCGATACATAATCAATAGGACCCATATTTCTTTCACACTAATTAAGACATGATAAGAGTAAGGGTTGTTACTCGAGCGAATAACTCTAGCCTTTAACCATTCTTACACCAACTTCTATATCTTTGATTTAAGGGCATGAGGGTATCGATACAATATAATTTTAGGTGGTACACTACTAGGTACCAATATAATGACATGGTCATGGAAGTGACGTGGTGACAAGTCTAATGGTTTGACAAAAATCGCATTTTGGTTTAGCAAAACAAGTTGTAAATCATTGATAATTTTGTCCAATTATGAAGTAGGTGGATGGATTTAAAATATATGTACAATGATCCCATGACAATATTTTTAACAATGTTTTCATACAATTTGAGTTGATAATCTAAGGAGGCCTTGCTTTTGAACCCTGAAGAATGTAAGACTTACATTATTTGAAAACTACATATATATCTCTACAAAATCCCATGAGATGGTTCCCAATGTACATAACCACTAATCTCCCAATACAATATCACATTCCCCTAGCCATAGATCGGACATATTAGTTTTGAGCTCTTAATCCTCTAATTTCACTTTAACATTATGAAACTTACATTTGTAAGGCAAATTCCCTCCATTGGCCACCATAACCTCAAATTAATTACATGTGTGTATGTAATAATTGGCTTGCTTGATGATTTTGGTATCAATAAAGTTATGTGTACTTTCCAAATCAATAAGGATTGTAAGATTTTGATCTTTGAAAAACCCCACAACTTTTATGGTTTGTGGTGTAGTAATCCGAATAATATCATGGATCAAAATTTTTACTTGTGGTTCTTCTTGTATTTATTTCTCATTTTTGGTGGGTATTCTACTAGTTTTGTTTCATCATCACATTCGTCACTATTGATAGGATATTCAAAATCTATGAGGAACAACTTATTTTGGGCACACCTGCGTCTTTAAACATTTTTTTATCACAATTATAGCACAAACCTTTAACACATTGAGCATCCATTTATTCTATAGTCAAGCATTTATGGGGAATAGTTTTATTTTCATTATGAATTGGAAACTTGGGAGGAAATGAGGGTTTAATTTGTAGAGATTTAGACATCCTCATTTGAGATAAGAATTTAGATTTGATCAACTGTGCCAAGCTTATAAATTGCATCATTGTTTATGGTTTGAACATCTTGACCTTGGCCTAGATATTGTCCTTCAAGCCACTGATGGAACAACTCATAAAAACCCTTCATTCGACCCCTTAGTTTTGTTAGCCAATTTATCAAATTGGTTTTGGTAATTCCAAATTTTAGAGATTTTCTCAACTTTATCAATGCTCCTTGGAAGTCATCATACTCACTAGGGCCAAATAAAATGAGTAATTAGGACTCAAAATATTCCCAATAAGGATAAAAAATGGTATGTTGCAACCACTGGTACCATTATAATGCTTTGTATTCCAAATTAAAAGAACCCATATAGACCCAGTAATATCTAGGTACATTATGGAGTTTAAAAAATTGATCCACACAACATAACCACCCATTTGCACCATTCCAATTGAATTTATAAAAGTCCAATTTAGGCATCTTAAATATATGATCATGGTCAAAGATAATGTGATATTATCCCCTCCCTTTCCTTTTCCTTGGCTTGATTGTTCAATATGGTAATCAAACCCTTTTAGGCCACCTTGCAATTTGGACACAACCTCAGTAAGTTGTTCTTCCAAGCAATTGTTGGAGTTAAGGTATTCATCTCTTAAGATTTGAATATCTTTATTTATGAGGTTATTGTCATTTATAAGGCTATAAAGGGATATTTTTATTGTTTCAAACATTGACGCAATGTTTTCTACCTCTTTTTGATGTCTGTGAGTACTACCAACCATTTTGGAAAGTCATGAACCTCTTTCACTAAATTATTTTATAGGGGACTATTTATTTTATCTCATATTCACATATAGAATGGATAAGAGTTGTAATATAATGAAAAATAACCATATATTTTATTAAAAATATGTCTCATATGACCAATGGTATTCCAAACATTAAAAACTACTTTACCCATTACCCTTTACATTGGAGATTCCTTTGCAATAGATAAAATACTACCTATATTATTTGCACATTATTCACATGACTTTAGCATACTCTAGAAGATTCCAAAGAAATCAATGAATGCACAAGACACTCATACAATATATTCACAATCTTAAGGATCAATACTTGAAAAACATTGATACTTATACTTTAGAAATTTTCATTAAAACCTAAGTATATTTACACCTCGATCATCTTTGATTGTGCATGAAAAAATCCAAAATTTGTTGGAGATAATGATTTGAAAAATTTACCTATGAATTTAATAATGTATAAATATGATCTACATCACATTTTAAGGCTCGTTACAAATGAACTAAATATGTGTTAGATAGGACATGTCACCATGTTTTAAAAGACCTAGACAATCTTGACAAAGAGTGACCTCGTACCAACTAATAACATTGGGTTATATTTCACATAAATATTTATTTTAGATAAGCAAATTTCTCTTATATTTCATGTGTCCCATATTAAGAATACATTATTATTATTTTAATCGATCATTTTCTTATGTGCTCAAATTGGATGTAAACAAGTTTGAAATTTGACAAAAAATACCTATATTAAGATAATTTTTATATCATACAAGTAAAATATTTTACACCAATCACATACTATTGCCAATATTAAATATGTCCATTAATTTTATGGTTATATTTTCAAATTGTATGTCATTGTATATATATTAATGCATAGAATATTTAAAGGTTATTCAATATTCCAAAAATTACTATTGGATTTTATCTTAATCAAGTAGTCAGTCTTAAACATAGAGTAAATATTTAACATTTAATTAAAGACTTACGAAGATGAAATTTTTTTATTATATGAAAAATAAGGGATTTTGAAAGGGTTCCAAAAACTTTTACATGTTTACAAACTGAACCAAGAATGAAATCCTAATAGAACTAAGGAAGAACAACAATGGAGAGGGGCCTAGCCCCAAACATGCAACACAAAGAGAAATTATTGAGAGCATAAAATATAAATAAAACAAGGCACCAGAGGCCTAGAGATATAACCACCCAAATCCAAAATACTCCATGATAGAACATTAGAGAAACAAATAACCATACCATCTATTCCAGAGCTCCCTTATGAAAGGTCTAACTATTCTTAAGGTATCTTATCATCTAGGCAACCTCTTTTGTGGAAATGGATGTTATCTTAATGAATCTATTGAGGGAGGAGATAAGGTTTTTTATCATCTTCCAAGCCATATCAACGTTCTTAAGGGGGTCACAGGCCCATAGAAGGTCCTCACCTAAGCCTAAGAAACTACCATTTTTCAACTTGTTCGTTTTCCTAGGCTTCATACTCTACATCTCCAAAAAATTTAGAGTCAAATATGGCTTGGCTGATATTTTCCTTATTTTTTATTTTGAATCTCAAGCACTTTGAGCACCTAGCCTCCCACTCATATTTTTTAGGGGTCGATTGAGGATGAAATTGTTAAATAATTAATAAATGAATTTGTTTTTCTTATATAAAGGGATATTGTGCTCCATAACAAGATTTGAATTTTGTAAATTTTGCTTCCATAATGTTTTCTAAATATAATATCCCTACCAATCAAACTAAAATTTACAAAATGATTATGAACCAATTGCAATATCATGTATTTTAGATGAAAATATTCTATTAGAAATGAATTTTAATGTAATATATATAATATACCCTCAATGCTCCATTAGCTTCTTATGCAAAAATTATTTGTGTAAAAATAGTAAAAAAAATTTTACACATAACTTCTAGATAATGTATACAATTATTAACATATTTGAAGTGTTCAACATGTCATAAATGTATAAGTTTGTTGTAAATGTTTGATTATTTTAAATATGTATTTATTTAGATCCATAATTATAGTGTCCATCCTATATGCTTAGAATATATTTTCCTTATTTCATCTATCCAAGAGGGACCTAAGGTTAGAATTATAAGGATTTTTTGTTGTGTAGCGGTCTCACTTATTTCTTACATGTTTTGAAATTTTCATTTTATTTGGTTGAAAAACATCTTTAATACCTAATTATTTTATTCTTTAATTTAATGTTTATTATCTAACATATGAAACTAAAATTTATACATATCATAAAATGTGGATATAATTTTTAAACTTCAGTTGATATTTTCTTTGCAACCTATGTTGGGATTCAAACATTAGGCCTAGATGAAAATCACACAAACCTTGGAATACAAGAATAAAATATTTTATGCTTTAATTTAATGTTTATTATCTAACATATGAAACTAAAATTTAGACATATCATAAAATGTGGATATAATTTTTAAACTTCAGTTGATATTTTCTGGGCAACCTATGTTGGGATTCAAACTTTAGGCCTAGATGAAAATCACACAAACCTTGGAGTACAATAATAAAATATGGATAAAATATAAAGGATACCTACATGTTTATGATAACAAAAAAACTTAATATGCAAGTTAAAATATTATCTTATTACCATGTTATTTTATAGCATTTGTGAAGGCCTTTTCTCGCCATGCATACCTATGACCATATTATTTGATGTATAATAGTCACAACAAAATGCATCAAGCTTTTTTAACTTCAACCCTTTGATTTGGTTGTGATTTAGCCTTTTCCCACTATTGTTTGTAGTCCCTTATGTAGAAAATATTTTCACTTCCTTCTCCCAATTGTCATAAAGTGAAAAATGTTCAAATATCATAGGGAGGGTTTTCTAATACCACTTATTTGATAATTATTATTATTGATATCTTTTCAATGATAATGATAAAATTTAAACATATTCCTTTAACAATAGGTCCAACACCATAAGGGTCTTTTGAATATTTAACACATGTCATGCTACTAATAGTAGAAATATCAATAGCGTAATCACTAATCATAGATCAATATACTCTCACTAAAAAATACTTAGTATATTGATTGATTATACTAAAATAGAGTTATCTAACACCTAATTATAATATCACCACCTCAATATTCAAAGCCTAGCTATAATGTTTAAGTAAAAAAAATTATATGATTGTATTATCTCAAATGAATTTACCTATATACTCTATCAATTTATGGGTGGATGTACTTTGTTTTTATTTTCAATTTTAATTGTTCTTCTAAAACTAATTATTTTAAAGATAATTATAAGTTATTTGTACTTTTAAATTCCTTCAATACACTTTATTCATCTATATGGTTATAATCACAAATTATGCCCAACTATTTTTCATTTTGCAATGTTGATCTTTTGATATATATATGAAGTAGAATATAATAGAATGTTTTTAATGCCCAAAAGGCCTAAAGTAGCCTATAAAATAATGATTTTATAGAAAAAAATGGTTATGGTAAAAAATATGACCCAAATATAAATTTTCTTACAATGTTGATCTTTTTCCATTGAAGCAAAAATATAAGGAAGAAATGAGATAGCTACACACACACACACATATTTTTCCATTGAAGCAAAAACATATCTAGCTTGGATATCATTGTATACCTTTCATTTCAAAATAAAATGCTTCACTGTCTCAATGACCCTAATGTGCAAAACATAGAAATTGTATCCTTACATTGCCCTTTTGGTCTATTCTTTATACTCATTTCCCTTCTATGTTAGTTTAAGATACTCCTCAATTGGACCATAAACATGTTTAATTTCCAATTGGTATTTCTTATATATAGGTCTTTTTATGATGATCATATATGCAATTAAATTTAGCAAGATAATTCTTTCTCTTCTCAATTTATTTTCCCATATAGCTTTTATGAAAATTTTATTAGCAAATATTTTTATTTCTTTGTTATTATTTATGCATTTATTAAGGTTAATATTACATCTATTCATTTATTCTTGTTATGCTTCATATATGTATTGGATCTATTATTTATAATATATTCTACCACAATATTAGGTCACCTATTTACATCCATCTATTTGATTCCATTTAGATATCCTACAAGAAAAACCATAGTTTATGTTTTTATATCAATCATACTTATTTCTATTAAGGTATTCTCATAAGGAAGTCAAGATTTTATTATAATTTTATTTTTTATCAAATGCTTTTTAATTGTTTCCACCTTTATCCATTTTATATCTAGTATACTACTTGCCCTTATATCAAATCCATATAGCATCACTAGTAGCCCAAATAAAACCCATGTAGTTTTCTACTCCCACAATTCATCATATCTACTTCTATTTTATAATGCAAAAATTAATGTCCATCCTATTAAAAATATATTCCTTTTGTATATTTTAATTGAGCTTATTATTGGTGCCTATTCCTATTTCTTCTAGGAGATCCACTTCAAGGAGAAAATTATTGGAAATTTGAGCATGTTGTGTTGTCATTGATGTCAAAAAGTTTAATATCCTAAGTTGATGGAAATATTTGTGAGAATATTCTTCATGGTGTCACATGAGGTATAAGGCAGCAAGAAGAAAGGAATTTCTCTCCATGGTGATTGAGAAAGAATTTATAAGTCTATTTTATTTACCTTGATGGTAATTTTTTAAAGGTTAATAATTATTTATGGTGGCAAAAGTTTCTCCTTAAAGAAAAGGCCCAAAAGGATTTTTAATATTTAAATTATAATATTTAAATCCATAGGATTTAAATTATTATAATTAAATATAATATATTTTTGAAGCACCAAATGTGATTTTCAAAGCACCGACATTGAAGGTTAATGTTATCGAAAGCATATTAATATTGCAAAGGTTGAGGGGGAAAAAGGTTGTTCGATCATCGATTAAATATAGTGCCTTGTTCATCTATCAATTTGTGACATGGAAAGGTGGAAAATGTTCTTTTTAAAAGTTTGAGGTAGGCAGGAAATAAGGAGAAAATACTCCATATTCACATCCCATCTGAGAGGGTAGTCCAAACGACTGTGGTCGTAGCACTAGAGCATAGAATATAAAATGTCTCGTGTTCGAGATGCAGTGGAGGCAGTGGAAGGTTTTACGTCCTTGTTTTTTTTTTGCATAGAAGAAGGCATGTTAAAGGAAGGGAAGTGTCCCTTTGATATCATGTGGGTGGCTAGCCCACACAATAGCCTAGTAGGGGCTAGGGCACGGGGCTAGGAGGCAACACAAGTTCGATTCTCGATGATAGGTAGTACCAAAGTTTTTTATTGATTTATGCTAAAGTCCAAAGTTTATAAAGTATGTGCCTAACCTAGGGATTCATAAGGAGATTTTGTGATGATTTTATTTTTACAATAAAATGGGTTATGAAATATTTCTCTTGTGCAATAATTAAATGGATTTGTTTGCTAGTGCTTTGGAGGAAATTTTTGAAGTGGTGATTTATTTATCTTTAGAATGCATTAATGACAAGTAGTATATATAAGGTGTAAATGAAATATTTTTCTTATGTAATTGGTTATCTTTTTTGATGAAATTTTATTTGCAAGGCTAGGAGTTATAAGGTGTAAAAAATGGTTTGAATTTTATGTGTACCTCTTGCATCATGAAAATAAATTTTGTGGAGTTGTGTTGAATGTTAATACATTTTACTTGAGATCAAAAGAAGGTTCCTAGAGCATATTTTCAAAATTCACTGAGCACATCTTGGAAGGAATATTCATGTGGATGTTTTGAAATAGACTATTTCTCTCTAACCCTTAAAGTGGTAAAACAATAATTTATTATTTTAGAGACATGTTTTAATGATATATCTTCATAAAATCAAATAAGAGATATGAGCACATCATTCCTTGTTTAAAGTGTTTTTTTAAAGTGAATGTTTTGAACATAAGGTAGAGAGAAAAGGATTGTTTGATAAGCATTTTTGGAAATATGTGAATTAGGTTTTGAAATCTACTTTGTGCATCCTTGTTGAAAGAAAGTGGAAACACCTGTGTTAGGATTTGTGAGCAAGTTGTAGTTCATTGGTTGAATTATTGTGTGAAAATATTGAGCATTGATTTTGAGTGATATTGAAAGTGAATGTGCAAACATTAGAAATCATATTTGTGAAAGCAAGTGTGTGCATCAAGAAGATAGGTATCATATGCTAGACTAGATCTATCTTTAAAAGAGCAATAAATGTGAGACATGTGAAAGCGACAAACTTAATTATTGAGTAGAACATATTAAGCTATTTGTAAGTGCATATCATTCTCTATATGTTTCAGAGGTTAAACAAATTATGAGAAGAATATATTTTGTTTGAAGAAATTATTTCTGAAAAATATATAAGTTGTGCTTATGTGCAAGGTTTGGAAATATTTGGTACAATTTTGTGAGCAGTATTGAAGATAGATTTAAGAAAGTCTTTGATAAGGCTTGAGGACAGATTTAAAAAAGTCTTTGAGAAGGCTTGAAGGTAGATTTGAGAGCAAATTTGATCAAGCTTTGTTTAAGGACTGGGGATATATTTATAAGTAGATTTTGGTACAGATTTGTGAGTATATTTTGGTGTAGATTTGTGAGTAGAGTTAGAGCAGATTTATGCTAGAATTGAGATAGATTTTGATGTAGATATGAGACATATTTGAAAGTAATATTTGGAGGTGACAAAGCCAAGAGAACATTAGTATCCAGTGGATAGAGATCCTATTGAGCATTTGAGGTGTTGTCATTGTTTTCAACACTTCTACTTTTTCTCCTAGTTGGCATCCTATTCATCATGGTGATTATGTTGCAGTTTGGGCAATGTTGCAAAATGTTGTGTGTATTTGAACACACCTTTTACGGAGACTTTGGAGGTATAATTTGTGGTTATTGCATATATTATTTCTCTTGGTTCTATGTTTATGGCACATTTATTTATGTAAAGGTGATATAAGGTTGCATTTGTATTTTCTATGTGCCTTGGTGCTATATTGTAACATTCAACATTTATTTATTTCCACTATGTCATCTCCAAGTTCCTTGGAATGTGTTCCAAGACTTAGGAATGGAGGGAAAATTGATTTTAATTATTTAATAATGAATCATAAGGGTTAGGAATTATTTCCAATATTTATTGGAATTTATTTTGTGGTCCAAAAATGGAAATATGCTAATTGGGGTGTTCAACTTGGTGTGGGACTCACTTTATGACATTCGTCATAGTGGTGTAAGGAAAGAATATTTTGCTGCCCTATTTTTGTGGGATTTTGGAGATATAGGACATGATAATTGCCAAATTAGTGTTTAGACACTTTGGAATATTATTTTTGCTATGTAAGAGCATCTCCACTTTGATTGGCAGCTGGTGAGTGTGTGTAGTGGTGATGGCAACAATTTCTTTTTTGGAAAATTAGAAATTTCCTCAACTTGGGTGTGATTTTTTGAGTGATTTTCTACTCATGGTTTTGGAAAACATTTATGGTTTCTCTCCATATCATTTATCTATAAATTCAGTGTTTGAGATGGTGGAATTATGGAGTTTTTGTTGAGAGTAACAAGGTGCTGCCGGAATGCTGCCAAAATTTTTGTAGAAGACATAAGTGTATAGATTTTAGCATGCAGGTTTGGGAACCTATTGTGGATGGAGAGAGAATCATTTTGATATGTTTATTGCAGGTGTTGGATCAGATTTGACAGAAAAATAATTTTGCAGTGGTTGGGTGCACAGTTGGTTTGCAGCAGTGTTGTTGGTTTTGAGCTTGCAGGTTTGTTAGAGCTTGCTTTTACCGGAAGCATTTTTATGCTTTATTTTTCATCATATTATTATTATTTTGATCTGATATAGGTGGGTTGCAGCCCTCCTTCTATTGTGGTAGAGAAAATTTAGTGTATTTCATTTTGAGGCTTGTTCTATGCAGTAGTCATAGCAAGCAATTCTCTTTGGGAGGTTTTTTACCCTTGTGGTTTTCCTTTGGCATATCATGTGTTGTGGGTTGTTTCTATTGCATATATGTTGCTACTATACATGAGTTTATTTTTGTTTTAAATAATATTTCAAATTGGAAATTAAAGTTTTAAATTGCACAGATTCACCCCCCCTCTCTGTGCCATTGTTATACTAACAATTGGTATCAGAGCCTGGTTGTCATTTTAGCAGCTTAATTAGCTCGAATTGATTCCTGGTTCACAATGGCTAATAGGGATGTCAACACTGGCAAGGTGCCATACTTTTATGGGAGTTATTATGCATTTTGGAGTTACAAGATGATGGACTATTTGGGTTCTCTTAGTATTGGTGTGTATCTTTCAGTTAAGAATGGTTATGCTTTTCTTGCTACAATTCCTACAGATCCTGATGCAATCAAAGAATATGAAAATAATATGAAGGCAAAATCTACTATCACAAATGCTCTTGCACCAAGTGAATTGGTGAAGGTTATGGGTTTGCAAACAACAAAAGAAGTATGGGATAAGTTGCAATCTATTCATGAAGGTAATGACAAAGTTAAGGAAGCTAAACTTAAAATTTTTAGAGCTCAATTTGAGAGCCTCCGAATGGATGAGAATGAGGATATTTCTGCCTACATGCTTCGTGTGAGTGAGGTGATAACTTATCTTAGAGGTTTAGGAGAGACTATCACATATAGTATTGTTGTGAAGAAGGTTCTTCGTTCTTTGACTTCAAAGTTTGATTCAAAGGTTTTTGCAATTGAAGAAGCAAAGGACTTAAACAATCTCCCACTAGATGAACTACATGGCTCTCTTATTGCATATGAGATGAGAGTTGGTTGCAGCAAGTCTACTGAAAAGGAAAGTGCTTTCAAAGCATTCAAAAACATGAAATTGAATCCACAGTATGATGAAGAGAGATTCTCAGATGAAGAGCAAGCAAACTTTGTTCAAAAATTGAAAAGAGGAAAAGGGAAATACAATGGAAAGTTGCCATTGAAATGTTTTGAGTGTGGGCACATTGGGCATTTTTATTCAAAATTTCCTTATAAGGAGCACTTAGATGATGATGGTGAGAGTCACAAGAACAAGGAGTACAAAAAGAAATCTTCAAGATTTAGCAAGATATTCTCAAGGAGAAAGGTTTTGATGACACATGAAGATAGTGATTCTTCATATGAGAGCATATATGATGAAGAACACAAGCTTATACTGAGAGGGGGGGGTGAACAAGTATAAGACCTCTTTTTACTTTTTCCTTTATACTTCAAAATAGTAAAGCAATATACCCAAAGCAATATCAAAGCAATGCACAATATCATCCACAAAGTGACACCAATTTTAACGTGGTTCACCCGGAATGGCTGGGCTACGTCCACAAAACTTTTCTCTAAAAGTTATCTCAAAGTTCTTTGGGAATCCTTCCCAATTACAATGTTTATGAGCCTCGGCCCAAAGGAGATACCTTCCCCCAATCAGAATTTATGAGCCTCTTCTCAAAGGAGATACCTTCCCCCAATCAAAATTTATGAGCCTCTGCTCAAAGGAGATACCTTCCCCTCTGCTCTAGAAAATGATCCCTCAGAAGATCAATTGCCTCTACCTCTTGCCAACACGTGGAACTCCTTTCCACCGAAGACCTCCTATCCTCAATGCTTAGCCTAAGAGACCTCTGCCTTCTATGATCATGTCCACAACGAGCTCAGCAACTTGTACCAAACATAGTCAGTCGGTCTAGTACAAGTCTTCCTCTGTCTATCAGATCTGTCCAACTCTTGAACAAATCAATCCTCTGCATACAAGCCTTCTCAAAGACTTGCCAAATCTATCCTCAGGTTCTTCTCATAGAACCAATGCACCTCTATCCTCAAGTTCTCTGATAGAACTATCAAACTCAGCTCACAAGTCCTCTGCTAGGACCTGTCCAAATCTGCTCACAAGTCCCCACCAAACCTGTCCAAAATTGCTCACAAGTCCCCACCGAAACCTGTCCAAAAACTGCTCACAAGTCCCCACCGAAACCTATCCAAAAACTGCTCACAAGTCCCCACTGGAACCTGTCCAAAAACTGCTCACAAGTCCCCACTGGAACCTGTCCAAAAACTCAGCAAGCTCACCAAGAAAAACTTTCTTAGTAGGAAATCACAAAGTGAATTGTTAGAGACCCAATGTGATTTGTCAAACTCATAGAAGC
The DNA here is from genome assembly GCA_028583015.1 of Wollemia nobilis. Classification (NCBI taxonomy): domain Eukaryota; kingdom Viridiplantae; phylum Streptophyta; class Pinopsida; order Araucariales; family Araucariaceae; genus Wollemia; species Wollemia nobilis. The sequence continues at coordinate 12,759,429 of JAQPPZ010016936.1, forward strand.
ATAAAGAGAATTGTTAGAGACTCAATATGTTCTATACTCAAATCCCAATCTCAAAACTCAACTCAAATCAACTCAGCTCAATCTCAATCTCAAATCTGAAAACTCAACTCAATATCTGAAATGGATAGGATAGAATGTTTTCTTTCAAGAACATGAAACCCCAACAATTGCCAACTATGCAAAGAATCACATAACAATGATACTCATGTTCTTTTCACCATCAATTAGGGTTTCAACAACAATGCTCATCAAACAAGGTTTAGTCAACCAACACCATTCAACTCAACATCAACCTTGAAGCATTCAACCAATCATCACAAGAAAAGGAAACAAGTAGAAATCCTTTTCCCTCCAAAGATATTTGAACAAAACAGCCACCAACACAATATCACCAAATGCAAAGAATAACTTGCTCAAATCAACTCAATGGAGTAAGCCCAATATCATGAATCAAGTAAAGCAATAACTTGATCAAACAACCTCTATGGAAGCAACTCAACCATCAAACTCAAAACAGCCAACCAAGGGTTCCACCAACTCAATGCAAGTAGCTAGACTCACAAATATAAACCCTAGTGCACAAAGCTTCCACTATCTCAAACCAAAAATTATGCATTCACCAAAAACTCTCCTTAAGGATAACAATGCATAAGTAGTCTTCAACAAACCAGAAAATAGGATTTACACCTAGCCAAAGGATACCTAGTAGAATACCTTTTCACTCCAACCTTATTTTAGAAAACATACACCAATCATACTCATAAGAAGAATGTGCCCATACCTTATTGGAGTAGAAGATAATTGAACCTTCAAGCTGTCACCACACACAACTCTCAAACTTATAAATCGCTGTCCAAGAAACTCCGAATTTCGTGGCATAAAGACGTTTTAATAAAAACGTGTGTTACTCTAGCAAAGCACCCCCGCGAGACTCGAAACGGTGACCTCCGCCAATGCAGCGCCCAACAGCAACCTTCGCTGCCACTAGCCCATGCGGGCTACGAAGTTCACAAGTGAACTTCCCTCCACTTCACCCTCGAAAAAAAACTCCCGAAGACTTTTCAACCGCACGTGCTTCTAAGTCTTCCTTCGATCGCAGCGAATACAGAGCACAAACACCGCAAATTGCATTCGGGGAATTTTGAATTAATTAGCCTTCCAACCTTAGGAGTTGGAGAATAAATAGTCTCTTCGAAGACACCTTGACGTCGGAGAAAATAAAGACCATTTCGAAATTAATCAAAAGTCTTTTCAAAAAGGGTTTAAAAACCCTTAAATAATTTTAATAAATTAAGAATAAAAAAAGGTTTAAAAACCTTTAAGTATTTTTAATAAATTAAAAATAATTTCTCCCTTAATTAATTAAATAATTAATTAATTAAAACCTTGAAGGGTTTTAAATAATAATTAAATAAATAATAAAGAGAACCTCCATTGGTTTTAATAAAAACCATTTAACTTGGTTTTAATAAAAACCGGTTTGGTTTTAATGAAAAACCCTTGCCAATGGAATCTCTCCGGATTCTCTTAAAAATATTCTCTTGGAATCTTCCACCTTTGAAGCCAACACATCCTCTTAACATTAATGCCATTTCCTTTTGACATCAATGACAACTCATAGACAAGAAGCTAGGATCTCAAACCCAAAATTGCCAACAATCTCCCCCTTTGTCATTGATGGCAAACCATGCTTCTCAACAACACAGAAACTCAACATAAACAGCTCCCCCTGTCTTGAGGCTCTCCCCCTTACTCAAATATCTCCCCCTTTGTCATCAATGGCAAAGGGTCACCTTTGGGGCTCGGGACTAAGAATGAGCCTCTTAGCTTAGTCCCTCCCCCACCTCCTGATGAGGTGATTAATTCTTGGGTGGGAGTAAAACTCCCATTAGGCACTGATCATCATCAGCATCTATAACTTCCTTTTCGGGCCTTCTCTTGAACTCTTTGTCCATATTCCTATTCCTGTCATTGTTCTTGTTCTTGTTCTCATCCCTGTTCTTGTCCATGCCTTGATCCTTGGACCTGATCATGCCACTGTTCCTGTTCCTGTATTCTGGAATTTCAGCTCTACACTGTCTGATTGTGTGACCTTCATTGTTGCACTTGAAACACTTGACGATGTTGTTTCTCTGAGGTAAACCTGATCTTTGAATCCACCAGTTCTGACCAAACCTGTTCTGACCAAACCTATTCTGGCCAAACCTGTTCTGACCAAACCTGTTCTGACCAAACCTGTTCTGGCCAAACCTGTTCTGACCAAACCTGTTCCTGTTATTTGCCTTGCAATAAACTGCCTTGTGCCCAAACTGTTGACAAGAGTAGCAATACCCTTGAAAGTAACTAGCACTTCTGAAACTGTCATTTACCTCCTTCACTTGAGCCATGCAATGTGAAGCCATGTGACCAAACCTGTGACAAGCAAAACATCTGGCCTTGAAACTTTCCTTTAATTGACCTCTTAGGTTTGAAAACTTCTTCTTCTCATTCTGAATTCTATTTTCTATTTTCGTGCATCTATCATTCAAGGACTCCTTTTCTGAAATACTTTCCTCATCAGAACTCTCTTCCTTTTGGAGTCTCTTACTAGACTCTCCAACTTGTTCCTTGTGTGGCTTAACAAAACCAAGGCCTGTTTTATCTGTTGTCTTTCTTTGACCTTTGATGAGTGACTTAACCTTTTTGGAGCTATCTTGAAACCTGTAAAGCTTATCCTTGTACTCTTTAGTTTCCTCTTTCAAAGAAGCCATTTTCTGTTCTAACTCACTATACTCAAGAACCTTAGACTCTAACTCATCCTTGAGTTCTTGTGTCTTAGCCATAGAGAAGTCAAGACTTTCTATAAGATCATCTCTCTCCATACAACATTCATCTAACTTATCCTTGAGTCTAGCATTCTTCTTTCTTTCCTTTTTCAAAGCACTAAGAGCACTAATAAGTTCACCTTCAAGATCTACTTCACCTTCCTCTATATCTTCCTCTATTTGTTTGCTTTTTGAATCATCAAAGCCTTTTTCAGATTTCTTATCACTAGAGGTGCTACCCTTTTCAAAAACCATACATGCATCTTCCTTATAGTTTTCTGAAGCATCCTCATACATACTAGAAACCAAATCATTATTTGTGCAATCATCCTCAAGGTGACCAAAATTTCCACATCTAAGACATTTCATGATAATGAATCTATGTTTCGGTTCTTCCTCTTTTTTGATATGAACAACATCTCATTTTCATTATCACTTGAAGAACTTTCACTATCACTACTAGAACACTTACTTGCTTTGTCTAGGTAGAAACTCTTCTTGTGCTTGTGAGAATACCTCTTTCCTTGATTGTTGTGCTCATATTTGTTTTTCCTGTGATGCTTGTGCTTTTCAGAATCCTTGCTCTTAGAATCCTGTTTATCTTCATCACTTTCATTCTTGGGAACAGTACAGTCAGTAGCATAATGACCAAACTTTCCACAATTGAAACATCTTATATTTTTCATACTTTTGTGCTTTCTAGAGAACTTGCCTTTCTTGTTGTAATATGCCTCTTCATCACTAGAAGACTCATCACTATCTTGAAGTCGTTTACCCTTGGAATTCTTGGTAGCCTTGAAAGCTGCCTCTTTCTTGACATCAACCTTCACTTGAGTTCTCAACTCAAATGCTGCAAGTATACTATGGAGCTCATCCTTTTTCAACTTATCCAAATCTTTAGCTTCCTCAATAGCAGAAATATTTTCACTAAATCTATTAGGAAGAGATCTTAAAATCTTATCACAAACATCATTTTCAGCAAGCTCAAGACCTAAGTCTTTCATGGAGTTAACAACCTCATCCATACGAAGCATGTAGTCACTAATATTTTCATCATCATTCATCTTGAGTTGTTCAAACATACCTTTGAAGTGTCTCAACTTGGCCTTTCCGACATTTGTATCACCTGTATGAACCACCTTCAAGTGTTTCCACATTTCACTAGCTGTCTTGCGGTGAATCACTTTGGTGAGATCTGCTTTCTGTAAGCCTTTCAGGATTGCATTCATTGCTTTTGAATTGCTGTGATGTAGGAGCCTTTCTTCTTTAGTATTAGGACCATGTTCAGGAATAGTGTACTCATCTTCAATCACTTCCCAAACCTCATTCCCAAGTGCCATTAGATGAACCTTCATCCTTGCACTCCAAAGACCAAAATCTGACCCATCAAGAATAGGTGCTGCATTGCCACTTGAATGATCCATTGTGTTCTTTACTAGCTTTTCCTTCAAGCTGTTAAACTTTTCGAAGGCACCTGCTCCGATACCAATTGAAGAACACAAGCTTATACTGAGAGGGGGTGAACAGTATAAGACCTCTTTTTACTTTTTCCTTTATACTTCAAAATAGTAAAGCAATATACCCAAAGCAATATCAAAGCAATGCACAATATCATCCACAAAGTGACACCAATTTTAACGTGGTTCACCCGGAATGGCTGGGCTACGTCCACAAAACTTTTCTCTAAAAGTTATCTCAAAGTTCTTTGGGAATCCTTCCCAATTACAATGTTTATGAGCCTCGGCCCAAAGGAGATACCTTCCCCCAATCAGAATTTATGAGCCTCTGCTCAAAGGAGATACCTTCCCCCAATCAGAATTTATGAGCCTCTGCTCAAAGGAGATACCTTCCCCTCTGCTCTGGAAATGATCCCTCAGAAGATCAACTGCCTCTACCTCTTGCAAGCATGTGGAACTCCTTTCCACCGAAGACCTCCTATCCTCAATGCTTAGCCTAAGAGACCTCTGCCTTCTATGATCACGTCCATAGTAGCTCAACAACTTGTACCAAACACAGTCAATCGGTCTAGTACAAGTCTTCCTCTGTCTATCAGATCTGTCCAACTCTTGAACAAATCAATCCTCTGCATACAAGCCTTCTCAAAGACTTGCCAAATCTGTCCTCAGGTTCTTCTCATAGAACCAATGCACCTCTGTCCTCAAGTTCTCTGATAGAACTATCAAACTCAACTCACAAGTCCTCTGCTAGGACCTATCCAAATCTGCTCACAAGTCCCCACCGAAACTTGTCCAAAAACTTCTCACAAGTCCCCACCGGAACCTGTCCAAAAATTGCTCACAAGTCCCCATCGAAACCTATCCAAAAACTTCTCACAAGTCCCCACTGGAACCTATCCAAAACTGCTCACAAGTCCCCACTGGAACCTGTCCAAAAACTCAGCAAGCTCACCAAGAAAAACTTTCTTAGTAGGAAATCACAAAGTGAATTGTTAGAGACCCAATGTGATTTGTCAAACTCATAGAAGCATAAAGAGAATTGTTAGAGACTCAATATGTTCTATACTCAAATCCCAATCTCAAAACTCAACTCAAATCAACTCAGCTCAATCTCAATCTCAAATCTGAAAACTCAACTCAATATCTGAAATGGATAGGATAGAATGTTTTCTTTCAAGAACATGAAACCCCAACAATTGCCAACTATGCAAAGAATCACATAACAATGATACTCATGTTCTTTTCACCATCAATTAGGGTTTCAACAACAATGCTCATCAAACAAGGTTTAGTCAACCAACACCATTCAACTCAACATCAACCTTGAAGCATTCAACCAATCATCACAAGAAAAGGAAACAAGTAGAAATCCTTTTCCCTCCAAAGATATTTGAACAAAACAACCACCAACACAATATCACCAAATGCAAAGAATAACTTGCTCAAATCAACTCAATGGAGTAAGCCCAATATCATGAATCAAGTAAAGCAATAACTTGATCAAACAACCTCTATGGAAGCAACTCAACCATCAAACTCAAAATAGCCAACCAAGGGTTCCACCAACTCAATGCAAGTAGCTAGACTCACAAATATAAACCCTAGTGCACAAAGCTTCCACTATCTCAAACCAAAAATTATGCATTCACCAAAAACTCTCCTTAAGGATAACAATGCATAAGTAGTCTTCAACAAACCAGAAAATAGGATTTACACCTAGCCAAAGGATACCTAGTAGAATACCTTTTCACTCCAACCTTATTTCAGAAAACATACACCAATCATACTCATAAGAAGAATGTGCCCATACCTTATTGGAGTAGAAGATAATTGAACCTTCAAGCTGTCACCACACACAACTCTCAAACTTATAAATCGCTGTCCAAGAAACTCCGAATTTCGTGGCATAAAGACGTTTTAATAAAAACGTGTGTTACTCTAGCAAAGCACCCCCGCGAGACTCGAAACGGTGACCTCCGCCAATGCAGCGCCCAACAGCAGCCTTCGTTGCCACTAGCCCATGCGGGCTACGAAGTTCACAAGTGAACTTCCCTCCACTTCACCCTTCGAAAAAAACTCCCGAAGACTTTTCAACCGCACGTGCTTCTAAGTCTTCCTTCGATCGCAGCGAATACAGAGCACAAACACCGCAAATTGCATTCGGGGAATTTTGAATTAATTAGCCTTCCAACCTTAGGAGTTGGAGAATAAATAGTCTCTTCGAAGACACCTTGACGTCGGCGGAAATAAAGACCATTTCGAAATTAATCAAAAGTCTTTTCAAAAAGGGTTTAAAAACCCTTAAATAATTTTAATAAATTAAGAATAAAAAAAGGTTTAAAAACCTTTAAGTATTTTTAATAAATTAAAAATAATTTCTCCCTTAATTAATTAAATAATTAATTAATTAAAACCTTGAAGGGTTTTAAATAATAATTAAATAAATAATAAAGAGAACCTCCATTGGTTTTAATAAAAACCATTTAACTTGGTTTTAATAAAAACCGGTTTGGTTTTAATGAAAAACCCTTGCCAATGGAATCTCTCCGGATTCTCTTAAAAATATTCTCTTGGAATCTTCCACCTTTGAAGCCAACACATCCTCTTAACATTAATGCCATTTCCTTTTGACATCAATGACAACTCATAGACAAGAAGCTAGGATCTCAAACCCAAAATTGCCAACGGAAAAAAGAGAACAAAGGAGAAGAAAAAAGGAGAAAAAAAAGAGGGAAGAGAGCAAAAAGAGCTACCAAAAATCAGATTTGAGGAGTCAATAATGTGCAAAAAGAACAAACAAAACAAGGAAGAGCAAGAAAAAAAGATATCTTAAGAATCAAGAGTGAAAAACTGATTTGTGTTGCAAACAAAAGAGGAGATGTTACTCTAGAAAGCAACTTGAAAACTAATTTGGATTTAGCACTAATTTTAAATTTCAGAAAAGCTAACAGCATTATGAGCTTATTGGTAGTCAAAATACACCAAAACAAGTTTGGTTTGGGGTTTGATGAAGGTGAAAGTTCATATGTTGCCAAAGATGCAAAACTGGTTGGTGAAAGCTTGAAGAATGAGAAACCCATTGTAGAGAAACCCCAAGGAGATAAAAATAAAGAAGAAAAGGTCTCAAATCAGACCAACAATAGAAATATGCCTTATCATACCATAAATGTTAGCAATGATGAGTTTCAAAAGGTAAAACATCAAATGGGAAGAGCACCTAGAAGGAGTTTCAATTCATGGCATCAAGTTCAATACAAGTATACTCCTTCCTTTTCTGGTTATTGTTTTAAGTGCAATACTTATGGTCACAAGATGATGGATTGTAGGAGGCCTAAGAGCTTTGTTAGTCACAACTCATTTTCTCCTCTCATTGATTTTCATGTTGAGTGTTACAAGTGTAATAACTTTGGTCACATTGCTAGAGATTGCATAACTGTTTTTGTGACTAATCAAATGCAGGATAGAAGTAGCAACAAGCCTCCAAAGGTGCAAAACAAGAAATCCATGATGCATAAAGACCATTTTCCCAAGAAGACCATGAGGTATGAGGAAGATAAGAAATCAGAAAACAAGCCCAAGATGACATGGGTTGAGAAGGGAAAGTCAAAACAGGAAGACATTACTAAGCATGATTCATTGATTGTTCAAACCACTTTCAAGGCACAAAGAAAGGCTACATCTTGGATCATTGATAGTGGATGCTCTAGTCACATGACTAGAGATAGAAGTAAACTTACAAGATTGCAAGATTATGATTGTGGTTTGGTAAAGTTTGGCAACAATAACAATGCAAATATTGTGGTTAAAGGTATGGTCAACATCAACAATGGTAAAATCACTTCTCATGATGTTCTTTTTGTTGATGGCCTCAAGCATAATATTTTAAGTGTTAGCCAAATGTGTGATAGTGGAAAATATGTGATTTTTAAATCATATGGTTGTGAGATTAGATGTGCTATGAGTGGTAAAATATTGGCAAAGGCTACAAGAACTTCAAGAAATTTGTACAATCTTTGTAGTGCAAATGAGAAAACATGCTTCATTGGACAAGTTGATGATAGTTGGTTATGGCACAAGAGGCTTTGCCATATTAAATTTGATAGCTTGGTTAAGATCAGCTCCAAGAATTCAATAAGACATCTTCCAAAGTTGACTAAGCCAAACAATAGCATATGCGCATCATGTCAACAAGGCAAGCAAACCAAATCACACTTCAAAACTAAGGAATACTCTACAAAAAGGTCTTTGGAGCTTGTGCATACCAATGTGTGTGGTCCTATGAGGACTAAAGGAACTAATGGTGAGAGATATTTCATTTTTTTTATTGATGATTATTCTAGACTAACATGGGTATCTTTCATGAAGGAGAAATCAGAGGCTTTTATTTGTTTCAAAGTGTTTAAGGCTATGGTTGAGAATGATATAGGAAAGAGGATCAAATGCTTGAGATCCGATAGAGGTGGTGAGTTCACTTCTAGTGAGTTTGATAATTTTTGTCATGAGCATGGTATTAGAAGATAACTTTTAGCAGCAAGAACACCTCAACAAAATGGGGTGGTTGAGAGAAAGAACAGAACAATACAAGAAATGGCTAGAACAATGCTTAAGGATTCACAGGTTGCAACTAGATTTTGGAAGGAAGCAGTGCATACAGTAGTATACATACAAAATAGGTGCATGCTTAGAGTTCATAGCAATATGACACCCTATGAACTATGGACAGGAAAGAAAGCTTCAGTTAAGCATTTCAGAGTTTTTGGTTCCAAGTGCTACATAAGGAGAGATAAGTATAATCTTGGCAAATTTGAAGATAGAGCAGATGAGGGGATTTTCCTTGGCTACTCCACCAAAAGCAAGGCTTATAGATGCTTCAACAAGAATCTTGGAAAAGTGGTAGAAAGTGCAAATGTGAGGGTTGATGAAGGACATGTTCCCAAAGTTGATCTTGAGGAGTCTTCACCATCATAGTTTGAACCATATGAGGAAGAAGAAGTGCAAGATGAAAACAAGCAAGTTTCAGAAGGAGAAGAACAAAGTGAAGCTACCAAGTCACCTCCAAAATACATCAAGAAGAATCATCCAATGGATAAAATCATAGGTGATCCAACACAAGGTGTGCAAACAAGGAGAAAATTGGTAAGACCAAATGAGCAAAGTCACTTTTCATTGTTATCACAAGTTGAGCCTAAATATTTTATTGAAGCTTCTAAGGATGATAGTTGGATTCATGCTATGGAAGAGGAGATTAATCAAATTGAAAATAACAACACTTGGGAATTGGTTCCAAGACCAATGAACAAAAATGTAATTGGAGCCAAGTGGGTGTTTAGAAACAAGCTCAATGAGGATGGCAAAGTTGTTCGAAATAAGGCAAGATTAGTGTGCAAGGGGTATGCTCAAGTTGAAGGTATTGATTTTTATGAAACTTTTGCTCCTATTTCTAGATTAGAAGCCATCCGAATGTTTCTTTCTTTTTCTGTTCATAAGAACTTTAAGGTTTATAAAATGGATATGAAAACTTCTTTTCTTAAATGCAATTTGGAAGAGGAAGTTTATATGGAGCAACTTGAAGGATTTCAGCTTGGGGATGAGAACTATGTTTGTAGGTTAAATAAGGATTTTTATGGGCTCAAGCAAGCCCCAAGAGCATGGTATGCAAGGTTGGATAAGTATATTTTGCAGCAAGGCTTCCAAAAGGGTAAGGTTGATAGCAACTTGTACTTCAAAGTTGTTGATTCCCATCAGCTAGTGATTGTTGTTTATGTTGATGATATTATTTTTGGTGGAAGCAAAGATAGTATGTGTCATAATTTTTCTTCTGATATGCAAAGTGAGTTTGAGATGTCCATTATTGGAGATTTGTCTTATTTTCTTGGTCTACAAATTTCTCAACTTGATAGAGGCATTTTCATTTCACAATCAAAATATGTCAAGGAAATATTGAAAAAGTTTAACATGGAGGATTCTCAACCTGTGAGTACACCTATGGTAACTGGATGTAAGCTAAGTAAGGATGATGAGTCTCCTCTTGTTTATAAAACACTCTATAGGTCTATTATTGGAAGTTTATTATATCTAACTGCTTCTAGGCTTGATATTTTGCAAGTTGTTTGTATGGTTGCTAGATTTCAGAGTGCACCCAAAGAAACACATGTGAAAGTTGTTAAGAGGATTTTCAGATATCTCAAGGGGACTATGGAATTTGGATTATGGTATCCAAGAGGAAAATACTTCACACTTAGAGCCTACACAGACGCAGATTGGGCAGGATGTGTTGATGATCGGAAAAGCACTAGTGGTGGTGCTTTCTATCTTGGTGACATGCTTGTTTCTTGGCATAGCAAGAAGCAAGACTCAGTATCACTCTCTACTACTGAAGCTGAGTATATTGCTGCTGCCTCATGTTGTACTCAAGTGATTTGGATGAAACAAATGCTTGTAGACTTGGGTATTCAGATTGGTGAGCCTATCTCTCTTCTTTGTGACAATACTAGTGCTATTAATATTTCCAAGAACCCAATTTTGCATTCAAGGACTAAGCACATAGATATAAAGTATCATTTCTTGAAGGATAAGGTTTCTAATGGTCTATTTTCTTTGGATTTTGTGCCTAAAAATCAACAAATTGCTGATATATTCACTAAGCCATTGCCTATGGAGACATTTGAGCATTTGAGACAACTCTTGGGAGTTGTTTCTTCTCCATCTCACTAGATATTTTTGTTGGTGCACATCCTCAGGGGGAGCTTCTTATGGTCTGATTTTATGCTCCTATTTCTGATATTTCATGTTCATATTTTCTGATGTATGCTTGAGGATGATGGTTGCAGAGTTTGGTGTTGTTCGGGTTGTTCGGTTGTTGCCTAGTTGCTTGGCAACTTCTTGCAGTTTGGTGAGATTTTGTTGGGTATCTCTTTGCTATTGTAGCTACTATACTTTCATGTTGAATATCAGTTCATATCAGATATATATATCAGTTCTTTTCACAACAGCAAGGTTTAGTATTGTTTGATGCATTCTATGGTACCTGGTTGTGACAAACTAAACCAACCAACCAAAAAAAAAACAATTGTATGTTTATCATGTTTTTAGATGCACTGGTTGCCCTTTGTCATTGATTGTCAAAGGGGGAGAGAGTTGGATAATCTGCTTCTTGTGCTATTTGATTTCATATCTGTATGGTTGATGTTGTTTCAGGTGTGAGATATGTTGAAGAGTGTTGCACTTCTTGGTTTGTGCTTTACAGGCTTTACAGGACCTTCTTGTTGCCTATTTCATGGTCTTGGTTGTTGTAGTTTATCTGTAGATTATTTGGTGTTGCCAACAATGCCAAAGGGGGAGATTGTTGATAATTTGAGGTGTTGTCATTTTTTTCAACACTTCTACTTTTTCTCCTAGTTGGCATCCTATTCATCATGGTGATTATGCTGCAGTTTGGGCAATGTTGCAAAATGTTGTGTGTATTTGACACACCTTTTACGAAGACTTTGGAGGTATAATTTGTGGTTATTGCATATATTATTTCTCTTGGTTCTATGTTTATGGCACATTTATTTATGTAAAGGTGATATAAGGTTGCATTTTTATTTTCTATGTGCCTTGGTGCTATATTGTAACATTCAACATTTATTTATTTCCACTATGTCATCTCCAAGTTCCTTGGAATGTGTTCCAAGACTTAGGAATGGAGGGAAAATTGATTTTAATTATTTAATAATGCATCATAAGGGTTAGGAATTATTTCCAATATTTATTGGAATTTATTTTGTGGTGCAAAAATGGAAATATGCTAATTGGGGTGTTCAACTTGGTGTGGGACTCACTTTATGACATCCGTCATAGTGGTGTAAGGAAAGAATATTTTGCTGCCCTATTTTTGTGGGATTTTGGAGATATGGGACATGATAATTGCAAAATTAGTGTTTATACACTTTGGAATATTATTTTTGTTGTGTAAGAGCATCTCCACTTTGATTGGCAGCTGGTGAGTGTGTGTAGTGGTGATGGCAACAATTTCTTTTTTGGAAAATTAGAAATTTCCTCAACTTGGGCGTGATTTTTTGAGTGATTTTCTACTCATGGTTTTGGAAACCATTTATGGTTTCTCTCCATATCATTTATCTATAAATTCAGTGTTTGAGATGGTGGAATTATGGAGTTTTTGTTGAGAGTAATAGTAGGTCTTTGGAATGTCGCCAAAATTTTTGTAGAAGACATAAGTGTATAGATTTTAGCATGCAGGTTTGGGAACCTATTGTGGATGGAGAGATAATAATTTTGATATGTTAATTGCAGGTTTTGGATCATATTTGACAGAAAAATCATTTTGTAGTGGTTGGGTGCACAGTTGGTTTGCAGCAGTGTTATTGGTTTTGAGCTTGCAGGCTTGTTAGAGCTTGCTTTTATTGGAAGTATTTTTATGCTTTATTTTTCATCATATTATTATTATTTTGATCTGATATAGGTGTTTTGTAGCCCTCATTATATTGTGGCAGATAAAATTTAGTGTATTTCATTTTGAGGCTTGTTCTATGCAGCAGTCATAGCAAGCAATTCTCTTTGGGAGGTTTTTTACCCTTGTGGTTTTCCTCCGGCATATCATGTGTTGTGGGTTGTTTCTCTTGAATATATGTTGCTGCTATACATGAGTTTATTTCTTTTTTAAATAAGATTTCAAATTGGAAATTAAAGTTTTAAATTGCACAGATTCACCCCCCCCTCTCTGTGCCATTGTTATACTAACAGATCCATCATCCAGAGCAAGGGAAAATAGTTATCTTATGGAGAGAGATACAATAACTAGAGTAGAGGGGATAGAGTTCTCCCATGGAGAGATATCCATGAAATAGTTGAGGATATAGAGTTATCCTGGATCAAGTTCCATGAACTAGAGAAAAAGGGAAAGAGTTCTCCTGTGGAGAGAGATCCACAAATCAGAGCATAGGGGATTGGTGTCTCCTTTGGATAGAGGTCCATAAACACTGTAATAGGGAATTAATTCCCAAGATATTTGTTGAGAAAATTTAGTAGAAATATATTCTCCATGGAGTAGCCCACATTAGGTGAACCACGTTAAAATTATGTCTCTCTTATGTGTGATTATTTGTGCATTTCTTTGATTACTTATATTGATAGTTCCATTAATAATATTGGATAATATTATTTGGGAAGGAAAAGAAAAATTTGGTCTCATGTTGTTCATCCCCTATCGATATAAGCTTATGTTATTTAATTGGTATCAGAGTGGGTTCCTTCAGAAGAGTCTAACAGCTTAAAGGAAGAGGTTACAGGAACACAAATGGCATCTTAGAATGGATATTCATCAAATCAGGCACCATTGTTTTATGGGAAAAATTATGCTTTTCGGAACATAAGAATGAGGACTTACTTGATGACACAAAGATATGAGATATGGCAAGTAGTTGAGGATGGGTTCACACCTATAATAGTCCTCCCATAGATAAATATGGTAATATTTTGCATGTAAATAATTCCAAGGCTATGAATACAATATTAAATGGATTACGTGAAGCAGAATTTGTGAAAGTTATGCATTGCAAATCAGCAAAAGAGATTTAGAAAAAATGAAGTAAACCTATGAGGTAAATAAAAAGGTCAAGATGGCAAAACTACAAAACCACAAGAAAAAGTTTGAAGATGGATGATGAGGAAGACATTGCTACATAATTATTTCATGTGGATGAGATTGTTAATACCATGCGTGGACTTGGATTTGAAATTTAAGAATCCAATGTTGCTCATAATGTTTAAGGTCACTTCCCACAAGGTATGATGGAAAAGTTTCAGCTATAGAAAATATGAAAGATATTGAGCAGTTAACTATGGATGAGTTACATGGAATTCTCACAGTTTATGAGATGAGAATAGTAAAGGATCCAAACTCCAAGAAAGAGGCAACCTTCAAAGCATCAAAGAAGGCAAATGATAAGAAGCCAAAATCAAGTGGTGAGTCAAGCAATGATGAATAATCTAACTATGGTAGAAGAAACAAGAAGGACTCAAGAAAGCACAAAGGTATGAAAATAGTGAAATATTTTAATTATGGAAATTTTGGTCACTATGCATCTAATTTTCCAGAAACTAGAAGCAGTAGTAGTGAAGAGAAATAGGATCATGAGAAAAAGGAAGGAGGAAACTCTAGGTATGAAAATAAAAATAGGTATGGTCAAAATAGGCATGAAAAGTTCTTTCAAATGCATAATAAGAGTTTCTATGTTGATAAGTGAAGCAAGGATTCAAGTGACAATGATGGAAAATCCTCATATATTGAAGAAGAAGAAATTCTATTTTTGGCAAAAGGAGAGGAAGAAAATGCTCCTATTGAAGGTAAAGTTGAAAAGTATGAAGATGCTCTTGAAGACCAAGAAGTAGAAAAATATTTTGAAAATTAAGAGGAAGGCATCGTATATTTAGAAGTAGAACTTATTGCCGCTCTTAAAGAATTGAAAAATATTATAAAATAGAATTTAAAATTCAAGGCTCAAGTTCAATAATGTGATGAAGAAAAAGAAAAGCTTATACAAGACTTGACAAAATCAATAGCTAAGACAAGGAGATTTAAATAAAATTTAGAGGCAAAAGTCTTATAATATGAAAAATTAGAACATGAGGTAATTTCACTAAGGATGGAAGTGAAAGTGTCTAAGGAAAAGCTACACAAGTTTAGGAAAATTTCAAAGACTTTGGACAATATTATCAATGCAAAAGACCTTCATCTATCAAAATAGGACTTGGTTTTGAAGAAGGACAAGGAAAACAAGAAGGGTTAAGCTCAATCTCAAAAGAAGAAGAAGTTTCAGAGGAAGAGAGTGAAGAAGAAATTGAGACTTATGAAGATGAGTTGAAGAATAAAAGCTTCACTAAGAAAGGAAACAAGGAACATGGATTATCACAAATATGAGAGGACTAAGAGACCAGTGGGTTCAAGACAATATTTATTCAAAGGATTTTACTTTTCATGTAATAAGGTTGGTCACAAGGCTATGCATTACAGGACTCATGGAAAGAATAAATATGGTTTTACTAGGAATAACTTCAAATATGGACATCACTTTCAATGGTATTGCTACTCTTGTAATCGATTTGGTCACAAAGCAATCCAATGTAGGTATCATGACAAAAAGAAGTATGGCTTCATCGAGAGGAACTTCAAGACATTTGTACCTTCTATGAACTACAACATTAAGTGTTACAAGTGTAATAATATAGGGCATAAGGAAAAGTGGTAAAAAACAAAATTTCCAAAGCTTCCAGAAATAAGCAAGAATTGGGACACTCAAAAGGATCAAAACGGTATGTTGAGAAATAAGGTTGACAAAGAAAAAGAGCATTGTATGCTGGGAGTAGAGATACTCCCACCCCAAAATTAATCACCTCAAGGAGAGGAGGTGGGGAGGGGGTTGAGATGAGAGTCTTATATTTAGATCCAAAGGAGTCCCTTTGCCACTGATTTCAAAGGGGGAAAACATTCAGTCAGGGGGAGCAGTTTCTAAAGGGGAGCAAATTTGGAATCAAATGGTTTTGAAAAAGGAATTTTTAGAAAATTTTTAGAAAATGGTTACCATAAATGACAAAGGGGGATATTTTTGGAAATTTGAGCATATTGTTTTGTCATTGATGTCAAAAGGTTTAATGTTCGAAGTTGATGGAAATATTTGTGAGAATATTCTTCATGGTGGCACATGAGGCATAAGGCAGAAAGAAGAAAGGAATTCCTCTCCATGGTGTTTGAGAAATAATTTATAAGTCTATATGATTTACCTTGATGGTAATTTTGTAAAGGTTAATAATTATTTATGGTGGAAAAAGTTTCTCCTTAAATAAAAGGCATAAAAGGATTTTTAATATTTAAATTATAATATTTAAATCCATAGGATTTAAATTATTATAATTAAATATAATATATTTTTCAAAGTGTCAAATAAAATTTTCAAAGCAACAACATCGAAGGTTAATGCTATTGAAATCATATTAATATTGCAATTTTTGAGGGAGAAAAAGGTTGTTTGATCATCGATTAAATCTAGCGCCTTGTTCATCGATCGATTCACAACAGAGAAAGGTGGAAAACATTATTTTTTAGAGTTTGAGGTAGGCAAAAAAAAAGGAGTGCAGGCTCCATATTCACATCCCATCCAGGTGGATAGACCAAATGGCTATGGTCACAACACTAGAGCATACTAGCTAACAGGTCTCGTGTTCGAGACATAGAGGAGGCAATGGAAGGTTTTACATAATGTTTTTTTATTTTGCACGGTGGAAGGTGTGTTAAAGGAAGGTAAGTATCCCTTTGATATCGTGTTGGTGGCCATACCACATGGTAGCCTAGCCATAACTAGGATGTGGGGCCAACAGGCAGCACAGGTTCAATTATCGATGGTAGGTAGTACCAAAGTTTTATTTAAAATTTGATTTATGCCAAAGTCCAAAGTTTATAAGGTATGCACCTAGCCTAGGGACTCATAAGGATTTTTTGTGATGATTTTATGTTTGCAATAAAAGGGGTTATGAAATATTTTTTCTTGTGCAATAATTAGGTGGAGTTGTTTTCTAGTGCTTTGGAGGAAATTTTTGAAGTGGTGATTTATTTATCTTTAGAAATGCATTAATGACAAATAGGATATATAAGGTGTAAATGAAATATTTTGCTTATGTAATTGGTGATATTTTTTGATGAAATTTTATTTTCAAGGTTAGGAGTTATAAGGTGTAAAAAGTGGTTTGAATTTTATGTGTACCTCTTGCATCGTGAAAATAATTTTTGTGGGGTTGTGTTGAATTTTAATGCATTTTCTTTGAGATCAAAAGAAGGGTCCTAGAGCATATTTTTAGATTTCTTTGAGCACATTTTGTAAGGAATATTCATGTGGATGTTTTGAAATAGACTGTTGCTATCTAACCCTTGAAGTGGCGCAAGAAGATTTGATTGTTTGTGGGAAAGTTTTGAATGGCATATCTTCATCAAAGCAAATAAGAGGTATGAGCACATAATTCCTTTTTTAAAGTGTTTTTTTTAAGTGAATATTTTGGAACATAAGGTGGAGAGAAAAGTATTGTTTGATAAGAATTGTTGGAAATATTTGAGTTATATTTTGAAATCTACATTGTGCATCCTTGTTGAAATAAAGTGGAAACACCTATGTTAGTTTGTAAGAAAGTTGTGATTCATTGGTTGAATGATTACGTGAAAATCTTGAGCATTTATTTTGAGTGATATTGAAAGTGAATGTGCAAACATTAGAAATCCTATTTGTGAAAGCAAGTGTGTGCATCAAGAATATAGGTGTCATATGCTATACTAGATTTATATTTAAAAGAGCAATAAATATGAGACATGTGAAAGCGACAGACTTAATGATTGAGTAGAACATATTGAGCTATTTTCAAGTGAATATAAATTTTTATATGTTCTAGAGGTTAAAAAAATTCTTAGTAGAATATAATTTGTTTGAAGAAAGCATTTCTAAAAAAGTTATAAGTTGTGCTTATGTGCAAGGTTTCAAAATATTTGGTACAGTTTTTTGAGTAGTATTGAAGATATATTTGAACAAGTCTTTGAGAAGGCTTGAGAGCATATTTGAACATGTTTTTGAGAAGGATTGAAGGCATATTTGAGCAAGATATTGAGAAGGCTTGAGGATAAATTTGAGATAATATTTGATAAAGCTTTGTGTTAAGAGTTGGGAATAGATTTGTGAGTAGAGTTTGGTACAAATTTGTGAGAAGATTTTGGTGCAGATTTGTGAGAAGAGTTAGAGTATATTTGTGCTAGAATTAGGAAATATTTTGGTGTAGATTTGACAGAGTTGAAAGAAAACTTTGGAGGTGATAGAGAAAAGAGGACAATAGATTTCAGTGGATAGATATCCATAATCTAGAGCAAGGGAAAAGAGTTAATCTATGGAGAGAGATACACAATCCAAATCAATGGGGGTAGATGTATTCTAGAATATCACAACCAGAGCATAGGGGATAGAGTTCTCCTATGGAAATATATCCATGAAACAGAGCAAGGGGAAAGAGTTATCCTATGGAGAGAGATATATGAGCTAGAGTAGAGAAGATAGAGTTATCTTATGGAGAGAGATCCATGAACCAAAATATAGGGGATATATTTCTCTTGTGGAGAGATATCCACAAACTAGAGTTATGGGAAAGATTTCTCCTATGGAGTGTGATCCGTGAACCATATAGGAAGATAGATTTCTTATGTGGATAGAGATCCACAAACCAGTTAAGGAGATAGAGTTCTCCTGGATCAAGTTCCATGAACTAGAGAAAAAGGGGAAAGAGTTATCCTATGGAGAGAGATCCAAAAATCAAATCATAGGGGATTGGTGTCTCCTTTGTATAGAGGTCCATAAATATTGTAAAAGAGAATTTATCCCCAAGATATTTGTTGAGAAAATTTAGTAGAAATATTTTCTCCGTGGAGTAGCTCACATTGGGTGAACCATGTGAAAATTGTGTCTCTCTTGTGTGTGATAATTTATTCATTTATTTAATTACTACTATTGATATTGCCATTGATAATATTGGATACTATTGTTTGGGAAGGAAAAATAAAATTTGGTCTTATACTGTTCACCGCCCCCTCTCAGTATAAGCCCATGTTCTTCAAAAATTTAACTAATATTTAGTTTTTATTTATAAATATCACAATATTAGTTTTATTGGCATTTAATAGCATGCCTACCTCCTTACAAACATTGTCTAGGGACTTTAAGTGTCCCTCAAAACTTGTTTTGACCTTGTAATCACAATGAGATCATATGATACAAAAGAAGCCTCACTACAAACATTTTAAAATGAACATCTTAACCTCCTCTTAGATTTATCCATTCCTCTAACTCATCAATATTTAAAGTAAATATGTTATGATATAGTGTTTATACTTTATAAATCCCTATATCATTTTTAAAGCATTTTGAAAGGACTAGTTGAGTTTCAATTTTAGCTTGGACCTTCTTATAATTTCTATAAATGGTTGCTTTATATTGGTATACTATGTGTAAGTGTTTCATTCTAATTAATGTATATCTTACCTTTCAGAATTGTGTTAAAATTTTTCTTGAAGTCCATAAACCAGCAATAGCCTTCTCCTTTTCCATTCCATAATTTTCATTGATTTGTGTCAAGTGAGTGGCATGATCTATTGTTGAGTGCTTGTTTTGGAAACCTACTTATTCTCTTATTCTCTTTCATTATTTCTCTTTCAACCCACTAATTCTACTGTCAATCATATTTTTAAATAGTGTTATAAGTAGGGGGTTGACATAATGGTTTAGTAATATGAGGATTTTATACATTTCCACTTTTAAACAAAGGAATTGCTAGACTAAATTCCAATACATTGGAAATTCATGTTAGGGGATATTGTTGAATATCCTCTTAATGTGTGTGGATAAGTCTTTTATTCTATATTTTATGTATTCTACTTGTAATTTATCAACATCACAAGAGTTGTTTTTTTACTACTTCTTAATACCTTCCTTAACCTCCCTTAAGGTGATAAATATTTTGTTTTGTTGACTATGAAAGAGGCCTCTTATTTTTTTCATGTTCATAAATTTGCTTTGTATATTCTAGACATTAGATTGATGTAATACTATTTTCTATTTGTATTTTTTTCTTTTATAATAGTTTTATATTATCTTGTTAGAATTTAAATTACATCATATATAGGTCAACATTAGTTGCAACTACCAATAAAGAAGAGATACATGTGACTTTCAACTTTATGAATCACATGAAATACCATGCTGCTCTAATATAGATGTCAACTATGTGTGTGTGTGTGTGTGTGGGTATGCTTTTGTCTAATGGAAATAGTCAAATTATTTTGTGAAAATTGTTATTAGATCAATTTGAGGAGAACCAACTTCATCTCTTTCATGTACAAAAAATTATAGGTACTTCGAGCAATGCCTCATTTTGAAAATGAATGGAAAATTAAGGGATTCATTTCTAGTTAAATGCATTGAAAAACAAGTGATACCTCTTAATCTCTTCTGTTATGAAATTGACCATCAAAATAACACCCTTTCTACAAACATGCCACCATATATGGCATTGGTAGTTCTCACTCCTCATAACTAGAATCGTTGTTCCTTGTGTCATTTCAAATAAATTCTCCTTTATCCAATGTCTTCCTATAGATGTCTAATACCTTGTGGTAAAAATTAAATTCAAGAAATATATTCTCTAAGTTAATTTCAAAGTATATGATGTGGTCCTTGCATTTGTCATGCAAATTAAGTATCCCTCAACAATTGGAAAAACATAAGAAAATTATTTCTTCTCATATTTACTTTTCTTTTGATGAATTATTTTTGCTTTTTCACAACAAAACATCTTTGTTCTACCACTCTAACTAGCACACAGTGACCAAAGAAGCATCATCTATAACTAAGCTAATGTTTAGAGTATTTATATGGCATTCAATCTAGAGTATGTTTTTCTTCGAGAATCAAGGTTCTCATGATCAGTTTTACATGTAAAATATTGGCTTGCAATTGTGCCATCTTGGGATTTATATTGATTGAGGCTTCCACTTCCATCCCAATGATGGAATGACACAAGGCAATGGGTTACAAGTGCTATTTACGTAAGTTGTAACTACATTTTAAATTATTTCTCATATTTTATAAGTTAGAAATTTTAAGTTGTTGCTCTCACCTTGCATTGATTTTAAATGTTTTATTAAAGGTCATTGAAGATTAGGAAAATCAAATTTAAATTATAATTCGTTAGTTTATGTAATTGTTAAAATCTAAGGTATTAGGTTATTAAATTAGGTGTTATAGTGTTATAAAAAAATAATATAAAACTACAGAGCGAGAATTTTTTTACTTTAAAATTGTTATTAAGTCTAGTTATTATATAAAAGGTGCATTATAGGTGGTATCTAATAAATTTAAATAGACAATTTTTATTAAGGTAAGGAAATATTGTTTGTTCCTCATGTACAAGATAATTTTGATTGGGAAATTCAATGGATGAGACTTTCACACATGGGAAATGAAGCTCCAATTATTTCTAATTGAGTAGAATATTTGGTATGTGATGAACAAAAATACAACATCACAAACTCCTAAAGAAGCAACAAAATAGAATTCAAAGGATCAAATACTAATAACAATGATTGGTATTGGAATATTATATGCCTATCTACATCATATAGATCTCTAAAATACCACAAAATAATTTTAGGAGTCTCTCAATGCTTTGTTAAATTCACAATCATCAAGTGCAAACATGACACTCAAGAAAAAAATATTTGGATTAAATATGAATAAAGGTGGTGATATCATTCGATAGATTAGTAAGTTTTGTTCCTTGATAAATAAAATACCTATAATTAATTTCAAGAAATAAAGTGATTATGTAAAATTTATTTTTTAAATAACATATCTTTAATGTATACCAATATTGTGTCCATATTGAATAAAATCAATCCTACCTTGGAATATGTAATATTTTCTTTGATTGATGAGCCAAATCGAGTGAAAAAAATTGTCTCAATGGATGAAGAGAAGATATTACTTTTAAATAAGAGATAATGTAGTAAGGATTCTTCATCTGTAAACTGATATATGTGATTCTACTACAAAAAAAGAAGCATAATGAGAAACTACATCCAATTAACCAAGGACCTGATCGATGGACAAAAGAAACCAAACTAGGCAATGGTTGCAAATGAAGACATAATGAAGAATATAAACTTGCAACATGTGGCAAACATACTTTCCAAAAGGAAAGAGAGTAGTAGTACCTCATCTAAACAATAATAATTTTTTTACGATTGGTTTTTTATGTCCTCAATCATAGATGTTATGAATAATAGTATATGTCCCTGTTCAAAATTTTGATGTAAGGATAGTGAGTATGTACCTATCTAGTTATTAGTGATTGGTTGTGTATGACCTTAATCGTAGCCTATAGACATTATGAATGGTTGTGTGTCCTTGTTCATATAATTGATGAGAGGATAGCATGTATATCCCTATCCATATGTTTGTGATTGTTTGTGTATATCCTCAATCACAAATATTGTGAATGGTTGTGTTTGTCCATGTTCACAACTTTTATGTAAGGATAATGTGTATGTTCTTATCCAATTATTCATTATTGGTTGTATATATCCATAGACACATGTGTTTTGAATGGTCATGTATATCCATATTCACAACCGTGATAGTTTAGATAGCATGTATATCCCTATATACTTGCATGTAAAAAATCATGGATAGCTAACTATGTCCCTATCTATGATTCAATGTCTAGTTAGTATTCCTTCCTATGTTTGGATCATGATGTAATAAGGGGGATGTATTAGAAGTGTTATTACATTATATAAACACCAAATTCAACTACAACTACCAATGTAGAATAGATACATGTGATTTCCAACATTAGGAATAATATGGAATACCATGTTTCTCTAATTTAGGCATCAAATATGTATACATATGCTTTTGTATAATGGAAATAATCAATCATTTTTGCAACATATAATTCCCTACATAAATTAATCTTTCTCATCTTGTAGACACACACTCCTATTTTTTGCTTTCATTATCCATTTCTATAATTTTTTATTTTCCTGCACTTAACTTGGTTCTTTTAGATCTTTCCATGTTGCTTGACATTCATTGCACCATGCATTTATCAAAAACTACCTTGTTTCTTCTTCTTAAAAACTTTATAACTTTTGCACTCTTTTAATGCCTCTTGAATTATCCTTGTTTACTCATGGATTTAAATTCCTTGCTTTCTTGTTTCCTTTTCCTATGTTTATATTATTTTCCTAAAGATTAAACACTTATTTTGGTTTATGATAACATTTCATTTTGGTAAATATTATTGATTGGGATATGATTTTCTATTTTCTAATTACTTTCCTCCCACAATGGTTGGATTATAATCTAATTTTATTTATGTTGAATATTCTTGAATCTCTACTTCCATTATCTTCTTTATTAAGCTTTTTGAGCAAACAATATTGTCAACAATATTTCACATTGTATGTTTTACATGTATACTTTCTATATTTCTTCTACATACTTCTATCATTATAAATAATAAGTTTATATTACTATATGAGGTCAATATTTGTTCACCAAAATATTTAATAACCTATTTTTTCTTCAAGATAATTATCTATTGATTTTCCTCTCGCTTTAACCATAATGGATTGCTATACATGTCGTCCTTACTCTTTAGTGTGTTGTCTTGATTTCTTGTTATACTTGTATTGAAATACACTATTAGAAATCTCCTTGAGTCTCAAATTACAATGTGATATTTCCTCTTTAGTGTGTTGGCTTGATTGCTTGGTATACATGTATTGAAATCCATTATTAGAAATCTCCTTAAGTCTCAAAGTACAATATGATATTTTTATTTAAAGTTGTGTATGGATATTTAAAATCCATTGAATAAGAATATGTTAGATCACATGAAAGTCAAATATGAAATGCACAAGGTACTTTAATTGAAAACTAATAGGTGTCTATGAGCAATAGCAGGCCACAAACAATCAACTCTGAAGAGTATTTAACAACTAATGCGAATACATTTTGTTCCCCTTGATGAGCTTGTGGAGTGACTTTATAGACTTTATCCTATTCGTAGGTAATTAAATCTATGTTTCTTATTTCTTTACACTAACGAGTACTTGAGGAAGTTATTATATTAATTTTTTTGGTCATGCATTAATATTATTGATTTTAATGGAAGGGTTTTAAATTTTATCTCATGAAAATTTTAAGTGGGTTGTATTTTCTTAAAAGTAGGTACGTCTTGGTTGGGACAACACAGTGGTTAGGCTTTTGGCTTCTCTTTGGAAGGTATAAGATTCAAACCATGGTATGTGTGTAATCATAAGGAAAGGCTTATAAAGAAAGAGGGTCAACTAAATGCATATAATTGTTAATTATAACACCAAAGAAGAGGTATTAAAGTGGAACTAAATTCCATCATAGAAAAATCTTATTAGAAATAAACAAGGTATTAACATGGAATAAAATTTCATAGAAAAGTACCATTGAAAATGGACAACTTATCTAACAAAATAATCTCAAGGAATGGAAAAATTATCTAACAAGAGAATCACAAGGAAGGGTTAGAAAGAAAGAGGACCAATTGCCTCTACATATGTCACACGAGTCAATGTTATTAGGTGATGGGGTTTATCCCTTTAAAAATTCTATCCCATTGAAAAATATTTTAACAAGAGAATCACAAGGAAGGGGTTAGGAAACAAGAGGGCCAACTACCCCTACAATGTGCCATGAGTCAATGTTATTAGAAGTGAGGGGGTTTATCCCTTTACAACTTCTATCTCATTGACAAATATTTTAACAAGAGCATCACAAGGAAGGGTTAGAAAGTAAGAGGACCAAATACCCCTACATATGTGCCATGAGTAAATTTTATTAGAGGTGATGGGGTTTGTCCCTTTAAAATAACTATCCCATTGACAAAGAGTTTAAAAAGTAGTGGGACTCATAACTACTTGCAGTTTTGTTATACCACTTATTTTTTAAAGAAGGATATCATGTTGGAGAAATAGAGGAGCAAATTATACCTAGAGAAATTAGTATATAGGATGTCATATCATTCAATAAATGCTTAATAGGTTTTTCTATCAAATGAGGCTACAACTCTGTTTGATGATTCTACCCTGCAAGTCCTTCCTAAAATTTCCTCTGATCATAATCCCATTTTGTTGGAGATCCCTACTCTCTATCCTTCAAGAAATATTTCATATTTCAATCTATGTGGATCAAACATTATAGTTTCAGAGATAACTTAATTTAGTGGTGACAGTAGCCTATCAGGGGTACTGCAACTTTTAAACTAGCTAGCAAATTAAAGTTTGTTAATGAAAAGCTTTGAACTTGGAACAAAGAGGTCTTTGGGAACCTCTTTGAAAATTAAAAATAGGTTGTTGAAATTTCGAAGATAATTGATCAAAGGATTCAACATGGTGATGCTGATGAAACTACTAGGCAGGAGGAATGCACAAAACTAGCAGAGTTTCATAACATTTTGGCCTGTGAGGAAATCTATTAGAGGTAAAAATCAAGGGCTCTTTGGTTGAAAGATGGAGATTCAAATTCCAAGTTTTTTCACATCACCATGCTTAGAAACAAAATCAATAACAAGATAAATTTTTAAAAAAAAGCATATGGTTCTATTGCTCAGGACTTAACAGAAATAAAAAGGAGGCAGTAACTTATTTCAATTCTATCCTTGGTCAGGAATCACAGTGCAATGATGATGCCAAATATATTATCCTACAATTTGTTCCTAGCATAATAAATGAGGATATAAACCTTAATCTTCTAGCTCCATTTTTTGATGAGGAATTTAAGGAAGCCTTGTTTAGCATGGAGCCAGACAAAGCCCCGAGACTCGATGGATTTCCCCCTTGTTTCTATAAAGATTTTTGGGACATCGTAAGTGAGGATGTAATTTCTACTGTCAAAGAATTCCAAGCAAGCAATCATATCCCAAAATGTCTCAAATCTACTTTTATTTCTCTAATTCCTAAGAAGCAAACCCCTAAATCTATTGCTGACTTCAGGCCAATCAGTCTACGCAATGTTTCTTACAAGATCCTAACTAAAGCCATTGCAAATAGAATGAGAGATGTTCTTCCCCACATCATAGATCCATGCTAGGGAAGCTCTGTCCAAGGCAGTTTAATCTTTGATGGAGTTATCACAGTTCATGAAGCTCTACACTCTACTCATAAGACTAACAGGTCTATTTTTGCCCTCAAGCCTAATATGAACAAAACATTTAACAGGCTAAATTAGGAATTTTTTATTATTGTCCTCCTTAAGTTTTGTTTTCACCACCAATGGGTTAATTTGATCAAAGAATGCATTTTTAAAGCATGGTTATCAATTCTCGTTAATTGAGCAACTACAGGTTACTTTCAAAGTCATAGAGGAATTCAATAAGGGGACCCTATCAACCCCATGTTATTCATCATTATGGTAGAAGATTTAGGCAGAACCATAAAAAATTCTTGTAGTTCAAGGCTAATATTAGGAAACAAGGTAACATCTCTCACTAGGGCTGTTTCTCACCAAAAATTCATTGATGATACCCTTCTATTGAATAAGGCATCAGTGGTTGAGGCCAAAAGAATTAAATACATCCTGCAACTCTACAAGGATGTTGCTGGTTAGAAAGTTTATTTTAGTAAAAGCAAGTTATATTTCTTGAACACTTCCATTCAGAGGCAAGGAAGGATTACAAAAAATTTAGGGTATGATATAACAAACCTCCCCATTTCATATCTTGGTCTCCCTCTTTTCATTGGTTCTCCGAGAGAGTCAATGTGGGACAAGGTTATTGAAAGAATTCAAAAAAAACTTGTTGGATGGAAAGGTCATCTTCTATTTCATCTCCATTTTCAAAGCCCCTATGAAGGTTTTACAAAAAATTGAGAAACTCCAAAAAAAAATTTATGGACTGGATCAGAGGAGAAAAAAAGGATAAACCTTGTAGGATGGACTAAAGTGTGCAGACCCAGGGAAAATGGGGGCTTAGGTCTAAGGAGAATTGTTCATATGAATTTATCTTTACTAGCTAAGCAGGCGTGGCACCTCATTTTTGGTGAAGAAAATGAATGGACATATATCATCAACTGAAAATATCTTCAAAATATGGAATTTTTAAGTGACTCAGTTCTAATCAGAGGTTCTGCTTTTTGGAAAGCAATTCTCAATTGTAAGGAAATCATCAAAAAAGGTTTAAGATGGGTTTTAGGCAATGGTGAGAGGATAAATTGCTATAATGACAAGTGGACTAAGGATGAACCACTGATGCAATATCCTAACTTAGCCCGAATCAGAGATATCACGGAAGAACTCATTGGCAAAAAAGTCTCCGATTATATGGTTGAGGACAAAGGCATAATGATGTGGAAAAAAAAAAGGATTCAGGGATTTCAAGCTAAATCAAATGATATTTGTAACATTCTCGGGCAACATTTTATCCCCATGAGACCCAAGGAAGATCAAGTGACATGGGCTCCTACGAAAAATGGGCAGTTCGCTATTAAATCAGCTTAAAAGCTTCTGCTTGATGATGAGGATTTTGTCCTCCAAAAGGACTTAGTTTGGATAAAAAAATTAATTCCAAAAATTGTAGTCTTTTCATGGTTGGTTATCCAAGGAAGAATTCTAACCATTGATAATATGATGCGTAAAGGTATTTGTATCACTAATCGATGTTATCTATGCAGGGCTAATTGGGAGACCATTTATCACATTTTTCTTGAGTACCCTTTTTCCTTGACTGTCCTAAGTGGGGTTTTTCAGGCCTTAAATATTTCCTGGCTTAAACTAGCCACCATACTTGATTTTTTCATCCAATGGCCTTGACCCTTTTCAAGCCAAAGACTTAGATACATGTGGAAAATTTGTCTCAATCACTATCTTTGGCAGGTGTGGTTAGAAAGGAACCATAGAGTCTTTAATGAGTCTATCCATGATCATCAAACTATCATTGCCAGGATTCTATCCTTTGCCAACGAGAATGTGAACCTTATCCCTTTTGATAGCCGTAAAACTCATCTATAGGAGATCACGATTGTTCAATATTTAAGCTTAACCTTATTATATGAGTCTGTGCCTAGGGTAGTCAACCCCAAAGCCAATGTTAAGTGGTCCCCACCTATTACGGGTTGGTTTAAGCTTAATTTTGATGGAGTGGCTAAGGAAAGTCCTAGACAAGCAAGCACTGGAGGAATTGTGCAAGATCACAATGGGAATATGATGCTTGCATTTTCTAAATATTTAGGAACAAGGACAAACAATGAAGCTGAAGCTAGAGCTATGTGGAGAAGTCTTCAAATGACTCAAGACTTAGAAGGCAATTTGATCGTAGAAGGAGACTCTATGCATGTTATAAATCTCCTCAATAATTGGAAAACACCTCCTTGGAGGATTAAAACAAATTTTGAAGAGGCTAGGATCCTTTTTCAGGGAATACAGGACATAAAAACCCAAAATGTCTTTCGTGAAGCTAACAAAGTTGTTGATAAGCTGGCCAATTTGGGTGTCGATGGTGATAGACTTTTCAAATGGGAACATAGTGTCTAGAGTGAAGTAGAGGATCTTATTAAAAAATAATGTGAAGAATGATAGTCTAATTTACCAACAGGGAAATGAGTATTCCCATATATTTTTTGAAATGGACTCACAATAAAAAATATTTGAGTTGTCAGTCTTTGTGGATACTGCTTGGAAATACCACAAAGACTAATGGGGATAGTCACATGTTAGATAACATGGCTCCTAGTCATCTTAGTAATTTGAGGTTGGTTGATAATTATAGGAAAGGAAATAAATGGCAATATAAGACTTCAAACTAGAGCCACGTGGACCACCAGATAGCCACCACCATAAATCTAGCTAGCAGGTTCACTTCTCCAAGGCTGATTTGCCAAGATGAGATGTGGTCCCAAAGCATGTCTTATACAGAAGAAAACAATTACAAAAGAATTATTAATAGTAACTATCAATATAGAGCTTGTGGAAGTTTTTTCAGTACTCTGCTATGTGTGTCTACAACTTTTTGTTTATCCACAGTTTCAAGGAAGGGATATGTATCTATTTCTTTTTTTGTAATTATGATGTAGGCATGTTTTCTCGAGCTATACCCAAAATGTTGTATGAGAAGTTTCTTTTTGATAACAGGCTATGTGGCTTACCAAATGTAATGGCTTTAGCGGCTTGTAGATTTTACATATATAGGATCCTTAGTAAGGACATGTTCATCAAAAGCCCTGGGCTGATTTTTGTAAAAGGTTTTGGGTCAACCTGTAAAACCCGATATTAATGCTATAGTATCTTATCTAAAAAAAATAAGGATATCATGTTCTAATATAAATGTTAAGAATTTGAAATATTAGATATGAGGCTTAAGGTTTAAACCATTTATTTTTTAAGTATATCATGTTCTAATATAAATATTAAGAATTTGAAATGTTAGATATGAGGTTTAAGGTTTAAATTTAATAATGGTTAGAGTTGTACACCATACTTTGGTAATGGTAGGTTTTGGTTAATAACATCCTTTAGAGGGTAATATTATTTATCATATTAATGTATTAATTTTTTTAATAGGTTATATGTGAATTCTATTGGGGGCCACTCCCATGAAAATACCAAAACATTATATTTGTTGCAACATACCTTTTTATCATAGTTCTTTCATATATTTTTTCTCTTAGATATATTCTTCAACTTCTTTGGAGTGCTATGTTTCCACAATTATCTCCTTGACATCATTTTGATTAAGACATAAAATTTCACTTGGCAAATTTCCTTCTTAAATTTGAATTTCACCAAGATGAATATCAACAACATAATTCACTAATTTATTTGCTACCTGATTTTCTTCTCTGTAAATATGCTCACACTATTAAGAGATTGCCTATAGTAATAGATTATGAACATAAAAAATAATAGTATTTTTTATCCAGTCTCCATATCCATTTTTGTTAATAGCATTGGCGATGATTTGTGAGCCCCCCCAATTGAAATATATTTTCAAAATTTTTTGCTACAATTTTAATCCTTGTAAGAAGTTCCCTAGCCTCTACATAGTTGTTAGTTGAAGTTCCATATTATTATGAATAAGTGAGGATAATTTTTCTTTCATTATTTCTAAAAACACCATTTCCACTAGCTTTTCCTTAATTTATTTCAAAAGAACCATCAAAATTAATTTTGATAGACCTAATTTATAGACATTTCCATTTTACCATAGATCAAAGTAGATCCTTTTTATTAATTCCATTTTCGAATATGACTCTAAAATGTATTTTCAAATCCTGTATCCAAGTTATTAGCACCCATTTTTTTGCAATTGAGAATTCCCATGATAAACACCATATTTCTATACATCTGGTAAGAGAGGAAATAATGTGGTTCCAAACATGGGCATGCTTTTGAAATTTATTTATAAGAAATTTTTTATTCCTTTCAATCCATAAATTCCAACAAATAATGGTAGGGTAAATCCTCCAAATAATACATCATGCTTTAGCTTTGAAATAATTTATCCAAAATTTTATCAACTTTCAATGTTGATGGAGCTACCCAATATAATTTCATATTTTTTGAAAAATAACCTCAAATAGTGTGTGCAGATAGACAATGAAGAAATAAATGGTTTGATATTTCTAAATCCTTCTCACACAAGGTACATCTAAAGGGTCCATCGTATCTTCTTATTTTTAGATTCTTTCCCATAAGAATATTACTTTGAACTACTTTAAAATCTCTGATATGAAGTTCCATGTTGAAGATCCTTTGGGTAGAGTTATTTTCCTAAACAATTTCATTGCATCAAGAGAACCTATATATTTTTGAAGTAATATTTTTTTCCAATTCTTTCCTTTATCTTTGAATAATATCCACCCATTATTTTCTCTTAGTGTCAAATTCATAAGTCTACAATTTTGTAATCCTGATCCTCCAATATTATTTCCTTTGCAAACCCTATCCTACTTACAAAGAGGAAACCTAAATTTTTCCTCACAACCTTTTAGTAGAAAATATCTTTGAATTTTATCAATTTTTGATGCAATACCTATTGGCAATTTTGAAAGTGACATCATATAAATAGGAATGGATTGTAATGTAGTCTTTATGATTCATAGCATTCCTGCCATGGTTAAGAATTAACTTTCAAACCTACCAAGAAATCTTTCATTCTATCCAAAAAAGAGATCCAAAGCTCCTTTTTATTTCCTTTATCATACAAAGGAATACCCAAATATCTTGATGGAAACTTTTCAATTTTAAATCCTAAAATATTCACAATAATTTGTTATAAATCTAGAGCAGCATTAATGAAAAAAAATAGATTTTGAAGTATTTATGAATTTTCCATTAGCCTTATCTTAGCATGATAATATTGATTTAAACTCCATGGCCTCACTGGATGATGGATGGCCCAAAAAAAAAATGAATTTTCAACAAATTGGAGATGAGATTCAAAGGGACCATTTTTTGCAACATGAATACCCTTTATTTTTTCCTAAGGAGAAAGTGGATCACCTTGATGAAGTCCACAAGATGACTTAAATTACCCAACAAGAGCACCATTGATCAAAATATTTTTTTTAGTGCTATAACAACATTTAATCCAATTACACCAACTATAATTAAAGTTAAACTTTATGAGAATAACATGTATAAAATCCCAAGAAACCCTAACATATGCTTTGTTCATATCTAATTTCAAAATATTACCTAGTTTTTTCATGGAATGAATAGAATGTATGACCTCTTATGCAATAATTATACCATCAAGAATTTGTTTACCATGAAAAAAACCACCTTATTTCTTTGAGATAAGACACCTTAGAATTCCCTTCAACCTATTTTCCATAATTTTTGAAATGATATTTTAAATCATATTACAAAGGCTTATTGGACAAAAATTATCAAAATATTTTGTGTTGCCTTTCTTGGGAACCAAGGTAATAAAAATATCATTGATCTCACTTATTAAAGCCCTTGTTTTTTGGGCCTCTTCAATCATATCTAATGTATCACTCTTCAATAAATCCTAATTTTTTTGAAATAAAATTATAGGAAATCCATTATAGCGAGGTGTCTTGTTAAAATGGAAAGAGAAAACTATTTCATGGAGCTCCTCCATAGATATCTTCTTCATCAGACTTTAATATTTTCCCTGAGTGATAATTGATGGAATATTTTGTAGAAGTTTTTCTTATGCATCCTTATATTGTCTAGAATCTAACAAAATATTTTTAAAATAATTAATTACTTCCTTCCTCATATCTTCTTCATCCTCAATATTTCTTCCATATGGAGTTATAATATTTTTTATATGACGAGCATAAATTTTATTTTTCCTGTAGCATAATTTTTCTTTGTATTACTATCTCCTTCCTTCAGCCATTTCTCTCTACATTTTTGAAAGCATTATGATAATAAAAAAGTAATTGTTTTTCTTTCACATAAGAATCTTGATCTATTCCATTAATTTTTACTATCTCTTGTAAATTTTTGAGTTTGGATTCAATTTCTTTATTTTCTTTATAAATATTACCAAAATATTTGGCATTCCATGTCTTAATTTTTTCCTTTAAATATTTCAACATTTGAACAAACCTATACATACATTCTCCTTAAAATTTTGATTCATCCCACCATAACATAACCATTTGGTAAAAATAAGGATCTTAGAGCTACATAGACTAGAAGCGACATGGATTTGGATGACCATTATTAGGTAAATAACAAGTCAAAAGAATGGGTTTGTGATCTGATCCCGCTCGTAATAAAATATTTGAAGAGATTGTATATTTTATTTACAACCATTTATTGGATAAAAAGAATCTATCTAGTCTTTCTACTATATGATTTTTTCCAATGCATCTATTATCCCATGTATATTGAAATATTGAGGGACTAACATCCCAAAGGTCATTTGAATTGAAAAATGATGTAAAATATTGTATTTATTTAGGCCATCCTAGAATGCCACACTTATTTTCCAAAGAAAATAGAACAATATTAAAATCACCCCCAAGAATCCATAATGAATCATCATTATATCTGATAAAAATATGATAAGGTCCTTCCAATATATTTCATGAGGAGTAACAATAGTTGGAGCATATACATTTATAACCCTAACTTTGATGTTTTCTTCTTTCTCGTAAAATAATCCAGCAACCCAATTATTTTTTCCTTCTAATAGTTGTCCATCCCATTTGCATTTGTCCCATATTATTCCAATACTGCATGAAACTCTTGAACAAACACTTTTCTTCCAAATATTCTTAGAAAAATCCTTACATTCCTCACTGCTTAATTTTGTTTCTTGTATTAAAATAAACTCAGGTCTATAAAAACCTACTAATTCGTTAATAAATATTTTTAAAGGGGTTTTATTCATACCCCTAATATTCCATGACATTAATTTCATCATCAACACTTTTTATTTTTATTAGTGGGATTAGCCTCACTTCTTTTAACACTTGTGATATTTTTATTTGGTTTCCTAGATCTATATCCTTTTGAGTTTATTTTTCTCCTTTTTCCTACTTTGATGACCTTACTCTCCTTCTTACATTCCCACCAACACTCTAATATTCATAAATATCTTCTATTTTGTTACATTGTTCAAAATGAGACTTATATTCTAAAGATTTATGTTTTCCTAAAGAGTCAAAAGTGCAATGAATAGCTTCATTAGCATTTTCTTCTTTACGTTACCTTGAAAACTCTAAATTTCATAGATGATCCTCCATATTCATCACTTTCTTATATTGACTTGAAAACCCTAAATTTATCTGGATATATTCCATAATATTTTATTTCCTATACTATGCTTGAAATCCTAAAGTGCAAGGAATACACTTCGTACAACTTTTATTTTTATTGTAAGGAGAGATTTTAAGCTACTTAAGGATAATAAAGGTGATTTACTTGGATTAAAATTGATATCCTTCACCTTATTTGCTTTAAAATTTATCTCCCCATTACATTTTGTTTCAAAAATTTCCTTCCCCTCTTCCTTTGCACATTTAGCTGCTTCTATATTTGAATTTTTTATTTGTACTTCCTCATACCCTATATCATTTTTTCTTCTAATGGCTGATTTGAGTGAACTCTAATAATCTTTGCCATCTAATGATGTAGACAATTTTTTCTATCCACTTTCTTAAGAGTGTAAAATCCTTGACTAGATCTAGCTTCTCCTATGATATGGTCTCCTTGTTTCAAATTGAAGCTACTCTCATGCCAAAAAATTTCATCTATTCCTCCATTTTCACTTTGTAGTTTCTTATCATGTGTCTAGTTTCATGACATTTCCAACATCAAAATGTAATATTTTCATAATCCACTTGTTAAACCAATTCTCTTGATTCATATTTAATCCTAATTGACCATGGTAAAAGTTTAGAAATATTCATGGCAAAACATATTTGAGTGTATGCAACATGCCATATCTCTTTAGTAGTTGGTCCCTCCTCGACGAATTCACCTAGATTATTACCAATATTCTTCAAAACCTCCTTATTGATGAGTTGATAAGGAAGTCCAACCTAATTTATACCAAAAGCCTTTTAATAGTTTCTATGTACACAAAAAAATTCTCTCTCAGATGTCTTAAATATAATGAATCTTTACCCCTAAACCACGAAATTCTTATTTTATCCCTTATTTCTAAAATAGAGAAAATAATGAGAAAAAAAACTTTTGGAACAAATGTCATTGAGTAATTTGAATTCATTCCCCACTTCCATTTGATCAAATTTTGAATCTCAGAAAAACCTGACCAATATCCATGAAACTTACATATTAATCCTCTGGATTTAAGAACCATTATATCATGCTCAATCATCACATCCTTGATAATCACTTCTAGTGAAGAATCTACTACCTGGACTAGGTTTGACATAGATTCACTCTTCATATTATTTCTAGCTAGGGATTCCATACTTCTAATTTGGCTATTCATACTTTTAGTAAGGACTTTCACAAATGAATTTATTTCTAGGTTACCTAGATTTTCTTCAAATGAATATTTTAAATTCCCCTAAGATATAGAATAAGAAGTGGTACTTGTTCCTTTATCACACTTAGATTTCTGCTTTTTGCTTCCTTGCTCAGACTTCCTCATCATTCTCGACTCATGCTTGCACTCACTTTTGGCTGCACTCACTCTTGTATACTCATTTTTTTCTGCATTCACTCCTAGTTTGTACTCGCACTCACTTTTGGTTGCACTCACTCTTATCTCATGCTTGTGCTTGCGGCTAAATACTTTAATACACCAGTATAATGTATTACATTTTTATTATATAGTGTTGTTCTAATTAAACAATAATATAATTTAATAGTTGGTAATTAGGTTTAGCAATAAGAAGTTATAATTGTTATAGGAATTACTTTCATATGTAATTATTAATAGCTTTTTAATTTTTTTAATGACAATAAATATTATTCTTAGGATTAAATTAAAGAAAAGTTTAGTAGTTGGTCAAAAATTTTAATGGAATGTATCCTTGAATTTTTCTTAGTACCATTTTACAATTAAAAAATATATACACTTCATATAAGAGTTGTACAAGTTATTTATGTCAATCATGCTTAAAAAATGTTTTTATTATAATTATAAGTAGTTTCAAAATTCCTTGACTAGAATGTAAATTTAAAAAATGTTCTTATATATATAAGATAAAATAATGGACCATATTTTGGTTCATTGCCCTTTCACAAGAGAAGGATGAAATCTAATTTTACCTTTGACTAAAGGGAAAGGATAGTGGCTTGCTAGGAATATTTCAGATAACATGTAATAGTGGTCCAAAGAAAGAGAATTAGAGGAGTAAAGATGTTTTCCTTTGATAGTGGGATGGGGCTTATGGCTAGCTAGTAATATTAGGTTGTTTAAAGGTAAGTAAATTCTAGTGGTTCAAGTCCAAATGTAGATTAATTCTATATTTGATTTTCTAAAATTATCCCCAAAACCAAAATTGTGTTGGCATATAGGAACACTAATAGTGATCCTATGAAGTCGCATGCCTTCTTTAAAGGAACTTTCCAAGGCAACTAGGTAAGTGTGGGGTAGGGGAGCATTTTACTTAAATAAAAATCATAATATCACTTTCAAGGCATGTTTAAGGGAAGGAACAAATAATATGGTAGAATGGAAAACATTGATCCTCTTGATGAGAATAGTAGTGGACCAAATAATTATAATTTTATGGATTTATTGAGATTCAAAATTAGTGATAATTTGGGTTGCAAATAATGTTGAGATGAAAAACTTCTTTTTTAGTCCTTTTTGTGAGTAAGTGAAATTATTAGAATCTTCTATAATAAAAATTTTATACAAGCACATTTATAGGGAACTAAATATAGAAGTAGATGGTCATTCAATAGATTGTTTGAATCTTCCAACAGACACTTGGTAGAGGGAAAATAAGTGGTTAGAGGACTTGGTGTTTCCTCACAATCCTCCTATTATTAAGGATCATATCAAAGATCTATTAATAGAAAAAAGGGGGTGTTTGAAAAGGACCCTTACCTTTATTTTATAGAAAAATAGGTTTTAAATAGCCTATGCATTTACAATTGGAACTTGAGTCTTGTTTTTATACTCAGATAATATTTGTTCAAGAATTGTGATTGATCAAGTTATTCATGTTTTACACGAATCAATCATGTTATTAGGATTCTATTTTTTAGATTATAAGCTAACTATAACATATTACAAAAATGACGTCAATACTCCTCTTAGCTTTATTTAGACCAACTCGTAGACAGATTGTAATTAAAATCATTGAGGGTAGTTCGTACCCATAACATTTTAATTTTTTTCTATCTCAGAAATAAAAGTTATAAATTTTTTTGGACAAAAAAAAAGATAATGTAAATTTAAATGTAATCTTAATGTTTCTTTAATTATATGTAATTATTTTCCTATCTATTTTTTAAATAAATATTTTTAAATTTATTTTAACCCCATATAATAAGAATCATCTCTACCTTCTTCCTTATAAATACTATTGATGTATCAAACCATTTCCTCCTTGTTTATATTACCAATCAATTATTAGTCATGTAGTTTATGATTGTATTTTATTAAAAAAAATAATTTAGAAGTTAGAGTAATATTTTAGCTAGCTCATATTACTTTATGAAATCTAATTTTTTTTTTGAAATGTTTTCTTATATTAATTTATGTAATGTATCATCTCATTTAACATATTTTTGATAAGTTAAATTTAGCATCATAACATTCATTACATGGAACTTTGCTAAATTTTTGTTTTTTCAGCATAACCTTACATTTATGCAATAAATTTTTTTAATTTTTCCCTTTTACATGTATATAATGATAAATATTATTTATAATATGATTACATTTTATTGAAAAAATATTTTTTGTTGATACTTATTTCTTAATTTATTGAAAACAATATATGTAATGAAAACATTTGGATACTTATTTCTAGTGTTTTTTGCAGCTGGTGGGGCACTGATATAGGTTTTTTATCTACAAATTCATGCATGGGAAACATCTGCTTTGGCCTCAAGTATTTCCCAAGGTGTGTTTGGATTCGATGTCGCAAAAAGGCCCTAGCAAGAAATAACAAAGTGTTGGAGATCCCCGACAATGAGGCACCGGACTCCCACCATAATAGTCTTGGAGAAGATGACAATTTCATCAGCCTCCAACAATATCAACCAGTTGAAGAGTCTGTCTGGCCTCATCAGTGCAGCTGTTGATTTGTGTGATTCCCTAAATCTTCTATTTTATAGCCAGCAGTTCTAGGGGCACAAGGAGTCGAAGGCAAAATCTAAAGATGATGGCAAGAACGATGATAAGAAGTTAGATGAGGACTACAAGGAAGACTGCTTGGCCTCTTGGCTGTCCATTCTATGGGATGTTTTTTTTGACCATATTCTATTATTTTTATATGGGCACAAGCTACTCGGCATGGTGCTTGCATGATTAGTTTTTGTCTTTGTTAGTTCTTTTTGCGTCTTTCTTTCTCGATGGCCATAATATTAGGCTTCCATAGTTTAGTTTGGCTGTATTCTAATGGAAGAGTAGGTCTTGGCCATTTTTGTTGTCGACTTAAACTTTTAGGGCTTGG
Source organism: Wollemia nobilis (assembly GCA_028583015.1). Taxonomy (NCBI): domain Eukaryota; kingdom Viridiplantae; phylum Streptophyta; class Pinopsida; order Araucariales; family Araucariaceae; genus Wollemia; species Wollemia nobilis. Next base: position 12,797,393 of record JAQPPZ010016936.1, read on the forward strand.
CCTTTGTCCAGTTGGTCAATGGACCCTATTTTGTAAAATGGTTTTGGGTCAACCAGTTAAAACCCGGTGTTAATTATAATATTCTCTTACTTACCAAAAAAAAAAAACATTTGGATAATTATTTTCTATGTTACAATGTGTAATTTAGTAAACAAGTATAGTTTATTATATTGAATGGTTGTTTATGCTAAGCTCATAGGGCTTAATAATAAAGACTTTGAAATTCCAAATAAGAGGTTCAAGGTTTGAATTGAATCAAGGTAGAGTTGTATACCATCTTCTATAACCAAATGTTGATTGAATACACATATTGGATAAGCAACATCCTCAGGTGAGGATAACATATCGGATAACTTATGGTCTCATCTATTTGGTAAGTATATTGTCTTGTCCAATATAATACAAAATATCATTTTAAACTAAAACATTAAAATTTTTAATGAGTGACATCAAAACCATTCTAATATTGATGTTTACACCTAAAATAACTTCTATTTTTATAAGTTTTAGAATATTGTCCTTTAAATAAGTGTTTGAAATTTTTCAAACTAAATATTAAAGAAAAACTAAATAGCAAGATGTTAAGTAAATGTTATTTTCACATTTATTTTCATTAATTAGTAACTATTTTATTTTAGAAAATAGCATGATAATGAATACATTTTTCATAGACTTAATAAATATAACAAAACATGCTCTAAAAGAGTTCATGTTTTACATGATCCATTAACTTTGTGAAGACAAAAAACTATTTCCTAAATACTCCCATCCATAGAGAACTTAGGATTGCTAGGATTCTGGGTTGTACTATTTCTCAGCTTCCTTCTACTTACCTTGGGCTCCCTCTTTTTCATGGCAATCCTTCAGAATTATTATGGAGCAATGTCATTGACTAAATCAACAAGAAGTTGGCAAGGTGAAAAAAAAACAATGTCCAAGCTGCTAAAGCTACTCTTGTGCAAGCGTGCCTCCAAAGTATTCTAGTTTTTTTCATGTAAATCTTCAAAGTTCCTATTTTTATTTGACATAATATTGAACAAATTCAAAGGAGGTTCCTTTGGATTGGAAATAAAAATCAAAATAAATTCCCTTTAGTTGCTAGGGACATAATTTGTAAGAAAAAATACCAAGGAGGGTTAGGCTTTAGGGAAATACATACAATGAATCTGGAACTCATGGCAAAGCAAGCTTGGAGAATTGTCATTGAGGCTCAATCTACTCTGATTGATATAGTAAAAAATAAATACCTCCATTAAACCTCTTTCATGGATAACCAACCTCTTCCTCAAGGTTCGTGTTTTTAGAATTATATCATTCAATGCAGGGGCATCATCAGGAAGGGAATGATATGGAAACTTGGTTGTTAGAATTATTGATTTGTCATTGATGTCAAGGTAGATATCTTCAAGGGTGATTATATGCTTTAATATTTAAATGAAATATTTAAATATTAAAGTGGAAGGTTTATATTTAAATCAAAATATTTAAATATATTTTGAATAAAAATTTAAATATTCAAATATTATAATATTTAAATCATAGATTTAAATATTATAATATAAAAGTGTTTTAAAAGAGAGTGGGCCGACTTGAGCACCACATAAAAGGTGAAAAGGTTTAAATATGCATGGGCCAACCTCCTTGGGCACAAATAGAAAAAAGAAAGCATATTAATACAAGGTAAATATTTAATTTTGGGAGGGAGAAGATAATTCAAATATCCTTCGATATAAAGAGGAGAAGAGAGTTGAAGATAAGGGTGGATGTCCTAGAGATGAGTGTAAGTTGAAGATTTGAGAGGACGTTCTGGAGATGAGTGCACAAATATTGAAGGAATCACTTTCGGTGGTGTAGTACCAATCCAAAGGAAGGTTCAAATATTTGATTATGTCCTTCAATATGAACCATTGGGTTATCCCAAATGGTTGCTAGCCCACATTAGGGTGCTGCGGTGCAGAATGACCAAAGTTCGAATCTCCTTGATGGCCTATTTTGTTGTGTAATTAATGTGTAAGGTACAAAATATTTAAATACGATATTTTCCATTTTAGTTCTGTCGAGCACTCTGGCTCAAATAGTCACCACTGATAGCATTAGGCTTGTCTAGCAAGATGTCCGATGTTCGAATCTGGTCAATCCACTAGGGCTTAGATTTTTAGCCTGGTTTATTTTTGCAAAAATAGTGATGGTCATGACTTCAAATTGAAGGTCATGAAATTACCTTTGATCGATCAGTGTAGCTAAGGTGGTTCATTTCTCATTGGTAAGAATTGTGATTGAGATACCTAGGTTCGAGTCACGTGCAAGTCAAAATATTTTGGAAAACTATGTAGTAATGGAGACCTGCCTCAAGAATTTGTGATAAGTGTGCTTTTATTTATATTTGGAAATGAAATTTTATTGTAAATTATTGTTAGGGATTTTATGTATGAATTTTTCTTCATAAAATGCAAAATAAAGGGAATCAAAAAATTATTGAAGCACCAAGGATTTTATGTATGAATTTTTTTTTAAAAGCAAAATAAAGGAAAGTCATTTTGTTAAGGCATATTTGGAAGGCACATACAAAAGGAAAATTATTTTGTTAAGGCATATTTGGAAGGCACATACAAAAGGAAGATCATCATTTTTTAGGTAAATTTGAAGGGCACAAATATGAAACAAGTCAAGGCATCAAAGAATAGAGTAAGAGGATTAAGTGCACATATTCATACAAGCATTCAAAAGGAAGGAAAAATCAGCCATATATATGAAGAATAAAAGGTCCACACGATAGTGAAATTAGCCCTCACTTGTTAGTAATATTCATTACTATTTTACAACCTTGACATTCAAAGTGCATTAGTAAGTTGAAGAAAGGAAAATCAAGAAAAGGGAATAGTTAATGTTACCATATTGTAAGTTTGATATTCAAAGTGCATTAGTAAGTTGAAGAAAGAAAACTCGAGAAAAGGGAAGAATTTAAAGAGTAAAATCAGGTATAGTAGGGGATTATAATAAGTAGAGTTTTGGATCAAATTTAGGAGTAGATTTGAGCAGTGTTTGTGATCATATTTGGGAGCAGATTTGAGCAGATTTTTGGACCAGATTTGTGAGTAGAAGGTTGGTGCCTTCAAATCTGAGGTTGGTGCCTCTAGGGGATTGGTGTCTCTTATGGATTGGTGTCCACAAACTTGTATAAGTAAATTGGTGTCTCCTATGGATTGGTGTCCAAAAACTTGTATAAGGGGATTGGGTCTCCTGTGGGTTGGTACCTGTAATTTTTTTAAAGAAAATATAAGATATATTTTTTCATGGTTTTCTCTCGAGAGGGTATTTCCACGTAAAAGTATTGTCTCTTATGTGTATGGAAATTATGCATTAATTTATTATTGTATTCATATTATTGTTGTTATAATTTGGAAAAAAAAAATTATCTTTACTGTTCACCCCCATATCAATATAAGCATATGCTTCTTCAATTTGTATCAGAGTAGGTTCCTTCATGAAAGCTTAACTTCTTGAAGGAAGATCTTACTGGAACACACATGACTTACCAAGAATTTTTTCATCAAATAGGGTTCCATTGTTTGATGTAACTAACTATACTTTCTGGAGTGAGTATGTGGACTTATCTAATGGTACATGGTTATGATATATGGTAATTCATTGAGGATGGGTTCACACCACCTAATACCCCTCCCATGAATTGAGATGGCAAGAAACCATTTGAAAATAATGTCAGGGCAATGAATGCAATACAAAGTGGTTTATGTGAATCATAGTTTGTGAAAGTCATGCAATGCATCTTAGCAAAATAAATATGAGACAAGTTGCAAAGAACATATGAAGGAGACGATAAGGTTAAAATGGCAAAACTTCAAACCCACAGGAGGAAGTTCGAAGACTTGAAGATGAAATATAAGGAAGATATTGCCAAATATCTACTCTACGTTGATGTTATTATCAACACCATTTGTGGACTTAGAGAAAGTATTGATGACTCTAAGATTATTCAAAAACTCTTAAGGTCACTTCCCATAAGGTATGATGCAAAGGTATCAATGACTGAAGAAATGAAGGATATTAAAACCCTAAGCATGGATGAGCTACATGGAATTATTATAGCCTATGATATGAGGATTAAAAAAGATCAAACATCTAAATGGGACTCTATGTTTAAAGCTTCAAAGAAGACAAAGAATAAGTAACTAGAGACAAGTGAAGAATTGAGCAGCGAAGAAGAATTTAACTTTGTACAAAGAAATAATAGGGGACCAAGAAAACACAAAGGTATACATACTGTGAAATATTTTAATTGTGGTAACATTGGTCACTATGCATCTAATTTCCCACAAGATGGAAGTAGTAGCAATGAAGAAGAAAAGGAATACAAGAAAAATAAAGAAATAAAATTTTATCATGAAAAGAAAAATAGGTACAGTCAAAGCAAGCATGAGAAGAAGATCTTTCAAAGGCACAAGAAGAGTGTTTATGTTGAGGATGGAAGTAGTTCTTCTAGTACTGATGAAATAATCTCTGATAGTGAAAGAGAATAAATCATATTTTTTGCTATAGAGGAGAAAGAAGATGCTCCTATTGACAAAAACCAATAAAAACATAGAGATCCAAAAATGAAGAGGAAGCCATAGTTGAAATAGAAGAGGAACTTGTTGTTACTCTTGAAGAGTTGAAAAGTATTAGAAAGAAGAACTTACTATTGAAGACTCAAGTACAAGAGGATGAGATGACAAAGGTAAATTTGTCGCAAGAACTCATTGACTTGAAAGTTAAATTTGAAGAGGCAAAGTGAATTGAAGAAGGTATAAGCAGTTAAAGGTAAAAGAGTTGGAATGTGAAAAAATTAAATATGAAGTTTTTTCTTTAATGAAGGAAGTGAAAGAATCTAATTATAAGCTACAACAAAATATTATGCTTGAGAAAAGCATAGAAATCTTGGGTGATATTATCAAAGCACAAAAATATTCGATTATAAATACTAGACTTGATTTTAGAGAAGGTCAAAAACAAAAGGGGGATTCAAGCTCAAAAGGAACATAGGCATCAAAGAAAATAATTAAAGAAGAGCCTAAGACCTTGCTGATGTGTTGAGAAGTGGAAGCATCGAGAAGGAAGAAAGCAAAGCATCATAAAGGAACAAGGTCCATCATAGAAACAATAATGAGAGAACAATGCATTCATATCCTCTAAGGTAATCAGACAAGTTTCAATATTTATTCTGAGGTTATTGTTTTTCATGTAACCATTTTGGTCGTAAAGTTGGACATTGTAGGATTCATGCTAAAATTAATTATCTTCACTAAGAGGAATGTCAATTCATTTGCACCTCTTATGGATTACAACATCATTTGTTATAGATGAAATTATTTTGGGCATACAACTAGATGGTGTAGAACGGTCTTCCCTGAACTACAAAAATCAATTAAGGAGGATGGTAAAATTGTTCAAAAGGATATGTCCTCCAAATTTTGGAGAAAGAAAATGGAACAAAAAATATAACATAGTAATTTGGGAGTTTCACTCCTATCTTATCATTGAATGTATCAGTAAGAGTAGTGAGTAAGGGGGCGTTGTCAAGTATCTTATCTTTCAGACCCAAGGAGCCTTTGTCATTGATGTCAAAGGGGGATAATTTTAGTAAGGGGGAGCAGTTTGGAATTTTAGTAAGAGGAAGCAACTTGTTAGGGGGAGCAGCTTGTGATCCTATTTTAGTAAAGGATAATTTCTTTGTAGGGTTGCCATCAATAACAAAGGGGGATATTGTTAGAATTATTGAGTTGTCATTGATGTCAAGGCATATATATTCAAGGGTGATTATATGCTTTAATATTTAAATGAAATATTTAAATATTAAAGTGGAAGGTTTATATTTAAATAAATTTTGAATAAAAGTTTAAATATTCAAATATTATAATATTTAAATCATAGATTTAAATATTATAATATAAAAGTGTTTTAAAAGAGAGTGGGCTGACTTGAGCACCACATAAAAGGTGAAAAGGTTTAAATATGCATGGACCCACCTCCTTTAGTGAAAACATAAAAAATAAAGGATATTAATACAAGGAAAATAGTTCATTTTGGGAGAAAGAAGATAATTCGAATATCCTTCAATATAAAGAGGAGCAAAGAGTTGAAGATAAGGGAGGACGTATTGGAGATGAGAACAATTTGAATATTCAGGAAGACATTTCGAAGATGAGCACAAGTTGAATATTTATGAGGATATTCTAGGGATGAGCCCATGAAAATTGGAGTCACCTTTAGTGGCATAGCAGCGATCCGAAGGAAAAATATTTTATTGTGTCCTTTAATCTCAACCATTGGGTTAGCCTAGTCGGTTGCTAGACTACATTAGGGCACTGTGATGCAGAAGGTCCAAAGTTTGAATATCCTTGGTGGCATTTTTTGCTATGTGATTAATGTGTAAGGTACAAAAAATTTAAATAAGTTATTTTCCAGTTTAGTTCCATCAAGCACTCCATCTCAGACGGTCACCACCGATAGCATTAGGTTTGTCTAGCAGGACATCCGGGGTTCGAATTCTACCAATATGTTGGGGCTAAAATTTTTTTCTTGGTTTATTTTTGCAAAAATAGTGATGGCCATAACTCCAAATTGAAGGTCATGAAATTACCTTTCATCGAGCGGTGTAGCTAAGGTGGTTTTTTTCTCATTGGTAAGAATTATGATCGAGATACCTATATTCAAGTCACATGCAAGTAAAAGAATTTTGGTAAACAATGTAGTAATGGAGACCTACCTCAGGAAGTTCTGATAAGTGTGCTTTTATTTATATTTGGAAATGAACTTTTATTGTAAAGTATTGTTAAGGATTTTATGTATGAAAGTTTCTTCATAAAAGGTAAAATAAAGGGAATTAAAAAAATTATTGAAGCACCAAGGATTTTATGTATGAAAGTTTTTAAAAAAGGTAAAATAAAGGAAAGTCATTTTGTTAAGGTAAACTTGGAAGGCACATACAAAAGGAAGATCATCATTTTTGAGGTAGATTTGAAGGGTGCAAATATGAAACAAGTCAAGGTGGAAAATAATAGAGTAAGAGGATTAAGTGCAAATATTCATCTAAGAATTTAAAAGGAATGACAAATATGTCATCTATATGAATAATAAAAGGTGCACAAGATAGTGAAATTAGACCTTATAGGTTAGTAACATTCATTTCTATTTTGCAAGCTTGATATTCAAAGTGCATTAGTAAGTTGAAGAAAGGAAACTCAATAAAATGGAAAAATGAATGTTACCATATTACAAGTTTGATATTCAAAGTGCATTAGTAAGTTGAAGAAATAAAACTCGAGAAAAGGGAATAATTTAAAGAGTAAAATCAAGTACAAAAATTATTATAATAAGCAGAGTTTTGGATCAAATATGGGTGCAGATTTGAGCAGTGTTTGTGAGAATATCTGGGAGCAGATTTGTGCAGTGTTTGTGATCATATTTGGAAGCATATTTTAGTAGTGTTTTGGAATATATTTATGATCTGAAGGTTGGTGTATTCAAATATTATGTTGATGCCTCTAGGGGATCGGTGTCTCCTATGGATTGGTGTCCATGAACTTGTATAAGGGAATTGGTGTCTCTTGTGGATTGGTGTCCATGAACTTGTATAAGGCGATTGGTGTCCACGAACTTGTATATGGTATTGGTGTCTCCTATGTATTGGTGTCCATGAAATTGTATAGGGTATTGGTGTCTCCTATGGGTTGGTGCCCACAAAATTGTATAATGGGATCGGTGTCTCCTGTGTATTGGTGTCCATGAACTTGTATAGGGGATTGGTGTCTCAAGTGGGTTAGTGCCCATGAACTTGTATATGGGATTGGTGTCTCCTATGGATTTGTGCCAAAAAAATTGTATAGGGTATTGGTTTATCCTATGGTTTGGTGCCCATGAACTTGTACTAGGGGATTGGTGTCTCCTATGGGTTGGTGCCCATGAAATTTTTTGAAGAAAATATAAGCAATATTTTATCATGGTTTTCTCCCGAGAGGGTGTTTCCATGTAAAAGCATTTTCTCTTATGTGTATGGAAATTGTGCATTGATTTATTATTGCATTCATATTATTATTTTTATAATTTGGAAAGAAAAGTTTTATCTTATACTTTTTACCCTCCCTCTTAGTATAAGCATGTGTTTCTTCATTGGCTGCGGTAATTTTATCAAGTTTTAGGAAGATGTTTGTCTTAAGGATCACCCCATCATATATAAGCCAAATCTAGAAATTCCCAAGCCCTTAATGGACCAAACCTTTGAAATCAAAGTGATTAACTTCATTTCTCTATCTCCTAACCGACATCTCTGGAAATAATTCCCACCAATGATCTAGATTTCAATTCTAGCTCTACTACCATAATCCTTCAAAATTTACTACGAGTCTTTGTAATTCCAAACTCACTATCAAAAGAGAGCCTCACATGGAATATTAGTGAGGATGGTAAGTTCACTATTAAATCTGCTTATTATATTAAAGATACCCCCTCACCTAGTTGGACCCTTGCTAAGTATGTCTAGGTTAAAAAATTGATTCCAAAAATTGGCTTCTTTTCCTGGCTTGCTTCTCAAAATTAAATTTTAACTACGAATAATTTAATCATCAGAGACGTTTTTATTCCCAACTATTGCCCACTTTGCAATTCCAATTGGGAATCAACTTTCCATATTTTCGTACAATAGCCTTTTTCTCTTTCCATTATGAATTTCCTATTTGATTTGGTCAACATTATTTGGGTTCAACCGTCTTCCATCATCCTTTTGTTTGAGCAATGGCCTAACCCTTTATTTAATTCCCAATTAAAATTCCTGTGGTCCACATGCCTACACCACTTCCTTTGAAATATTTAGCTAGAACATATCAATAGAGTTTTCAAAGGAGTTGCCAAAGACTCTCAATCTATCTTCCTTCATATCACCACCTTTACCTCTGAAAATGCTTGTCTTGTCTCGTCAAATGGGGCCCCGAAAATTGGTCTTGAATGTTGCCTATTTGCAAGTTTCAATCTAAAAAATTATGTTGTAGGAACTCCTTGACTTTTTTTTGACATATCAGGCATTACTTGGACCCCTCCTCCTACAATATGTATAAAGCTCAACTTCGATGGAGCGGCTAAAGGAAATCCTTGAAGGGTTGGGAGCGAAGGCATAATCAAGGATGAAAAAGGAAAAATCATTATAGCGTATGCAGAGAATATCAAAGTTCAAAACAACAACTTGGCTGAGGAAAGAGCTCTTTATCAAGGCTTGTTTGTCCTAGAAGGATTTGGCTCTAGCAACTTAATCATTGAAGGATATTCTTTGTTGATCATCAACTATCTCAAAGATTTTCAATCCCCTTCATGGAGCCTTTCCAATATCATTTACAAATGTAGGAGGCTTGTTAGAAGATACTCTAATGTCATTATCTAGCACATGTTAAGATAAGGAAATAAAGCTCCTGACATACTTGCTAATAGAGCTATTGAGGAAGAGACCCTTCGGATTTGGCATGCTGATTTATCTCATAACCTCAGGTTTACAAATTAGGATGATGATATTTGTTTACTCTAAATTTTCTTTCGATATTTTTTTAGTTATTGGAACTGGTTGTGCTTAGGTTTATTTGGGTTTCTTTCCTCTCTTTGTTTGGTTTGAGATGTTGTTTTAGTTGATCCATTTTTTGTTTCTTCTTGGGTTGATCTTGTTGATTTATATGGTTTCATATTTATGCTTTGTAAAAGGTTTAGGGTCCCTTAAAAAAAATATTACTTATAAAATCTAATTATGAGAAACAATTCTATTTTCGTGCTAAATTTAATTACGATAAACAATTCTATTTTTGTGATAAATACTTCCTAAGTCATTTAATAAAGAATTTAGGGATTCTACTTTATTTTAATCTAAACCATTTTTATTCCTTACACAAATATCTATGATCATCATTTTGTATTTTTTGTGCAACATGTGTTATGTTGACATACTATATTTAACCATCAATTGTAATAATTTTATTTTTTAATAATTTTTTAAAATATCAATTATCCAATGTTTATGTTGTATTAAAAATACAACCTTTTATAAATAATTTTGATATTTTATTCAAATTCTTTATTATTATTTTAAATAGAGTTTTGAAAAGGTTGGCCTTTCCATTTCACATAACATAGTTACATTTAGCTATATAACCTATTTGGTGTTGTTGAGATTTGAAATTTCGTGTAGGCTACATCATCCATATGTCTTAAACATTGAAATTTGGTGTGGGCTACATTATCTATATGTCACAACCATTGAACAAAAGCCTCATTGACAGTTATATAAATTTTATAATTACACACTATAATTAGATATATTACTAATAATTATTTCATTTATGGAATATGAATGGTTTAGAACTTTATCCTATGAAAGTTCATCCCAAAAAACTAACCATATATAATGGTTTTGAATTTTTCTTTTTTCATGTTTTTATGCATTCACTATTTTTGAGTGTATATCATTAACAACTATTTTATCAATTTTTTTTATTAAATTAAGGAAGGGGTGTTGAAAGCTCCCCAAATATTGTATAAAAATTTTGATATAGGGTTTTGAAACACAATAAAAGACTCAAATACAACAAGAGGTTGAAAACTATAGACAAAAAGAAAATAAAAAAGAACTACCTACCCATAGGAGATTACATGATTATGGAACAAATGAAAGTAGAGACTATTGGACATTTTGAGTGATAAGTTGTCATTGATTTCAAGAGTGAGTGGTCATTGATGTCAAACTTTCACAACCAGTCAGTGGCAGCATCAATTTTAGGTTCTCCAATATGTGCAAAAGATAGTTTGTCTTCAGGAGATCAGATGTGGACCAAAGTGCACAAGAAGATGCCCAAATTAACAATATTATAATATTTTTATAATATTATAAAATAAGGTTTTAAAGTAATTATAAATTAATTAATATAATTTTTACTATAAATTAATTTAAAATTAAATTACTTAACCTAAGTTATGTAAATTAATTATTAATTAGTTTTAATATTAATTATAAAGTTAATTTATATTATTTTTTTAACCCAAAGGTGAGTTATTAAAATCATAATTTGAATTTTAATTTGAATTACTAAAAGCATAAACATGGGAGAAAAATAAAATCATGTATAAAAAGGGGGATCCACCCACCTTAGAACTTAGCATGCTTTCGTTCAAAAATTAATGTGAATTGCTTGTGATGTGTGTAACAGTGACGTGGAGAGAGTAGTGGACATTGAATAAGTCAAATGATGCATGAGGTATAAGGTGGAGGAAGCGTGTTTTCCTTCACGTGGGGACTGTAGCCCACGCAATGGGATCCCAAGTGCTAAGGTGCTTAGGCATTAGGGAGACGGTGGATCAAATCACACTGAAACCCCTTTTTGGGGAAAGCAAGGTATGCATTGGAATTTAGGCATCGGAAATTTTGGAAGTGGTTGTTGAAAAATAAAAAATTAATTTTTACACTATATTTGGTTTATAAGGTTTCATGGCAAGTTATAAGAGTTATGAAAATTAAATTTTTTTGATGTCATTTGCTTTAATGGTTGGAAAGATTTGTAAGGTGTTTGTGAATTGTTGGATGTTATTTTAAGTTGGAGTTTATAAGGTGTATCAAAGAAATTATTCTTCATGTATGGTATGATGAGTGTTATTTTTAAAAGGAAGCAATAAGGCATAAATTGAGTTGTTATTATTTTGTGTCTAAGGAATATTTTTGAGAAAGTGCTGAAGTGATATTGTTGTGTCTAACCATTGGAATTGAAAAGAAGAAAATTATGATTAAGACAGGTTTTTCTAAAGGTACCTTTACATCAATCAAAAGGTATGAGCATATTATTCCTAGTGAGTGATTGTTGAATGTTGTGAATGCAAATTTGGAGTGAAAAATATTGTTTGGTAAGCATTGTTGAGTGTTTTTTGAATTAATACTTCAAGGTTTTATGGAATTGAGAGTTGTTGATAAAACCTTATTTTATAAGCATTTTTTTTGAAGTGATTGGTTGAATGAAGAACTTGAACTAGGGTTTGCAAATATCAAGAGTATCATTGTTATGTGAAGATTATTTGATAAACATTTTTGGAAATATTTGGGTGAGTGTTCATATACTTGGACTAGGGTTTGTAAGTAAATATTAATTGGTTGAGAAGATTAGGTTGAGCGTAGTCAATTTTATGTGTTGATGTGATGCTTCAAGTTTAGTAAAACAAGTTATTCTATATTATGAATTGATTTGAGAAAGAGGTTGAGTGTTGTGATGGATGTTAAACATATTGAGTCTCTAACAATTCTCTATATATTTCTATAATAAAAGAGAGATTGAAAGTGATTGAGAATTTTGTGATCTTGGAGCATATTGAGTCTCTAACAATTCTCTATATGTTTATGTGGTAAAATATTGATTGAAAGTGATTAAGCATTGTGATGAGTTTGAAGCATATTGAGTCTCTAACAATTTTCTATATGTTTATGTGGTAAAAATAGTGATTGAAAGTGATTGAGTATTGTAGTGAATGTGAAGCATATTGAGTCTCTAAAAATTCTCTTTATGTTTATATGAGATTGGACAAGTTCTAGTGAGGACTTGTTGTGCATATTTGGACAAGTTCTAGTGAGGACTTGTAGAGTAGATTTGGACAAGTTCTAGTGAGGAATTTTTAAAAATATTTGGACAAGTTCTAGAGAGGACTTTTGGACAGATTAGTGTAAGCTTTTGTGGAATCTTACAAGGTATATTTGAGATAATATTTTGAGAATACTTGAGAACAGAGTTGATTGATTGATTTGTTCAAACCTTGAGTTAAGGTTTGGGGTAGATCTAGAAAAGTTGATTTGTGATTGATTCAAGCTTTGTGTTAAGGCTTCAGGACAAATATTGAGAATATATTTATGCTATATCAAAGTATTGTGTTTATTGCAGATTCGATGTTAGATTTTGGTGAATATTTGAGGACAGGTGTGTGCCAGACCAGAGACAAAGATTGAGCAGATTTGTGCTAGAATGAAGGACTATGTTTAGTGTAGATTTGAGATAGAGCTTTGAAGGTTATAGAGTATAGATAATGAAAGTATCTAGCGGATAGAGATCCATTAGCTAGGGTAGTGAGTATAGGTGTCATCAGTGTATAAATATTCATTAGCCAGAGTAGTGGGGACAATAGTTCTTCTAGAAGATCATCAGTTAGAGCTAAGGAGAAAGGATTTCTCCTATGGATAGATATCCATAAAATTTATTAGAGTATTGGTGTCTCCTTTGGATAGATATCCATAAATATTGTAATAGGGAAAGGATTCCCAAGAGATTGATTGAGAAAATTTTAATGAAATATTTTATTCGTGGAGTAGCCCACATTGGGTGAACCATGTTAAATTGGTATCTCTATTATGTGTGGTTATTTTTGCATTACTTCGACTACTACTATTAATATAGCTATCATTACATTACATAATATTGATTGAGAAGGAAAAGTAAAAGGTGGTCTTATATTGTTCACCCCCCATCTCAGTATAAGCTTGTGTTCTTCAATTGGTATCTATGTAGGTTCTTTTGGAAGAGTTTAATATATTGAAGAAAAAGCTTTCAAGAACACAATGGAGTCTAATAATGTGTCCTCAGATAATTCAACACCAATATTTGATGGAAGTGATTATATTTATTGGAGTATGAAAATGAAGATTCACCTGATGGCACTTGGTAATGAAATTTTGGAAGCAGTTGAAAATGGATACATACCACCAGTTGATCCACCTACAAATAAGGAATGTAAGCTTATACAACATTACAATTCAAAAGCAATGAATGCAATTTTGAGAGTTTTGCATAGAATAGAGTCCATAAAATTTACGCATTGTAAATATGCAAAAGGAATTTGGAATAAGTTGAAAAGTATAGATGAAAGAGATAAAGGTGTCAAGAAGGCAAAGATACGAAATCTCAAAGGACAATTTGAAGAGTTAAGAATGAATGATGAAGAAAATATTAGTACTTATCTACTTCGAGTTGATGAGGTTGTTAATGCTATGTAAGGACTTGGAATTAATGTTGAAGAATTAGATGTTTGTGATAAGGTCTTAAGATCTCTCCTAAAAATATTTAGTGAAAATATTTTTGCTATACAAGAATCAAAATATGGTGATTCTTTAAAAAGAGATATGTTACTTGGTATTCTCACAACCTTTGAGTTAAGAACAAAAGATGAACCTAATATTTGGAAGGAAGAAGCCTTCAAAGAAATTAATAAGACAAAGAGTAAGAAGTAAAAATTGAGCACTAAGTCATCCAGTGATGAAGAAGCAAATTATGGTAGAAGGCATAAATATTCAAGAAGATTTAAATATTCAAAACAAAATAGATGTTTCAATTGTGGAAAGTATGGTCATTATGCAACTGATTTTCATGAAGTTAAAAATAATAATAATTAAGAAAAATAGGATCACAAGAACAGGGAATCAAAAATATTTAGGTATCACAAGAAAGGCAAGGATGGACAAAGAAAACAAGGAAATAAGTTCTTTCAGGGACAAAAGAGGAGCTACTATGCAGATAATGCAAGTAATTACTCAAGTTATAGTGATGCTAGTTCTTCAAGTAATGATTAATATGAAGTCCTATTTTTGATTGAAGAAAAATAAGTTAAGAAAAGATCACCAATAATTCTCAAGTATTTTAGATGTGTAATTTTGGACATCTTGAAGATAGTTGTACAATAAATTGTTTTAGTTTCAGTGATGATGAATATGAGTATGCACTTGAAATACCAGAAGAGAATATTCTAATGGAACTAGAAGAAGAAGAAGAAGGTGATCTTATAGAAGACAAGTCAAAAGAAAATGAAGATGTAGACAAAGACAAATAAATAGAGGAAGAATCAGAAAAAAGATTTGATCTTGAAGGAGATCTCATTTATGCTCTTAAAACTTTAAAGAAGGTAAGAAAGCAAAACTCCCAACTTGAATTTTAGTTTCAATAATGTGATGAAGAAAGAGTAAAACTTATAGAGGATATAAATAAGTCAATGGCTAAGACAAAGAATTTCAAGGATAAGCTAGAAGAAAAAGTCTTAAAATGTGAAAAGTTAGAACAAGAAGTAGTTCTATTAAGGTAAGATTTAGAGAAATCCAAGGATAAACTACATAAGTTTGGAAGAGTTCAAAGATTGTGGATAAAATAATCAAGGTACAAAGAAGATCAAAAAACAAAACAGGTATTGTTTTTGAACAAGCTCAAAAGAAATAAGAAGAAGAGTCAACTTCAAGTTCTGAAGAAGAAGAAAATTCAAAATAATAAACTTTAGAAGAATATAGTGTAAGAGAAAGTGAGACTTCTAAGGATAATTTGGACAAAATAAAGTTCAACAAAGAAAGGAACAATGCACAAAGAAGAAACATAACATATGGAACAACAATCAGAATAGGTTAAGAGAGACGAAGAGACCAATGAGGTCAAGACAAAGAAGTTTCAATGGATGATTTTTCTCATGTCACATATTTTGGAACATGGCTTCACAATGCAGGACACATGAAATACAAGAAAATGAGAACTTCATAAACAAGTAACATTTCCATGGGTATTGCTACTCATGCAATCAGTTTGGTCACAAGGCAATGAATTGCAAGGTTCATGATAGAAAAGGATATGGCTTCACCAAGAGAAATCCCAGGACATTTGCACCTCCAAGGAATAATAGCATTAAGTGTTATAAATGCAATAATAACGGACATACAATAAAATGGTGTAGAGCAGACATTCTAGAATTAAATATGGACAAGAATAAGAATAGAAATAGTAACAAGAACAGGAATATGGACATGGATAGGAACAAAAATAGGAATAGTCAAAGAAATAAAAAGGACAATATGAGAAGGAAAGAGGATAAAGGTAAATACCAGTGCTTCCTGGGAGTAGAAATACTCCCACCCCATAATTAACCACCTCAAGAGGAGGTGGGGGAGATGCTAAGCTAAGAGACTCATTCTTAGCCCCAAGCCCCAAAGGTGACCCTTTCCCATTAATTTCAAAGGGGGAGAGATTTGAGTAAGCGAGAGATATTTGGTTTAAGGAGAGAGCATTGCGTGAGGGGGAGCAGAATAAGGAAAAGGTCAAGTGTTTGGTAAAAATAATTTGAATTGCCATCAATGACAAAGGGGGATATTTTTAGAAATTTTGAATCATAAGTTATCATTGATGTCAATATTTTAGCACCATTCAATGGAAGCTTCAATGGGTAGCATCAGTTTTAGGTTCTCCAATATGTGCAAAAGATGGCCCATTTTTAGGAGATCAGATGTGGACCAAAGTGCAAAAGAAGATGCCCAAGTAAATAATATTATAAAAGGAGGTTTTAAATTAATTATAAATTAATTAATATAATTTTTATTATAAATTAATTTATAATTTAATTTACTTAACCTAAGTTATTTAAATTAATTATTAATTAGTTTTAATATTAATTATATGCTTTTGGACAGATTAGTGTAAGCTTTTGTGGAAGCTTACAAGGTATATTTGAGATAATATTTTGAGAATACTTGAGACCAGAGTTGATTGATTGATTTGTTCAAACCTTGAGTTAAGGTTTGGGGCAGATCTAGAAAAGTTGATTTGTGATTGATTCAAGCTTTGTGTTAAGGCTTCAGGACAAATATTGAGAATATATTTATGCTATATCAAAGTATTGTGTTTATTATAGATTTGAGGTTATATTTTTGTGAATATTTGAGGATAGGTGTGTGCCAGACCAGAGACAAAGATTGAGCAGATTTGAGCTAGAATGAAGGACTGTGTTTAGTGCAGATTTGAGATAGAGCTTTGAAGGTGATAGAGTATAGATAATGAAAGTATCTATTGGATAGAAATCCATTAGCTAGGGTAGTGAGTATAGGTGTCATCAGTGTATAGATATCCATTAGCCAGAGTAGTGGGGACAATAGTTCTTCTAGAAGATCATCAATTAGAGCTAAAGAGAAAGGAATTCTCCTATGGATAGATATACACAAACTTTATTAGAGTATTGGTGTCTCCTTTGGATAGATATCCATAAATATTGTAATAGGGAAAGGATTCCCAAGAGATTGATTGAGAAAATTTTAGTGAAATATTTTATTCGTGGAGTAGCCCACATTGGGTGAACCATGTTAAATTGGTATCTCTATTATGTGTGGTTATTTTTGCATTACTTCGATTACTGCTATTAATATAGCTATCATTACATTACATAATATTGATTGAGAAGGAAAAGTAAAAGGTGGTCTTATATTGTTCACCCCCCCATATCAGTATAAGCTTGTGTTCTTCAATTGGTATCTATGTAGGTTCTTTTGGAAGAGTTTAATATATTGAAGAAAAAGTTTCTAGAACACAATGGAGTCTAATAATGTGTCCTTAGATAATTCAACACCAATATTTGATGGAAGTGATTATATATATTGGAGTATGAAAATGAAGATTCACCTGATGGCACTTGGTAATGAAATTTTGGAAGCAGTTGAAAATGGATACATACCACCAGTTGATCCACCTACAAATAAGGAATGTAAGCTTATACAACATTACAATTCAAAAGCAATGAATGCAATTTTGAGAGTTTTGCATAGAACAGAGTCCATAAAATTTATGCATTGTAAATATGCAAAAGGAATTTGGGATAAGTTGAAAAGTATAGATGAAAGAGATAAAGGTGTCAAGAAGGCAAAGATACAAAATCTCAAAGGACAATTTGAAGAGTTAAGAATGAATGATGAAGAAAATATTAGTACTTATCTACTTCGAGTTGATGAGGTTGTTAATGCTATGTAAGGACTTGGAATTAATGTTGAATAATTAGATGTTTGTGATAAGGTCTTAAGATCTCTCCTAAAAATATTTAGTGAAAATATTTCTGCTATACAAGAATCAAAATATGGTGATTCTTTAAAAAGAGATATGTTACTTGGTATTCTCACAACCTTTGAGTTAAGAACAAAAGATGAACCTAATATTTGGAAGGAAGAAGCCTTTAAAGCAATTAATAAGACAAAGAGTAAGAAGTCAAAATTGAGCACTGAGTCATCCAGTGATGAAGAAGCAAATTATGGTGGAAGGAATAAATATTCAAGAAGATTTAAATATTCAAAACAAAATAGATGTTTCAATTGTGGAAAGTATGGTCACTATGCAACTGATTTTCAAGAAATTAAAAATAACAATAATTAAGAAAAATAGGATCACAAGAACAGGGAATCAAAAATATTCAGGTATCACAATAAAGGCAAGGATGGACAAAGCAAACAAGGAAATAAGTTCTTTTAGGGACAAAAGAGGAGCTACTATGCAGATAATGCAAGTAATTACTCAAGTTATAGTGATGCTAGTTCTTCAAGTAATGATTAATATGAAGTCCTATTTTTGATTGAAGAAAAATAAGTTAAGAAAAGATCACCAATGATTCTCAAGTATTTTAGATGTGGTAATTTAGGACATCTTGAAGATAGTTGTACAATAAATGGTTTTAGTTTCAGTGATGATGAATATGAGTATGCACTTGAAATACCAGAAGAGAATATTCTAATGGAACTAGAAGAAGAAGAAGGTGATCTTATAGAAGACAAGTCAAAAGAAAATGAAGATGTATACAAAGGCAAATAAATAGAGGAAGAATCAGAAAAAGGATTTGATCTTGAATGAGATCTCATTTATGCTCTTAAAACTTTAAAGGAGGTAAGAAAGCAAAACTCCCAACTTGAATTTTAGTTTCAAGAATGTGATGAAGAAAGAGAAAAACTTATAGAGGATATAAATAAGTCAATGGCTAAGACAAAGAAGTTCAAGGATAAGCTAGAAGCAAAGGTCTTAAAATGTGAAAAGTTAGAACAAGAAGTAGTTCTATTAAGGTAAGATTTAGAAAAATCCAAGGATAAACTACATAAGTTTGGAAAGAGTTCAAATATTGTGGATAAAATAATCAAGGTACAAAGAAGATCAAAAAACAAAACAGGTATTGTTTTTGAACAAGCTCAAAAGAAATAAGAAGAAGAGTCAACTTCAAGTTCTGAAGAAGAAGAAAATTCAAAATAAGAAACTTCAGAAGAATATAGTGTAAGAGAAAGTGAGACTTCTGAGGATAATTTGGACAAAATAAAGTTCAACAAAGAAAGGAACAATGCACAAAGAAGAAACATAACATATGGAACAATAATCAGAATAGGTTAAGAGAGACAAAGAGATCAATGAGGTCAAGACAAGGAAGTTTCAATGGATGATTTTTCTCTTGTCACATATTTTGGAACATGGCTTCACAATGCAGGACATATGAAAGACAACAAAATGAGAACTTCATAAACAAGTAACATTTACATGGGTATTGCTACTCATGCAATTAGTTTGGTCACAAGGCAATGAATTGCAAGGTTCATTATAGAAAAGGATATGGCTTCACCAAGAGAAATCCCAGGACATTTGCACCTCCAAGGAATAATAACATTAAGTGTTATAAATGCAATAATAATGGACATACAATAAAATGGTGTAGAGCAGACATTCTAGAATTAAACATGGACAAGAATAGGAATAGAAATAGGAACAAGAACAGGAATATGGACATGGATAGGAACAAAAATAGGAATAGTCAAAGAAATAAAAAGGACAATATGAGAAGGAAAGAGGATAAAGGTAAAGACCAGTGCTTCCTGGGAGTAGAAATACTCCCACCCCATAATTAACCACCTCAAGAGGAGGTGGGGGAGATGCTAAGCTAAGAGACTCATTCTTAGCCCCAAGCCCCAAAGGTGACCCTTTCCCATTAATTTCAAAGGGGGAGAGATTTGAGTAAGCGAGAGATATTTGGTTTAAGGAGAGAGCATTGCGTGAGGGGGAGAAGAATAAGGAAAAGGTCAAGTGTTTGGTAAAAATAATTTGAATTGCCATCAATGACAAAGGGGGATATTTTTAGAAATTTTGAATCATAAGTTATCATTGATGTCAATATTTTAGCACCATTCAATGGAAGCTTCAATGGGTAGCATCAGTTTTAGGTTCTCCAATATGTGCAAAAGATGGCCCAGTTTTAGGAGATCAGATGTGGACCAAAGTGCAAAAGAAGATGCCCAAGTAAATAATATTATAATATTTTTATAATATTATAAAAGGAGGTTTTAAATTTATTATAAATTAATTAATATAATTTTTAATATAAATTAATTTATAATTTAATTTACTTAACCTAAGTTATTTAAATTAATTATTAATTAGTTTTAATATTAATTATAAAGTTAATTTATATTAATATTTTTCCCAAAGGTGGGTTATTAAAATCATAATTCGAATTTTAATTTGAATTACTAAAAGCGTCGACGTGGGAGAAAAATCAAATCATGTATAAAAAGGGGGATCCACCCACCTTAGAACTTACCATGCCTTCATTCAAAAATTATAGTGGACTTTCAAGAAATCAAAAGGTGCACGAGGCATAAGGTGGAGGAAGTGATTTTTCCTTCACATGGGGACTATAGCCCATGCGGTGTGCTCCCAAGTGCTAAGGCACTTAGGCCTTAGGGGGATGCAGATCGAATCACGCCAAAATACATTTTTGGGGAAAGGAAGGTATGCATTGGAATTTAGGCACCGAAAATTTTGGAAGTGGTTGTTGAAAAATGAGAAATTAATTTTTGCATTATATTTGGTTTATAAGGTTGCATGGGGAGTCATAGGGGTTATGCAAATTAATTTTTTTTATTTCATTTGCTTTAATGGTTGGAAAGAGTTGTAAGGTGTTTGTGAAGTGTTGGATATTATTTTAAGTTGAAGTTTATAAGGTGTACCAAAGAAATTATTTTCCATGTATGGTATGATGAGTTTTATTTTTAAAAGGAAGTAATAAGGCATAAATTGAGTTGTGATTATTTTGTGTCTAAGGAATATTTTTGAGAAAGTGTTGAAGTGATATTATTGTGTCTAACCATTGGAATTGGAAATAAGGAAATTGTGATTAAGACAAGTTTTTCTAAAAGCACCTTTACATCAAAAAAAAGGTATTGGTATTTTCTTCCTAGTGAGTGATTGTTGAATGTTGTGAATGCAAAGTTGAAGTGAAAAGGATCGGTTGGTAAGCATTGTTGAGTGTGTTTTGAATTAATCCTTCAAGGTTTTCTATAATTGAGAGTTGTTGATAAAACCTTATTTTTTAAGAATTGTTGTTGAAGTGATTGGTTGAGTGAAGAACTTGAACTAGGGTTTGCAAAGATCATGAGTATCATTTTTATGTGAATATTGTTTGATAAGCATTGTTGGAAACATTTGAGTGAGTGTTCATATACTTGGACTAGGGTTTGTAAGTAAATATTAATTGGTTGAGAAGAGTTGGTTGAGCCTAGTCAAGTTGATGTGTTGATGTGATTGTTCAAGTTCTGTAAAAATAAATTATTCTATATTCTGAATTGATTTGAGAAAGAGGTTGAATTTTGTGATGAATGTGAAACATATTGAGTCTCTAAAAAGTATCTATATGTTTCTATAATAAAAGAGATATTGAAAGTCATTTAGAATTTTGTGAGCTTGAATCATATTGAGTCTCTAACAATTATCTATATGTTTATGTGGTAAAATATTGATTGAAAGTGATTAAGCATTGTGATGAGTGTGAAGCATATTGAGTCTCTAACAATTTTCTATATGTTTATGTGGTAAAAAGAGTGATTGAAAGTGATTGAGTATTGTGGTGAATGTGAAGCATATTGAGTCTCTAACAATTCTCTTTATGTTTATATGATATTGGTCAGGTTCTAGTGAGGACTTGTTGTGCAGATTTGGACAAGTTCTAGTGAGGACTTGTAGAGTAGATTTGGACAAGTTCTAGTGAGGACTTTTTGAGAATATTTGGACAAGTTCTAGAGAGGACTTTTGGAAAAATTAGTGTAAGATTTTGTGGAAGCTTACAAGGTATATTTGAGATAATTTTTTGAGAATACTTGAGACCAGAGTTTATTGATTAATTTTTTCAAACCTTGAGTTAAGGTTTGGGGCAGATCTAGAAAATTTGATTTGTGATTGATTCAAGCTTTGTTTTAAGGCTTGATGATGAATATTGAGAATATATTTATGCTATATCAAAAGATTATGTCTATTGTATATTCGAGGATATATTTTGGTGAATATTTGAGGACAAGTGTGTGCCAGACTAGAGACAGAGATTGAGCAGATTTGTGCTAGACTGAAGGACCGTGTTTAGTGCAGATTTGAGATAGATCTTTGAATGTGATAGAGTATAGATAATGAAAGTATCTAGTGGATAGAGATCCATTAGCTTGGGTAGTGAGTATAGGTGTCATCAGTGGATAGAGATCCATTAGCTAGAGTAGTGGGGGCAACAGTTCTTCTAGAAGATCACCAGTCAGAGCTAAGTACAAAGGAGTTCTCCTATGGATAGATATCCACAAACTTGATTAGGGGATTGGTGTCTCCATTGAATAGAGATTCATAAATATTGTAATAGGGAAAGGATTCCCAAGAGATTGATTGAGAAAACTTTAGTGAAATATTTTCTCCTTGGAGTAGCCCACATTAGGTGAAC
Organism: Wollemia nobilis; assembly: GCA_028583015.1. Classification (NCBI taxonomy): domain Eukaryota; kingdom Viridiplantae; phylum Streptophyta; class Pinopsida; order Araucariales; family Araucariaceae; genus Wollemia; species Wollemia nobilis. The sequence continues at coordinate 12,819,959 of JAQPPZ010016936.1, forward strand.
CATGTTAAATTGGTGTCTCTATTGCTGATTTTGCATTGATTTGATTATTGATGTTGATATTGCTATCTTTACATTGCATAATATTTATTGGGAAGGAAAAGTAAAAAGTGGTCTTATACTGTTCACCCTCCCTCTCAGTATAAGCTTGTGTTCTTCAGAGACAAGACCAAGTAGTTAATAACCACTAAGAGTCCTTGAGAAGAATCCATAACCGGCATAATAATAAATCTTCAGTGGAACAATCCATTGAGACATAACCTAACAGTTTTGAAATATCTTCCTCTTCATGTCTTTCTCCACATCTAGTCTTTTCCTAGGCTTCCATGTAAAATTGGATATTATTGTTAAAAACTAAGGATAAATTGTATAAAAAAGAGGAATATGTCCTACTCTATCTAAGTATTTTGCTCTCGGTCAATTTGAATCAAACCAAACATCAAAGTCAGATTTTAGCCTGCAAGAGCTTGGTGTTTCATCACTTCTAATAGCCTGTAATAACTCCATATCATGCTTATGCCCAAGCTAAGACTTAATAATCTTCCCTCCCAATATCTAGGGGAAAATCACTTCTCCACACTTTTAATACTGTTCTAATGGACTCCAAGGTTGGCAAGGCCATCAAAAACCCTATTTCCCTCCCTGTAGGTGTGAGCTATTTGAATATCCTCCATTGATTGGTATAATATTTTAGCCTCTGCTATGATATTTAATATTTTCCTGATATTTAAGAGTATTTATTATGAATAGAGAGTCCCCCTCGATAATCAACTTTTGACAATTCATATTTTCTAGTAATAACATCCCCTAATATAAAGCTCTAGCCTTGGAAAAATTGCAAGTTTGGTCTTTAAGATTTTTTGCAAAGGTAAGGAGAATTGAGCCCTTTTCATATCTGAATAGTCCTCCAACATCTGCAACACGTAGGTTACCTTTGTAAGTGCCATAAAAACTGAATTTAATCCAATCGGAAGGTGGGGGAGCCCATTTAGTTTGTGATCTTAAATTAGGTTGAATAAAATTAGGCTCTCTAGGCCTCAATTTAAAACTATTTTTTAGTTCAATATCCTATTCCTTCTTATTATCTTCCATTAGGTCCAAGATTTGAGATATTTTCTACCATCGTAGAAATGGTTTTTGAAAACACCGTGACTACATATTGTTTTCTATTTTTAAAATCCATGTTTTTTATTTCCAAATTCTCTACATGAGATGGGGTAACCCAAAATACCAGACCAGTTTTAGCCTCATGCCTAGAAATGGTGAAGACCATTGGAGGCTCAAGTCAGTCACACAACATGGAGCCACCCAAATAACTCCTAAGACCTACAAAAAGTTATCCAAAACAACAAAAGAAAAAATATATTGAAAGAAGATATGGTCTGAGGATTCAGCCCATGATCCATAGAGAAAGCACATGTTTGTTAAATACATCCCTCTCTTCTGAATATTTTCAATGGTAAGTACTTTATTATGAAGAACCAACCAATAAAAGATGTTGATATTAGGATTAAGGCCTTTCTACCAAACTTTGAATGGAGGGGGATTTGGTCAAAGTCATGTGTCAATTCAATGTATTATTATCTTTTCATTTTCCTTGATTGAAATAATAAGTTCACAAAATATTTGTATTTCATTAATTGTTCTTATAATATTATTGATAATTATTTGATAATAACCTTAGTGGAATTAACATTAGAGAGTTTAGAAAACTAAATAGAGGTTTAATGTTCTAATCTTATGAGATTCACCATGCTTTAATAACCAAAGTATGTTTAGATAAACCATATATTGAGTAAATATTATGCTCAATAAAGATCCTATTATATAACCTATGATATTGCAAACCTTAAAAACTAAATTATATTTCAAATCCTTCATCACTACATTTATATCATGTGTTTTATAAAGAAGGAATTCTAACATTTCAATTATTTGAAACATTATATTTATATCATGTTCTTTATAATGAAGGAATTCTAACATTTCAATTATTTGAAGTACATTTTAAGAAGGAATCCTAACATTTTAATTATTTGAAGTACATTTTATATTTGACCCACTAGAAACCACATTTTTTTATGTATTAAATTTAGAGGCTATCCTTAGGACAAATCTCTTGCAATTTTATTTTTTAATAAAAACTCACTTTTTTTTTAATTTGTTTCAATAGACAATTTTATATTTTTTAAAATATTAGAAATAGATATATTTGTAATCTATATTGATTGGGGAGTGTGGCACCAGTACCACTAGATATGTTGAATATTAGCAAGGAGCATATTTGAACATATGAAAAGGTGATGAAAAATGTAACAAGTTACTGATTCCTCTCGTATACCCCAATAATAATAATCTATATTGATTAAAAATTTAAACTAAGATAATTTATTAATTATTGACCCTTTCCTTAAATTATTTATAGAACTTATTGTTATTTTATTTTATAATATTTCCTACCATTTTATTTATGGTTATATTTACAATATTTTGTCTGATTACTTGAATATTAATATCCCTTTCACCATTGTTAATCATTGTTGACACCCAAAAATCACACATGATTGTCTATAGGCCATCATAGGCCATCATAGGCCATAATAGGCAATCATAGGCAATCATTGGCCATCGTAGGCTATCATAGACCATCATAGGCTATCATAGGCCATCATAGGCCATCATAGTCATCCGTAGGCGTAAAACCTATAAAAATACACAAAATGCACCCAAAACACTCCTATTATTGAAAGGGCCACCTACAAGCTCCTTTAGGCCACCTAAGTCATTTTATACACCTAATTAGGGTCCCCATGGGACCATTCCCTCCAAAAACCTTAATTATGCTAATTACAATTCTAATTTGAAAGTGACTTTTCACTTAAGTGCACTTTATCACCTAAATAGGTTTAATTAGGGTTAAAATCCAAATTAGCCCTAATCCTACCCTCACACATGTGTGCACCCACTTATTTAGGATATTTCCCAAGATACCTAACCTAACCTCCATCTAACCTATGGATTAGCTAATCAAGATTAACCCTAATCCTAGCTGACACATGTGTGCACCTAGGATATTTCCTTCATGGCACATGAAGGGATGACTAATTATGCCACTTCATAACCCTAACTTCACCATGGTAGAACTTGACCCTAGATTCTAGAATACCTAACTCACTCCTCTAACCTTGGTTCCCTCTATAAATAGAGGGCCATTTCCCTCATTATTCTCTCTCTCACTCTTTTTTCTAACATACCAAAATGCTATTGAAATTTCTCTAGAATACCTTCTTCTTTTTTTACACCCAAAAAAAATAAAAAAACATCACTTAGATCACATCCAGATAAAAATTTATAGTAACCAACTACTAGCAACTAGGTGTGCACCCCATTGTGTGAACCTGAGCTTAGGTTCATATGTCGCCATGCTAACCAGGTCGAAAACAACCTTGCAACTCCAAATCAGGTAGGTATCAATTATTTAGAGTTTTACATATTTTCTTCTAGTCTTAAGCACATTTTATAACATTTTAATCTATATCAAGATTCACAAGTTTCCATGCTAACCTAGTCTACAACAACCTTGTAGATCCAAATTAGGTAGGTATTAGTTACTTACAGTTTTTACAATATTCCCAGTAGTTTTTATCAAGTTTTACTATATTGTTAAGATTATGTTGTCTATTTAAACACAGGTTCTAATCCATGATAGGTCCCAAAATGAATTAACACAATTTTACTAGTTTATATAGGTCTATACAACACTTCCAAGCATCCAACCAGTGGCATTCATACAAAGAAACTCACTTGCATTGAGGGCATCAAAAAGTTTCAGCAAGCTCCTTTGTACTCACATTGAAAGAGAAACAAAAATCTATCTCAAGAGATACTATGTTGTAACATTCTTTTGAAATCAATAATAAAGGCCACTTTGCATATTTCCATTAGTTTTGGAATTTATGTTCTACTTTCCACATGTTACATTCTGGCATGCCCGAAGGTACCTCCACAAAATTGTTTAGAGTAGCTTTCTTGATCTCTAACTCAATATATGGCTTCATTTTGATATTTTAGATACTATAAACACAAGACAGAACATATCAGCACCTTGAAACACAAATCAAGCTTTCAGATCAAAATTTTTAGACTTCAAATATAGTTCACACACTGTCATGCAAACCATGAGTCTGGTTCACATACTGCCATGTGAACCCTACTAAACAAATCTATAATAGCTCAAAATTATAGAGGTCTACAATAGAGAAAGAATGAAGCCCATATGACACCATAAGAGTAAGGTATTATTCTCAAAACCACAATATTTCATCACTCTTTTGTAAATAATTCCCTCTTTCAAAAGTTTGGAAATTTCCTTTCCAAAGCACATCAGTTAGGATTTTAAATTCCTTTCAAAATCATTTAATTTAAGAATTTTAAATCTCTTTCATGTCTTTAGATTAAAATTTTCACTTTCTTTCCAAGTTATTAGAGTACATGTTCATTTATTTCAACATTTCAAATCACTTTCAAATTATATTTTACAACATTAGATAGGATTTTAATATATCTTTACAAATCATATTTAGATCATACTTTTTAATCTTTTTTCAAAATCATCTAGAATAGAGTTTCAAATATCTTTACAAATTACCTTTGGATCATATCTTTCAATTTTTTTTCAAAATAATTTAGATTATGCTTTTACATATCTTTCAAAATCATATTTTAGATTAGGATTTCAAATTCCTTTACATCATTTAGATTAGAAATTTCCCATTTATTTCACAAATCCTCTAGGTAACTTGCATTTTCTTTTTATGTCATTAAATTAGAATTCCAATTCCTTTCTGATGCACATAGATAAATTTCAAATTCCTTTTTCATGCACCTCATATATGTTTTTTTTCAGGCTTCATAGAGTAGATTTATTTTTCCAAAAAGGCATCTAGGCTTAGTTTCATTTCAAAAAGCATACAGGTTTAGTTTTTTTTTGAAAAGGCATCTAGGTTTAGTTTCATTTTTGAAAAGGCATCTAGGGTTAGTTTCCTTTTCGAAAAGGCATTTAGCTATTTTCATGATTTCATATTATCAATAAAAAACACACTATCACACACTCATATTTCATTCATAGTGGTAATATTGTACTTCATCCCCAATCCCCATTTGATATTGGTGATGTTGGAACTCATATCCTTCTAACATCTCACCCCCTATACACCATAGTAGCCCCTAGGAATGGTTTTTTAGACTTCATCACCAGAATATCCCCTAATCTTGAGATTGGTTTTCAAAATTTCATAATCAGAATGGATCTTCAAAGTGGGATAGGATTAGATGCCTTTTTTCACAAGGCTCATATAATTTATGAATAGGTAACTATCGTTATTGACCAAGCTCAACTGAGAGTGAAGCAAGTACTCGAATGGAATAGTATTAGGTATTATATAGTTCCACCTCTTCTCATGAGAGGATTTTGGACTCATTAGTGCATTTCAAGTTCCTCCCCTTTGTATATAATTTTACTGCACCTTTACATTTAGGTCACCATTTGTCTATTCATACATTGTTCGATTTTGTGCACCCTTAGGTGTTGCTGAAGGTTCTGTTCCTATGAAACTCCTATTATTTTTATAGTTTCACCCAACTTCACATGGTATTTTCTAGAGCATATATCATCATAAAAACACACAAAATAAAAAAAAACATTTATTTTTCTTTTCTTAGCACTGATTCCAGTTGTGCCTTGTATTGCATGCTCAAAAAACTAGTTTCAACATATTCACCTGTTAGAAACCCATCTATTGGTTATCTATAGCTTACCACTTTTATTTTTCTATCAGATTCACTATCTAGGTCTAGTTTGCATAGCACTATGCAAACCAGATTTTTGTAGTACATGTTTGCATAGCAGTATGCTAACTCCATTATTGTACACATAAACACACTAAATTTCATGTGTTTATCCAAAATATTACACAGAGCACACCCATAGGTTTATATTTATATTTCTAAATAATTTTAGCACTAAATCATAGTATACAATACCACGCATGTTGTTACTTGTAGTTGAGCATGCGAGAAAGTGCATCTTAAAGAGGAGGCTTCTTGCACCACCTCTAGTCATTCTATTATTCCCCCTCCCTTCATTATGGAAGCATTCACTCTCACACCATAGCTCCTTATTGGTTTTGAGCCATATCACATACACACCATATCCCATGATGAGACCTTTATTTCCAGTAATATTGCTATATCTTCTAGTGAAGATCATACTATTCTTCCTCATTCATCCCCACCTAATCCACCATCCATATTTCACGATCATGTTATCTATACCGCTCCAAGATATCCATATCCATTATTCACTATTGATGAGGAGACTCTACCTACCTCACCCACATATGCTCATCCTTTTATTTAGGAAAAATTTCATTCTCTTATCAAGGATGATCCCTCTTTGCTTAGTCATCCTCACCCTAAGACTAGATCCTCTACCCCCACAATAGCGATGATTTTAGATCCACAGTCCTCCACTCCTGACACAGGTTTTTGTATCACAATCAAACTTGCAAAAATAATTATTGTAACAATAATACTCTCCACTCACATCATCACACTAATGCACTTCCCAAGCACCTCAAAATACACCTTCCCAGCAATCGTATTTTCCATATTCTACTCCAACAACACAAATACCACCTCAATCACAATAATTCATTCCCCAATAGCATCATAAAACCTCATCTTCAAAAATATTTATGGATGCATTCACCACACCTTATTCTCAAAATTTCACCTTTAATGCTTATACTCCTTCATCCCTTCCTCCATCTATGTTCCCCTCTTCCAGGATGTATTGTATACCATATTCCACTCCACTTCTACCTTCATCTACTTCCACATTTCTACTTCCTCCACCATATTCTACAACACCTACATTCTTCATGACCCCTCCTTGGTATTCATCTCTTACTATGCAACCATCACAACAAATCCTTTTGTATCATATATAGGCCTCCCAGTCACAATATTTCCATTCACAATAGATGGATACCTATAGTAGATTATCCCTTATGCTTTTATGTTTCAAATATTCCATTACATTCCCCTTTCACAATGGAAGGATTAACAACTTCTATACCCCCTCATTCTTAGTCTTCCACCACTTTATTGCAGCTCATCGCACCCTCATCACTTGAAATCCAACTCTTACATGACTAATTTAAGATGTTAGATTTGTGCACGACTGGTTACAGGCCATAAAAACCCACATACAATGATTTTTGCAATGAACCCTTTCACCTATTAGTTCTCATTCCTCCTTACCCATATCACTTTGAGATCCCAAAATTTTATAAGTACAAAGGTAAAGAGGACCCTCAAGAACACATTAGTAATTATCACATTACCTGTTATCATCTTCATAGAAGTGATCCCCTCATTTTGCATACATTTTCTCTCTCACTTTGGGGACAATATCTCAATTGGTACAATATTCTCCGACACCATAGCCTATTCACATTTAAATAGTTGGACAATTCATTTCTAGAATATTTTTCCATCAATATAAAAAAGAAGATAATTTTTTTTGACATCTATATCTTGTGATAGGCTAATGATGAACCTATCATAGATTTAATTTCTTGATTGAGATAGATCATCCACAACCTAGTTCATAGCCTCCCATACATCAATCTAGTCAAACTATTTACCAAAATCTATCTTAAACATATCTCTATGCCTTTGTAACTTTATCAATGTTGCACATTTGATGAATCCATTACCCAAGCAAATGTCATTGAGGATATCAAAATCCACTTTGGCAAAATCAAGCTTTGGTAGAATACATATTACAATTCAAAATTTTTCTTTAATCATAATGCTCTGAATCCATCATTTTTTGAACCACCACAGACCAATCAAGTAGCTATAGCCTCTCCATCTTCTTCATAAATCTCACAAATTCCTCCTCCACAACAATATTTATCTCATACTAATGCACCTCCTCTATTTAATCTACAATATGCTCATAGTCCCCATCCTAAATGCCTATATTACAATTAAAATCCACTTTCTAAGCCTCTACCTACTTTATTTCAAAGGTTGTTTTATGTTGATCATGTTACTTTACCTAAAATTCGACCCATAGATCCAAATTGACCCAAACCTCATGGGTAGTTCTTATCACACATTTCATGACTTAGTCCAAGGTCTTATCGATCATGGTACTATTCAAGTTTTAAACCCCCTTGCACCACAAAATCAAATCTCAGTATTTATCAGAACCCATTACCTGAACATTGGGGGACTAATACTCAAGGGTTTAAACCCACTCAATAGGTCCAATAAAGGAAATTCAATCATGTCCACCATTATCCTCCCTCATATGGAGTGGTGGGCATGATTAACATTACTACTCATAACTAGCATCATCCACCGCATCGAGATGTGCCCATTTCTCCATTTCCACCATCACCCACTTCTATTTTTCACCTTCCTCCACCTACATAGCATTCCTTTTTTATATGTTACATTCATAATTCTTCTTTTCCCTAAATCTTCTCTTCCTTCCTCCCTTCAATTTCCTTTTCTTCTTCTATATTATCATCCATTGACCATTTCACTGATCATGTCAATTTTCCCTTTCAAAAGGCTTGAAATTGTGCATTCATTACTTCTAAAATAAGGGTCATATTTGACCTAAATATTCATATATCAAATCATTTCCAAATTTTCCAAAATGTTCATCATTGGATTGGGCTTTAAAAGAGATTTCCAACAGTATAATTTTTGTCCAATTCTAACATCGTTTGGTCCCCCAAACTAAAAAAACACTATGCATGGGTAAAAAAATCTAGGTTCACACACTGCCATGTGAACCTAGGTTCACACACTTCCATGAAAATTTAGGTTTACACACTGCCATGTGAACCTCCAATTTTCTATTCCATTATTCATGTTATGCATGGATATGGCCTTGTATAATATCTGTTTGCCTTTTCTACCATTCTTCACATCTTATTTTTCATCATCCCTCACCTTTTTCATTGTCCATTCATCACATGCAGTAGTAGCCATTCAAAAACTAAACACAATATTGTGCATGATCAATACTCAAACCCTCAATATTAGATGTGGTATTTGTCCAAGGACTTGGTATAATACTATCATCAATTCCCCCATTTTCTAGGGTAAACACAAGAAAAAATTCTATTCTCAATAAAATCTCCAATCTAATCATATTTGGTGTGTTAGGCACTTATGGATGCTGGGGGACTCAAGTGTGGAGGTTATATTTGGGTCATAAACATACCCATTGAATTAATCATGAGTAGGACCCATATATGGTTTACTAGATGACCCAATCAACTCATACACCTCACACTTATCAATGATTAAGTTTCAAAGGTATTCATCCCTTTCAAATTTGGGGTATCTTAAATTGATCATGCAACCCAGATGATCTTGCACTATATTCTTCTAAACCATCATTCATCATTCTACCATTCATCTTCTTAACCTTCTACAATGGCTCTATCCATTTGTTCTACATCCTCCACAACTAGGGAAGTTTATCATCTCTTTCCAATCCATCATTCACAATTTGGAGGAGTTTCTCTCTTTCCACCATACTCTCCACATCTAGTGGATTTTCACTTCCTTGCATCTCATATTTTAAAAATTGGTACAATTTCATCTTCTCCCAATACATCATACAAAATTGGGGTAACTTCATCATTCTCCCAATCCATCATTCAAAACTTGGGCAAATTCACCTTCTCTCAATCCATCATGTAAAAGTGGGGCAAATTCACCTTCTCTCAATCCATCATTCAAAATTGGGGTAATTTCATCATCTCCTAATCCATCATTCAAAATAGGAATAATTTCATCATATTTGAAATCACTCAAAATTCGGGCAATTTCACATTCTCCCAATCCATCATTCAAAATTGGGGTAATCTCATATTATTCCAATTCATCATTGACAATTGGAATAATTTTATCTCCTTATATTGCATCATTCACAACTGACACAATTCATCTCATTTCCACAAAATCTTCATGACTGGTGGAGTTCTCTCCCATATTTCTAAATTATTTTGTAATTAAGGGATTGCATTCCATTTTCAAACCACTTATACAACTAGGAGAGGGTTTTCCATCTTTCCAACCATAGTTATCTTTTTCAGAGTTAATCCTCCTTACACATTAAAACTCCACCACCTATGATTTTTTCATGATGTTTCCACCCAATATTGCACTCATAAATAAATTTCCATCAATTACATAACATTGTTAGATCCTCAAATGGGCATCCCTTTGTTAAATATTGCACCATTTTCATGCATCAACAACTCAATAAACCACAATAGGTTTTGCCACAAACCCCATGGTATTTGACCATCACAATTAATTTCTAGGTTCTAAAGGTTGCACCCTTTGCCTTACCTTCAACAAAATGGTTTTTCCAAGAAATATATTTCTTGAAATTGCGTATTCATCACTTCCAAAAGGAGGGTCATATTTAACCCAAAATTTCCCTCATCATATCATCTCCAAATTTCCCAAAAATTTCACGATTGGATCAACATTGAAAATAACTTTCCAATGGTATATGTTTTATCCAATTCTAACATCTTTTGGTCCTCCAAACTGCCAAAACACTATGCATGGTTCAAATAATCTAGGTTTACACACTGCCATGTGAACCCAATTTTGCACACTGCCATGCAAACCCAAGTTTGCATAATGCCATACAAACCTCACATTTTCTATTCCATTATTCATGTTATGCATGGCTATGTCCATGTATAACACCCATTTGCCTTTTCTACCATTCTTCACATATCATTTTTCATCATTTTTCAATCACATCATCATCATTCCTCACCCTTTTACCTCACCCTCATAAAATCAAATCAATTGCTAGGTTCAAAAGGTTTCATCCTTTTGTCAAAGGTTGCACCATTTACCTCACCCTCATCAAATCAAATCAATCACTAGGTTCAAAAGGTTGCACCCTTTTGCCTTACCTTCATCACAATGGTTTTTCCAAAAACTAGGTTTCTCCAAAATCCTCAACAAAATTTTAGAACATTATTTTTAGAATATCTTAATAAATAGGTTTCTCTAAAAATATTAGCAAAAATTTGGATATATTTTTCCAAAAACCTTAGAAATTTTTTGGATAGGTTTACCCAAAAACCTCAGCAAAATTTTAGATAGGTTTCCCCAAAAATCTTAACAAAAATATGGATAGGTTTTTCCAAAAACCTCAGAAAAAATTTGGATAGGTTTCTCTAAAAATATATAAAAAAAAAATTGGATGGGTTTCTCCAAAAACCTCAGCAAAAATTTATATAGGTTTCTCCAAAAACCTCAACAAAAATCTAGATAGGTTTTTCCAAAAACCTTGGCAAAAATTTAGATAGGTTTTTCCAAAAACCTTGGAAAATTTTTGGATAGCTTTCTCGAAAAACATAGCCTAGCCTAGCATTAGCACAGTCATAGCCTAGCATAGAATACTCATAGCCTAGCCTAGCATAACATAGATTAGCCTAGTTATAGCCTAGCATAGCATACTTATAGCCTAGCCTAGTCATATTATAGCATAGCATAGCCTAGCCTAGTCATATCCTAGCATAGCATAGCATACTCATAGCCTAGCCTAGTCATAGTATAGCATAGCATAGCCTGGCCTAGTCATAGCCTAGCATAAAATAGTCATATCCTATCATAGTATATCATAGCCCAACATAGTCATAGCTTAGAATAACATTCTCATAGCCTAGCATAGCATAACATAGCCTAGCCTAGCATAGCATATTGATAGACTAGCCATAGACATAGCCTAGCCATAGCCTAGCCTAGCAATTTTTCACTTCTTGTGTACTTTTTGGTCTTAGCAGAAATTTTGCTCCAAGGGTTAACTTTCCTTGCTTGTACATTCTTATACATTCAACATTGAAAAAAATAAACATAAAAAATAATAAACATTCCAAAAAAAATGCAAACAAATCAAAACCGTCCATTTGTGACGTATCTTGCATTTCAATTTTCCTCTTCTCCATGAATATTCTACTCCATAATCTCCTACATCTACCTCATTTGGATCTATATCAATGTTGTATGGTCATGATTAGAGCAGATACATACCTTTGATTTGATCATAATTTCATCTTCTCCTTATTATCTTTACCTCTTTTGGATCTCTATAAATGTTGTATGGTCACACTTTGAGCGGCTACATACCTTTGATTTGATTCTATTTTCATCTTCCCCTTCTTCTCTCTACCTCTTTTGGTTCTCGATCAATGTTATATGGTCATGCTTCGAGTGGCTACATACCTTTGATTTTATCCTATTTTCATCTTTTCCTTCTTCTCTCTACCTCTTTTGGTTCTCGATCAATGTTGTATGGTCACACTTCAAGTGGATATATAACTTTGATTTGACCCTATTTTAATATTTGATTTATTCTCTCTACTTATTTTGGTTCTCGATGAATGTTGTATGGTCATGTTTTGAGTGGCTACATACCATTGATTTGATTCTATTATTCTCTTTCTATTTCTCCTCCATTTTACAGGCTCACTTCCATGCCTCTTCCATCATAATCATATACATCCATCAATCACATTGATAACCACAAAATATTGGCATTCAATTTGATTATTTCATGCATCCATCCACACCTTTTGGATTTGATCCTATACATGGAAACCCACATTTTGGGTACACCCCTTTGCATCTATCTGTCTCACTTACTTGGCATTGTAAAAAAGCACATTGGTCGCATCCTACTATGCATTTTAGGTATTTTATCACATCATGTAGACATCACCCCTAGTCATGTTCTTTATCTTCCTTGTACATAAGTATTCCATTGCTCGTATATATCACGTTATCGATCCTATTATCAGCTGTAGGTTAATGAGAAGTCTTTTTTTTGCTCAACCATTCATGGTTAGTTTAATCAACCTATATCGAACGTCATCAAACTCTACATGATTTCAAGACTTTTCCTAGTTGAATCGAGTATGTTCATGAACCACTTACACATTACATCTTAAGCAAACTTTGATTTTAGGGAGGACAACTCCTTGTGTAAGCCTCATCATGTAGTGAATGGTTTCCCCTACTCATCCTATAATTTTATTGATCAAAATACGACCTAGGGATAAAAAAGGGATAAGCATAAGCAAAAACAAAAAATTGGTAGAAAGCAAAAGCCAATGCCCACAAAAAAAACAATAGAAAAAAAGCACCACAAAAAAGAATAAAAAATAAGAGGGGTAGAAAACAAAAGGAAATGCCTCCAAGAGTACTATCAAAATTCTTGAATCCCTTTCATCCTTAGGTCTAAAATAACATCATGGAGAAAATTTCATTGTCAATAATAGGATCTAAGAGCCTGGCTGGCAGTGGAATAGTATTGCAAGCTGTGACACATCTATCATATTAGCAACCTTCTGTTATACATATCACTACATGCTTGTGTATGAGCTAGCTAATTTGGTTAATTTTTCAATGGATTAGTTCAACCTCCCTCAAAATTGATAAATGAACATCGTGTGCACATACAATTCATGAATAATTCAACCTCAATTTTGATAGTTACAATATATTCACAATATTGATTGGCCACTAGTTTAGTTTTATTCTTCACACTATGTCATTTGAGCTCCCAAAAATTCTTTTAAACATCTACTATGCTTGAGAATTAGGATCGTGTAGCATCATCACTGACTTTGTTTGTCATATACGTATTCTTAATCACACTTGCATTTTTTCTCATTCACCACATAGGCTAGTGATTTATTACATCTCTTTCATATGCATCTTGTACATCTCAGTTAGTTTGTACACCCCATGTTTTCTTGTTTCATTTTTTGGTCATTGGTCAATGTACTTCTTCATTTGTTTCTGATTAGCCATGATAAGTAGTATGGTATCCATGCAAGGTGGAGTTCCCTCTATTTTTCTACATTATTATATCCTGTATGTACACAAGTTATCACATATAACATCTACACATCATCATTCATACATACTCATGTTGAGTTAGGTTCATAATACCTAACACACATCATTCATATTGAATATATTTAACAACATGTGCACATTACATACATGTAAAATCACACACATTGTATGTAGGCACAACATAAAATCATCATGCACACCCTTCACAAGGCTTGAAATTGTGCACTTATCACTTCTAAAGTAAGGATTAGGCTAAAAAAGAGCTTTCCAACGATATAATTTTTTTCTAATTTTGATATCATTTGGTTACCAAACTACCAAAAACTGCACATGGGTCAAACAGTCCTATTTTACACCTCACCGTGTGAACTTGGTTCACACCACACCATGTGAACCCTAGTTTGCACCTTGTCATGGAAACCTGTTTTGCACTATTCCATGCAAACCTAGTTTACACCATGCCATCCGAACCTCAATTCACACCCTACTATGTGAACCAACCCTAAACACATCATCTTCATCTTTTCTTCACTTTTGCATATTTCTCTTCCCATTATATTACTATTTGTCCCATTTTTCCACCTTTTTTACCATTTTTCTCTATCAATCGACTCATCACCATATTTAATCCATTTCATAGCCGATTCCTCACTTGAGGAGGTATTCATACACAAATCCACTTTGCACGTGATCACACAATCAAACATCCAAATCATGGATATCGCATCTACCTACAAATTTTTTTGCTAAAGATTATCTCAACATAAATTCAATCCCAATCAAAAAAATTTTAGATCACAAGATTCATGCATAAAACCAAACATGTCTTGATTTTATTCATGATAGTGGCCCTAATCACACTCTAAATATGACACCTGATATGTTTGGACACATCTTGATTTTATTCTGTATATCGACAATGACTACATACTGAATGTTACACCTAATTTGTCCTTACCACTCAACTCACATGATTTAAAAGAATTCATCATGCACTCATCAATCAATCAGAAGCAAAAATTTTAGTAGGCATTTGTTCTATTCATAATTGGCCATATTGCGTTGGTCACAAAAATAAAGTAATGTTAAGTTTCCCTCACAAGAAACCCATACAATATTACAAATGTTATACTAAATTGGCAAAATCACTTGTTCACCATCATGTTTCATCTGAAATCATCCACATTCATCCACCCATGCACTCTTCATATTTCCAATCACCTCACCACCTTCTTCTATAATATTTTTGTACTAAACTATGTCTTACACAACATAATACAAAAATGGGTAAGTGTAGACACCGAAAATTTGCACATGATTGCTTTTAGTCCATAATAGGCCATCATAGGCACTCGTAGGCTATCATAGACCATCGAAGGCTATCATAGGCCATTGGAGTCATCTGTAGGCATAAAACCTTTAAAACTACACAAAACACACCCAAAACACTTCTTATTCATGAAAGGGCCACCTAAAATCACCTTTAGGTCATTTTGTCTATTTAAACATGGTATATAATCCATGAAAGGTCCCTAAATGCGTTAACACAAATTTACAGGTTTAAACAGGTCTATACAACACTCCTAAGCATCCAACCAGTGGCACTCATACAAAGAATCTCACCTACATTGAGGGCATCATAAAGCATCAACAAGCTCCTTTGTACTCAAATTGAACGAGAAATAATAATATGTCTCAAGAGAGACTATGTTGTAACATTCTTTTAAAATCAATAATAAAGGACACTTTGCATATTTCCATTAGTTTTGGAATTGATGTTCTACTTTCCGCATGTTACAATCACATCTATTTTATTTATTATTAGTGGCTTGACAATAATAAGATGGTTATAATCACATAAAATTATATAAATCACATATCTATTATAATTTTTGAAATCATATATAAAATTTAGGAGAATTAATATAAAAGGGTCTCAAAATTAAGAAATTTGTAAGATTTACAAGAATGGATGGATGCAAAAGCATCCAAATTGAGTAATGGTATTTTTAAATATATATATATCTATATATATATATACATATATATATATAGTTAATACAAATTCATAATATAAAAATATAAAAAATAGGAATATGAAATTAAAAGGAGATCGTAATTATTTTAGAAATGATTATTTAGTTTATTTCATTTTCATATATAGAATGGATAATACTTGTAATATAAAGAATAATGGAATTAATCTATTAAATTATTGAATTCCATCGTATAATCTAAAAAATAAGATAAAATACATACATGCTATTTAAATTACATCATTTTCTTTAGAAACAAAGACCACACTTTCAAGAATATACATTTATTAACGATTTTTTTCCTCAAAAAAATTAATAATTTTCATTTCATGTTTGAAAAAAATTACAATGAGATGAGTATTTTATACCCTCATATAGGCCTTCCTAAAACAACCCCATTTAAAGCTATTATAGAATCACCCAAAAATGACTCAAATTTCTCTGAAATATATTGTAGGTCATTTCATGCCCTCATTTACAAGTCCCATTTTTGCCAAAATATCCCATGCTGAAACATAAGAACAAGATTCAAAATGATTATACACTTCCTCAAAAAATTAGCTAAGTCCCAAAAGAAATTTTGGGATTGCACAAAGATAAAATAGAATTATTATGTACTATTTTTGTCAATGATGTCAATGTGATATCTCAAAAGTCCAAAATTATGCAATAGAACATCAATATGGAATGAAGCTAGACTTTCCAAATACAAGGTAGTGCACCTTAAATATTAATCAAGGAATGTGCCCTTACACAAAAGATGAAAGAGAATGATCACATACATATTTAGATGATGACATCAACACTCCCACATCAAGGTTCGAAATCATGCAAGAAGTACTATAGTTGAACAAAACTAGAGTTATTAGTGTCAAAATACCAACAAATTCAAAGAGTGCACAAAATCATAAAACCAAGATATCAGCCAAATAAGAACAAAGTTGGGACTTATCCCAAATTGACATCATCAAAAAATTCCTAAGGTTTGGATTTCTTTTGAGGAACTCTTCAAGTAGATAAAAATCTCGACTTCTATATGTAGCACTCAAAAATATTCCTTTTGGAGCTGCAACTACCTTATTGTCTTTCAAATGTTCAAGCTAATATCATTAAAGTATGAAATGACATATCTAAAAAATAAATTATAGTGGCTTATCCATTTGTAGAAGATAATTTAAAGTCAACAAAGTAGATAGTAGACATTCAAATTCAAGCACAAGATGAAATTTGAACCTGCCACCTTAGCAACACGAGCTTTCAAGAGAGAATTTTTCCAGGTTGTTTTCATAATAAAACTATAACTACCATTGTAAATATTTCATTATAATATTCAAAAAGCATCCCATAAATACACCATGGCACATCTAAGTTAGGTTTGACTCTATAGCATTTACCTAGGTATATGTTGTGTAATTTATATTTCCAATAAATGAGAAGTGATGGTTGTTTGGCCTCCATTGTTGGTGTTATTATAGCATTTTATAAAAAAATATTTATTTTAAATCATTGTTTGTTACACTTTGTGATTAGTTTATTATGTTAAAGTGAATTATGCTATTTGGATCATTGTTAGATTACTTTTCATTAAAGTCTTTGGAATTATTAAGGCATGTAATTGAACTTGAGTAAAATTTTGTACATATTTGAAAATGGGTGGTATGTTAATTATCATTTGGAGTTGATTGTGTTAGGATTTTACATAGTGAATATCCAATGTTGTTATGCTATACCCTATCCATCACCTAGAAATTTCTCTAAAATTTTACTCCTCTCTAACTCTTCCATTTCTTACTTTTAACTCAAACCCTTGTTTTAATTTACAATAATTACAAATATTTTGGCCTAATTTAGAGATTGAACCAATAAGGATATTTTTCATTCAAAATTTAACTAAAGTTTAGGGTGCACTTTATACTCTTAGGAAAATTTTGACCAATAGTTTTGTGGCACACCCAATGGGATGAATTGTGGAAATTTCCCTAGTAAAATTTTTCTCCCCTAAGATCACTCAAATTATTCACCTAGCGACTCCATTGAGTGAAACTTGATTAACAAAATACCTAGTTGCTATTTTATTTTGGTTTTTTATTTTTTATGTTGACAAGGTTAACAACCAAGAATCTTGACAATTCATTATTATTTCTTGAGTTTTTGACTTCTAGGTTAGGGTAAACTAGGTATTTACCTTCAGAGATACTGTTAGGAAGTGTTGATTCTACATATTCTAGTCCTCAAGAATTCTCAAGAACATCTAATTTTGAATTCATGGCTTAAAACTAGCAACAGGTTCCTCAAAATTTCTCTAAGTTGAAAGCTACTAGACCATTGGGTTTGGCATGTATCAATGACATTATTTAGGTATCACTCAAAGTATTTCCTATATATAGTCACATAATAAAAATGACATATGATAATTGCCAAGATATGATATTATTGGTTGTAATTCATAATATTTGAGAGGAAGATATTATGGTCAAACTCCTCGTTTTGTCTTTCAAAGAGAAGATACTATATTAGTATTGTGCACTAAAATATGGAAGTATTCATTCATGGGATGATTTTTCAAGACCCTTTGTTAAATAATTTAATGAGTTAGGCAACCCCTTTTCATTACTTACCCAATTCACTATCATCGAAAGACATCTTCAAGAGGTCATCACTGATTTCAATATAAGGTTTATTAGGACTTGGAAAAGAATCCATCAAGATATTATACATCCTAATACCCTGGTATAAATTCAATATATTAAAACCTTAGGACCTAATAAGGGATTTTAAATAAAGAAATTTAATTTAATGACCTCACCTTAGGTCTATCAAGTAGTTGTCACTACAAATAATGCTTTGATTTATGTAGGAAGGCTACCCCCTAGAGTTATGGTACCATATTTTCTAGAGATTGGCCAACCCACTCAGTAGAAATAAAATTTGATCATGATCACACATATTCCCTCAAGATCCCTATCCTAACCTTAAGGCATTACCTTTGATACCAACCTTACCAGTATTACCAGTCGTAGAGCCAAAAGAGTCTTCAATAATGATAGAGGTACTAACTAGATTTAAAAAAATAAATAACAAGGTGACAACTATCAAAAAAATATACACTAAAATATACAAGACCAAAAGGTTTACCTATGTTGTTAATGATAAAAAATATTCTACTAGTAATGTGGTTGATAAGGCTAACAATATTTGCAATGATCAAGAATCAATATCAAACTTAGAAGGTTTTCCTTGGTGCATAGTATGCAAAAACTCCTCATAACGCTGACACTTGCATGATGTATCAATACCAAGACTAGCTAGGTAGCATAGAAAAAGATAAAAAGGTATAGAAAGGTCAAGTAAACATGTTGAAGTATACAAAAATAGATTATGATAACACAATATCTATTAGAAGAGTGAATATCAATTTTGACTAGGTCCAAAAAGGAACCATTACAAGTAGATCCACAAAAGTTAGGTCCATTATGAGTACTAGCTCATCATAAAAATCCCAAAGAGAAAATGTAGTTTGATTTTGAAAAACCCCTAGTTTAGCCAAAATTGAAAGAAAAAATGCTTCTACTAGAGCCAAAAAAAAGGGCAAGCAAACCTAAAACAAAGGAAAATATGTCTGAGTCTAAGGAGTAAGTCCAAGATAAATTAAGATATCCTTCTATAACTAAATGATTATGTAAGAAGCCACTAAATAATATAGAACAAGTTTTTATGAACCAAAAAAGAAATAAAAGAAACAACCATAGTCATCAAGATTCTACATTATTGAAGAGTTAAAGAAAACCTATTCAAAAGCAAGTATGTACAATGTCCTGATGATGCTTAGACATATTCACATACTTAGAGATTCAATAAATATGACCGATTTTAGAGATGCATCAATTCCATAATATAATTTACCTCAAGACTTATCTCCTAAAATTAAAAAGAATAAGCCACTGCCCTTTTAAATGTCTTTATGAATGGAGGGTTGGATTGTACATAATTACATGATTGATTTTAGAACTACAACAATTGTGATGCCTAAAGTAGTATGTGAAGCTATGGAAATGGAATACACTCACTCATGCCTTATATTTTTGCAATTATATGGTACCCCTATTAAAACAACTGTAATTATCAAAGATATTCCTATGACATTGCATAGGGCACTAAATATTAATGTAATACAAGAGGTGGTGATTGTAGAACTTGAGTCATATTTTTTTCTCTACCTTTCCTAAGTATTCATAGTAAAATTAGGAGGCTATATGTACCTAGACTATTCTCATATGATAGTCCTACATAAGGGGAGACAAATTAAAATCTACCTAGAGAAGCCAATATCATATCATATTGAGAAGATAAAGGAAGAATGTGTCAACATGATCAATAAAGAGATAGATCCTCTAGAAGATATTATTGAAGAGTTCTAGACTGAAGATATATTTTTCTTAAGGATTACAATGCCATGATCGAAATTAGAATTGACACATACCACATGATGTAGCCAAAACAACAAAAAGTCCTAGTTGTGATAAATCAAGAACTTCAAAAAATAGAGTTTTGGATGCTTTACTTTGACAAAACAAAATGCAATAATGGAGCTAGATTTAGGATAGTGTTGATGTATCCTTTAGAGAAAATTACATATTTCTCATATATATTAACATGGAGTTGCAATAACAATGCAACATAATATGAAGCTTTGTGTCTAGACCTCATGTAGGAAGAGAAAATGGGGATTAAATTGCTCTCAATATTTGATGATTTTGAGCTTGTGGGCAATCAAGTAATGGAAATGTTGAGTGAATATTTTTCCCTATTACAAAATTATCACCACAAATAGAGTATTAAGTTGGAAAATATCTCTTGCAAAGAAATTAGATGAAATCACCCATTTCTCCAAGGTTATGGTAAAAAAACATTCATGTATATATGTAATCAATGAAGATTAAATAAAATAGATGTATACCAAAATAAACTCAAACCTGCAAGTGACAGTTAACAAGGGGCATTTGATAGTTCAAACAATGCTTAGCAATTATGATCCTTAGACCTTCAAAATGCAAAAGATTGATTCCTTCTTGTGCTCTTGATATTAGTATGATCTACCCTAAATCCCTGTCAGTAAGATCCTTTTATTTTCAAATTAAAAGGTTCCAAATGCAAAAGTACGTGGAATAGTCCACTTCTTTTTAAATTCCATGCCTTTAATGTGAGGTTCATTTTACAGTTAGTGGATTCAATTTATCTTCATTATAGATATTCCACTATTGCAATGATAGAATTTGGAGTTAGTAAATGTTAGCAAGTTAGAATGTTAGTTTTAATTTGCTTTATTTGCCTTAATGTGAATTTGGCATTAGTAATCCCTCCTAAAATGAATTTTTTCTAAAGATTAAATTGATGTGCTTTAGAGGTGCATAAATTCTGGATAAGGACCAAAATAGAAGTAAATGAACCAAAAATGAAAACTGAATTTCTGGAAAATGGACTAGAATGAATACTAAAACTAAAGCAAACATAAATTCTAGAAGAACCAGAATGAAAAAAATTAAAACAAAAATTCTGGAAATACCAAAATGGAGAAAACTAATAGAAATTTTGGAAATGACCAGAATAGAAATGAATGAACACAAAAATTCTAGAAGGACCAGAATGTAACAAAATAGAAATTTTGGAATTGACCAGAATCAAAAAAATACAACTGAAAGGAATACCAAAATTACTCTAAGTGCAAGAAAAGAAAAAAATAGAAATAGTATCTACAAGGTTAGCTGGAAAAACAAAATGTCATCAAATTTTGGTTAGCAATCTCCTCCCTGCAAAACCCCAAGTTATGAGATAAATCTAAGACAACCTGACCTAATAGACCTACAAAACAAGCACAATCAGATTAGACCAAGTGCGAGACTCAAAGGATAAAATGTATTTGCATTATATTTGACATTCACCTATTGTAACCCATTTAATGGCATAAACAAATAGATACAAGCCAAAAAATAATGCAAAAAAGATACACAGTAAAAGTAGTAGTCCTAGACGTATTCTCCTTTTAGTTTTGCTCACAAAGGTTGCTCTTGCCAAAATGGAAGCATTATATTTCAAAAATAATATTTTCCTACATAAATTTCTAGCCTCTTAAACAAGGCCTCTTTGGACATTTAAGGTTTCAATCCCCTGGTTCATTTCCACTTCTTTTCTAATGCATTGGAGGTATGAAGCCATCATTACTACAAAAAAAAATGAATGAGTTTCCCTCGTTGATCTCTAAAACCTTAAACAATACTGAACTCTTACTCTTCCTTATAACTCCATCTCCTTATAATGTTAAAATAAAAAAAATTAAAAGAAATAAAATATAAACATAGTTTTATATTTTATTTATTTACTTTTTATACCTTTTTAACATTACAACCAACCCTTATGACTCCCATATCATATAATATAAAAAACAAATGAAAACCCTTTTATTTTATTTTATATATATATATATATATATATATATATATATATATTATCACTTAGCCAACCTGATGACTCCCGAATCCTTATAATGAAACCCTTATCCCTTATCATAAAATATACATTCAAGGAGTACAAATATTATCGAACCAGATCATCCCTTTTCGAGGACATGGAGAAAAATACAGAGGTTAAAAATGTCGAATTTCACCTCTCGTGTGCAGTTCGTTTGGCCATGAACCGGCCCCAAAACACAGCCTCAGCATTATCTGACATGCCCTCGGCTTGATTTGAACTTGTGTGCTGAGTAGCTTCCAACACTATCCACGACGACCAACATCCATCCTTGGATGCGCCAGTTTATATCAAATAGTGAATCCCATACTAAATGAACTAAAACAAAAAATTCTTCGGGTGCTCGAATATGTAATTAGGACATCATTTTAGGGTTTCGTCCACCTCTGTGATCTTTCAACGGATACCTTGATGTCATGTTGTATACCTCCGTATATACCATTACACATGGCCAAAAAGTTCAATGCTGACCTGGTGAATGTGTGAACATTTTCTACATTCTTTCCAACTGAGGAATATTTACCTGACCGTTCATCGGTTATCTTCTGTCCACTTTACGTTCAGCTTGAAACCTGCGCTCAACTATCCAAAAATACCTATTGTCCACCCTCTACTCACTATCTTTTTGCTGGCCTCAAAATTCTATTACGCTTGCTGCACTGACCCCGTCCGCCAAGTCTGATCTCTACTGTTGTGAAATGTCCACTCTGCATCTTGCCATAAACGACCACTTCCTCGACGAACAGAAAATTTCCTTTCAATCGAAATACCTCCTATCTTTAAAAGTTGTCATTTTCCAGTAGTATTTGATGTCGCATAGGATCCACGACGTGTCTACCTCATACTGTCATGGGTCTTTATAGTAGGGTTCTCCCATGACCTTTATTATCCATAATACATGCCTAAATAGCCTATCAATACCTCCTTGAGTGTAGACGTGGTGTTTTCATCCTTTGTCACACTAGTGGTGCTTTTCTTCCACATAGCTTACCACTGTCAGCATCCGACATCCCGTCACTTCACACTATCAGTGCCACATCCATGCCTATGAGTTGTCTACGAGGAAATACCCGTGGATCGATTCATCCATATTTTTCCTTGGTTATTTAGCATCGTCGGGCTCTGCGTTATCGAGCTGGATATCCAACCTGCCATCTAAACCATGTTCATGGTTATCGCTGCTTGATGCCAACATGGCAGTCATCCGTTTTTTGACGCGATGCTTCTGGTTTGAATATTTCTCCATGCTAGCCTCGTATCTGACTTTCTGATCACCAAGAAACTTCTCTACGTCACACTCAACTACTATGTCACGGGGCCCACATCGATAACTTATATATGGGGATAAACTCTGACTGCGCTCATATCGCAATAAAGTTGTTTCACCCTACATTCCATACTCATCACTATTGTCAAAGACGTCCTTGACACGTCACATCCCGATGCACCTGACATCCTTCATAACTTACCAACAACCCAATCACCACGTGTACTCTTCTTAGCAACCAACTTCCTATTCGATATGGTATACCACATGGCCTAAATATGCTGTTGTGGCCTCCGTCATGGTATTCCACTTGTCGAGGGTCACGCTGCTTCAAACGTTCATCGTTAATCGATATCACGACACAGTCAGTTGTCGCTATAATAAAACTAGGTGACCGTCGGTGCCCTCGTTCCTTGTTCTCCGTTGATTCTCAATCATCGTTGATGGTGGGGTTGTCGTCCTTAGTCCATCGCAGCATCCCTTTATTTTAAAACCCTGCATATAAAATAGCACGAAACATTAATATGAAATATTTGAAGCCTTATAAAAATAAATTTTATTTTATTTATATTATTTTCTATTATATTATAGTATATAATATAATATTATCTTTTCATCTTATTATAACGTTTTTTTTTGTTTTTTATTTATTTATTTTATTTTATTTCGTTTTCACATTATAGTTATTTTATTTATTATATGTAACATATGACATATATTATATATATAATTATTATTTTATTGTTTTTTTTTTTAACTTTTACATCTAAAAGTATTATTTTTATTTTATTTTTGTTCAATCAATTTTAAAAATTTAAATTAATTCAATTTAAACTCTAAAATTGATTAAATATTACAACAAAGCAAGCACACATGACAAAACCTACTACTAGACCACCCCCAAAGATAAAAGGGAGATGCTCAATCAATGAGCATTCCAATGAAAAGCCCAAAACAAGCAACATCATGAAATAAAGATAATGAGGATACTCGGAAACCCCTTGAAATGATAATGAAAGGAAACATGATCACACACAATCCTATCCCTACTCCAAAGAAAGTCCATTAAAGACGAAATATTCTACATAAAGAGGAACCTTCGACTACATTACATATACTCAGGATGGATCTTATCAAACAAATATCGCTCCCTTGATACCAAGACTCTCAAAAACATAAATAAAAAAGGTGGGTCCCCAAGCTTTGGGGCTAGTTGTGGAGTAGCCACAACAGGAAAGATGCAACAGTAAACACCATTATATAAAATCATACCATAATAGGATATGAGACTTATGGAATTTTTTAAAGCCTTGAATATAAAAGTTATTCCTACAGAACAAAATGAATTGGTTGATGAATTAGCTCCTCAAGGATAAAATTTTTTATCCACCAACAACTATAAGAAAAATTCAAGGTAAAGATTATATTTAGACCCATAGTTTCAGATAGATAAATATTTTGGCAAGTGTTTGAATATGACCAATAGATTGTTGATAAAAAGAGAAGCATTCTACATAGCACAAGAAGATATGCTATAGGAATTCATCCAAGAAGAAGTTATTCATCTAAAAAATAATCATATACCTAAAGGACTAATCACTTTAGAGAGATTTTTTTGATAATAATGATCAAGCAACCAGCCAAATGATGAAAATAAAAGAATAAGCCTTCAAAGAAGTCCAACTTGAACTATGAAAAAGTTTAAAGATCTGGGTACATTTCTCTAGGAAAGAAGTGTGAGTCTATGTTACTTTGTAAAAGACACCAAGACATAGTATCATGAATATATGATGATCTTTGGGTTTATGAAAAAGGGTTATCTAGCATACGATAGAGTTGACACCCAATGCTAAGCCATTTAGGTAGAAGCAGAGGTCGATCAACCTTAAAATAGAAGCAATAATGAAGAAGGAACTTCGTAAATTACTAAATGATAATATCATATATCTAAGTAAACATTCTACATGGGTGGAAAATCTAGTAAAAGTAAGGAATAACAAATATATTTGCCTTTGTGTTAATTTTTAAAATCTAAATAAGGTATTCTTGAAATATCATTACCCCTTACAAACAATTGATCAAATATTGTGGGTTGTAGTAGGAACATAAATATTTTTGCTCCTTGATATTGTTTTAGGGTATAATCATATATGGGTAAAATTTGAAGATAAAAAATGACATTTACCACCAAATGGGAAATGTTTGCATATCATATGATGTCATTCGATCTATCCAATGTCGAAGCAAATTTATAATGCACAATGGACTTTAGTTTTGAATATTTTATCAATAAAATAATCTTGATTTACTTAGATGACATAACAATTTTATCCCATGATAAAAAAAAATATCTAGGTCATCTAGAGATGGTTTTTCAAAAATGTCATAAATTTGAGATATCATTGAATACTAAGAAATTGATATTTGTTGTGCATGAGGGAAAACTATTGGGACATGTTATCTCTAAATAAGTATTGGCTATTTATATAGAGAGAATCCAAACTATTCTGTTTATACCACTTCCCCTTAACAAGAAGGCCTTACAATCATTCTTCGAGTAGATTAGCTTTGTCCAAAACTTTATTTTTGAATTTGCACAAATGTTCAAACCTATGACAAAACCCTTGAAGAAGAATGTAATATTTGCATGGGAATTAGAAAGGAGAAATAGATCAATCCAAATTTTAATAGAAATTTTATTCTATATGTCTATAGGTTGATGATAGTTATGTTACAGTTTTGACTCAAAAAGAAGATAATTAAGAAGAACATATGATATCTTTTTTTAAGTCAAACATTGCACGATCATCAAAAGAACTACAAATTCATAGAAATGTAGGTATTTTCCATCATGAAGTCACTTAAAAATCTCAAGCATTTTGTGTCTCAAAGTAGGACAATAGTTTATGTAGTTCACTTAGATGTCAAGAATTTCATTCTTCAAGGAGAATTAGGAGAAAAGAGATTTGGATGGATCACTAAAATACAAGAGTACAACATTGAGATACATCCTACTAAGCTAGTAAAAGGTAGGGCCTTATACTGACAACTTGCCACTATATCAAAACGAGAGTACAATATGTGTATAGAAAACAATGTTGAAATAAATCCTATATATGATAACTACACAAAGAAATTGGATTGTATTGATAAACTAATAAATTATTTTCAAACAAGTAGATATCCAAAAAAATTAATACTTCACAAAGATGCAGATATAGATTGTAAGCATCAAAGTACATCCTATTACCGAAAGGATTATTTTTTTTGGTAGGTTAATTAATTTTATTTCAAAAAGGGTATTTGAAAGGCACCCCAACGCCTTTTACATCAAAGGATTCAAGAAGAACACTACAGAACTAGCTTGAACTGAACAAAGCAAAACTAAAAGGCCAAAGGCCAGAACAACCAAGAGAAACCTTCCTCAGGGACAGAGGAACAAAGAGGATCAAAAATAGAGACTGACACCCTTCATCCTTTAACAAAAACCAATAGTCCTTCGGAGCAGAGGAGCACTGTTTAGAAAAAAAGAATGATCAAAAATCCAAAATAGAAAAAAGTCATAGATGCAATCAAGGATTAACATCAATTTGCAGAGTAGAATTATCATCAGTTTCTAGAGCTATGTCCTTTGCTTCATCCTTCAGGATGTCTTTTGGGCTGTCCTTCAGACCTTCAAGGCATGCTTCCTTAGAAATTTCCATGACATCATCATCTTTAACCACGTCTTCATCTTTGATGCCTCCTTTGGTGTCAGAAGGGGCTTCAACAGCAGAAATCATGGAGGAATCATTGAAGTTATCACAGAAGAACAAAAGGCTGAGGTTATGCCTCTATTCTTTAAGGCTAGCAATAGCCTTACCAATAGTAGTATGAGTCATATCCAGATGAATAATAGAGGTAGTTGTGGCATGAACAACCAATTTGTGAAGAAATTTTTCCACCAGGTCAGGGGAGGAAGATTGAGCTTTAGAAGGTTTGCCTGAAATGGAAGGTGGGGTTCCAACTAATTCTTTGAGCTTCAGTCTCTATGAGCTTCTAACAGGGGTGGTTTCAATTTTAATCTTCTTCCTAGTGACAGGCTGAGGCTTATCATTTTTGTACTTCCTCTTGGGATTAGAGGGTTTGGGGCTCGGAGTAGAGGAAGAGTTCTCCTCCTCAGAGTCAGGAGTGGGAATATTACCTTTAGGGAATTTGAGGAGGAGATAATGGTAAAGGACCTTGAAAAGCCCTTGGTGGTAGGGTAAGACATCATCCTTTTTTTGGGTAGACACAATGGTGTAATCAATAGACCAAAAAATTACAGCAGGGATATTCATGGCCTTGGCATCACGAAAATGGTTGACATAAGCTAGGTGGAAACAACACAGTTGTGAGTCGGGGTTATCACACGTTAAGTATTGCATTACAGGAACAAGGATTTGCTGCAAAGGAGGGGAGATATGTTCATGAAGCAAACCTTTTTTGTAGTTTTTGTAAACTTTTGAATTCTTCTCGAAGAAGGTCAGCTCCGCATCCCAGTTGTGTTTGTTGCATCGAATTACTTTGCCTTCCAAGGGTTGACCTATTAAATCTGCCAGCAACTCAAAGGTAATGTGGAATTGAACATCATGGATCATGACAAAACCCTTGTTCCACATTTCGATAAAGGCCTTTGTTATGTTGTCATCAACCCCAGTGAATAACTTGAAGAACTCAATCAAGGCCCTATTGGTTTTGTCTTTCCACAACTCTCTAATCAAAGGGTTGAGCTCGAAAATAGCTGGTTCAATGTAGATAGGTTTGCTTTCTTTCATTATGGTTGGCAAGGGATGGTACAAATGAAGGTTAGGTGAAAGGATCAGAATGGGCAAGATTGGAAAGGAAGGAAAAGGCTCGATGGTGAACAGGGCATGCGACGAATCAGATAACAGGGTGGCACTATCGATAGGACTCCTGATATGGAACTAGAAAGACAACATTGAAAAGGAAATAAAACCTTCACCATGCAAGGATTGGCTAGGGCAAAGGTCGTAATGGGAATTTAGGTGTTGGTTGATGGGCCATCCAATCGAGCATAACAGGTTCAAAAGAGTAGCATGACCATTCGAGATACAAAGGAAGCTTAACCAGAAAGAAACCTTGACACGAGACCCAGGATTAGGGAATGAGTGATTGTCAAAAAGTTTGAATATGGATCTCGAGGATAGGAGATTACACATATCAAGGCAAACAAAAATGAAATGATTAAAATTCATGCTAAAATTCACCTTGGGGTAACAAAAGCAATCAATTACCCAAAAAATATTGTAAATTTTAGTATAGGCGGTGTGGGGTTGGAAAATGGAGCAAAAGGTTTCGTGGAGCCAATTTCCAATGTAAATCAAGATGGTAGGATTAAGACTCATCCAAAGGATAAAAATGCGAACCTTGGACATCTCATGAAACAATGGATGATGAGGACGCACCTTGGAATAACTTTTAGGGCTCAGCATTGGTAATGTGACATTGGTCCCATTTAAGAAGATCATCCACCTCGAAAGGTAGGATATCCATCCACGTTAGAAGTCCTTGGGCACTGACCCCAATATTAGCAAGTCTATCAGCAATGATATTGGCCTCTCTATAAGCATGTTGTATAATGTAATTATGTTACCACTGAAGGATTTGCTTACAATCCTCAACCATTGGTCTAGCCCTCCAACTGCAAGGCTTAGATGTCTTCAGGTAATTAATGATATTTAGAGAATCTCCTTCCACTATGATGTTTCTTGGAATATGCTTGACGAATTGGAGGCCTCTCCAGACTGCCCTAGCTTCAGCATTGTGATTGGTTATGACACCAAGAGGCTCAAAATAAGCAAAGATAGGATTCCCAAGATGATCACGGAGAATTCCTCCAGCCCTCCCATGCCAGGATTTCCTTTGGCAGCACCATCAAAATTTAATTTGACCCATCCCACAGGAGGGGGAATCCATTTGACATTGCTTCTAGGATTTGAAGGACCTACAGATTTGGAGGTATCAAGGAAGATATGGCAAGAATTGAGGATATCTTTCTCAGAGGGAGGACAAGGATAAGGATTGAAAGGAGTAGCAAGGGTATTTTATTTGGCAAAAAGGATAATTTTATTGGCTATGAGGTCAGCCTGAGAAGCTTTTTTGTCAAAAATTCTTCTATTGCGCTCCAACCAAATTTGCCACAGATAATGTTGAAGACTGAATTTACATAGTCCTTTGAGCACAAGATTTTTAAAAGGATTGGGCCACTGATGGAAAAGTTCAACAATGGAAGGAGGCCAGGCCCAAGCCAACTAAAATCTTTGAAGAAGCTTGTTAATCACCATTCTTGAGAAAGGACAAAACAAGAAAAGGTGAGAGGTGGACTCCCAATATGAGAGGCACAGATAGCATCTATTAGGAAGCATAATACCCCTTTTCATGAGATTTTCAGTGGTTAGGATGCGGTCTTGAATGCAAAGCCATGAAAAGGAAGCAATTTTGGGAGTCAAGTATTTGGTCCACACAAGTTTGAAAGGTATGGAATTATCGAGGTTGTTGAGGGAAAGTAAGTAGGCAGATTTGACAGAAAAGGCCCCTGAATCAGTGGGTTCCCAAATGGGTTGGTCCTCAGAAGTGATCACAGGAATTCTAATGGAAGACAATTGGTTGTTTAAACACAAAGTTTCATTGTCAAAGTTTGGGATATTTATCTCTTTCCACCTCATGATTCCATTAGTGGAAGTCATGAAATCAACCACTAAAGGACCATATAATTGCTTGGTGATATTGATAATCCTTTGGAGCATAGGAATCTGGCTGAGAGGAGTATCACCTAACCACTTATCCTCCCAGAAATAAATTGACTTGCCATCACCTAATTGCCATCGGGTTCCTTTTTGCACCAAGGAATGGGCTTCACAAATGGATTTCCAAAAGGTCGATCCGCAAGAAAGAACTTGCCCGTGAAGAAATTCAGAATCCTGAAGATATTTCCTTCTGATAATTTTGACCCACTCAACCTTTTCATTGGAAATAAGTCTCCAAACTTGCTTGGCGAGGAGTGAAAGGTTGAGATGTGAAATCCGTCTGAGACCTAAGCCTCCTTGATCTTTAGGTTTGCACACTTTGTCCCAGGCCACCAGGTGGAATCTGTGTTTATTCTCAGATCCTGTCCAAAGAATTTTTTTTGAATTCTCTCCATTTTGTTGTAGACAGAGACAGGAGCTTTGAATAAGGATAAGAAGTAAACAGGAATGCTTTGAAGACAGGCCATTGTTAAAGTTATTTTTCTAGCTTGAGATAAAATATTCCCTCTCCAGGTGGACAACTTCTTTTGTAATATTTCAATGACATTATCCCATAAACTATCCTTGACATTTCCAGAAAAAAAAGGTAATCCAAGGTATAAAGAAGGTAGACTGCTTATGGAACATTGAAGGATGCTTGCAATCAGTGTCTGTCTTCTCAAAGGAGTATTGAGGAAATACAATTTACTTTTTTGGAAATTGATTTTTTGGCCAGCGGCTTCTTCATAGAGGAGAAGAATTCGTTTGATAATTTTGGCTTCATTGATGGAGGCAAAGGTGGATAGCAGAGTGTCATCAACAAACTATTGGTGAGTAATGGGATTGCATTGTGAAGTAACTTGAATTCCAGAGATTAATCCTGCCTCTTTAGCTACCAATATGGACCTGCCAAGAGCCTCCATGGCGATGATAAAAAGGAGAGGGGATAAAGGATCTCCTTGTCTTAAACCTCTACTGCTCTAGAAATAGCCAACGGGAGAGCCATTGATGAGAATGGAGAACCAAGTAGAGGAGATACATCCTTTGATGAGAGAAATCCAATCAGGATGAAACCCAAACTTGTGGAGGATGGCTAAGAGGAAATCCCAGTTCAGTCTATCATAGGCTTTATTCATATCAAGCTTGAGAAGAAAAGTTGCCTTTTTGTTGAGGGAGCTGGAATGAATAGCTTCATGGACAGAAATTATGCCATCTAAAATAGATCTACCCCTGATAGAGCTACCTTGACATTGATTTATAATAAGAGGCATGACTTCTCTCATACGAATAGTGATAGCCTTGGTTAGGATTTTATAGATGACATTACAAAGGCTAATTGGTCTGAATTCATTGAAGTTGGTGGCATTGGGAATCTTAGGTATGAGAGCAATAAAAGTGGAATTAAAGCCTCTAGGAATTACCTTGGAACCTTGGATTTCTCTTATAGCTTTACACACATCATTACCAACAACATCCCAGAAGGACTGAAAGAATCTAGGAGGAAATCCATCAGGTCCAGGAGCTTTGTCAGATTTCATTGAAAATAGGGCTTCCTTTATTTCATCATCAGAGAGTATTGCTGTTAATTTGTTGTTTATGTTGTCAGTAATAAGGTGAGGGATGAATTGGAGAAAGAAATCTCTTGCAACTATGGAATTAGGTCTATGTTCCTCTTGGAGTAATTGCATAAAGTGGGTAATTCCTTCATTTCTGATTTCTTTGATATCAGTCAACATCCTGCCATTCTGACTTCGGATTTCTTTGATTCTGTTGTAACTGCGATGTCTCAAAGTTGAAACATGGAAAAATTTTGTGTTGGAATCTCCTTTTTTTAGCCAAATATCACGAGACTTTTGTCTCCAAAATATTTCTTCACACTGAAGGATGTTATGATATTGAGCTAATAAGTTCCTTTCATCATCCCTGACTTCCATCGAGCACACTCCATTATCCTGTCTATCTTTTTCAATTATAGCCAACCTGTTTATGATGTCCTGTTTATTATGAAAGAGGTTACCAAAGACATCTCTGTTCCATATTTTTAAATTTTCCTTGATATATTTGAGTTTCTGTGCCAACACAAATGAAGGTGTTCCTTGGAAATTGGATTGCCACCATTGAATAATCCTTTCTCTGAAATCAGGGTGAAGCATCCACATGGCTTCAAATCTGAAAGGAGTTTTGAAAATTTTTGGATTATTGGTATCAAGGAGAATAGGACTATGATCTGAACCTATTTTGAGTAAAGATTGCAGATTTGCATCTCCCCAGATGTCAGTGGCTTCCTGAGAAAAAAGGACTCTATCAAGTTTAACCTGTATTAGTTGAGATCCACATCTTCTGTTAGACCAAGTAAATTGGTTTCCTTTGAGATTGACATCCATGAGATTCTGTTCACTTATAAACTCCTAAAAATCTTCCATACTTTTGGAAAAGGAACCAACTCCCCCTTTCTTGTCGAAAGGAAACAAAGGAGTATTAAAATCTCCAACAAGAATCCAAGGAAGATTTGGGAAAGTACTCCGGATAGATGTAAGATTATTCCATAATCGGGCCCTACCAGTGATAGAGTTTGGAGCATAAACGTTGGTAAGGACCCAAGGAAGATTGTTGTCTTTTTCAACGAAAAGGATGCTCATCATCTCATCAGAGGAGTGGATAATATTCCCTTCCATGAATTTTGGGTTCTA
Source organism: Wollemia nobilis (assembly GCA_028583015.1). Lineage (NCBI taxonomy): Eukaryota > Viridiplantae > Streptophyta > Pinopsida > Araucariales > Araucariaceae > Wollemia > Wollemia nobilis. Next base: position 12,853,227 of record JAQPPZ010016936.1, read on the forward strand.
GAGACATAAGAGGCCTCCAGAAGCCCCATTAGCTTTGCAAGCAAAGGATTCATAGTGCTTCCAGATATGATTACATATATTTTTATCAAGAGATTCCCTGATCTTGGTTTCTTGGATTGCAAAAATTGTAGGTCTTACTTCTTTCCTTAATGATTTAGCTAACCTTTGTTTGGCCAAACCATTAAGGCCTCTCACATTCCATGAGAGGATCTTCATTTAGAATATTTTGTAGCTTTTTTGCCTCCCTTTCCAGAAGATTGGTGAGGTTTGGTGCACTTTGGTTCTTCTTTCGAGATGATGCCCATTGAAAAAAGTATTTTCTGAACCCCATTAGCAATATCTTCATTTGTTCCTTGCTTCCATTGATCATAATTAGTGGGCCTTCCTCTTTTTTTCTCCATGCCACAATCAATAGGAGATTTTTTATGGCTTCTGGTGATTTTGGGACTGAAATTTTGCACAACAGGACTTGAAGGTTCAAGGAAAAAGAGGAAGGAAAAACACACCAAAGGAAAAAAAGAAGGGAGAGATGCATTAGAAGTTAAGGAATCAAGCTGACCTTCCAGTGAATGGGATGGAATATTTGGAGTAGATTTAGGATCAGGATTAAGATTTTCATCAACATCAGCTATGGGGTCATGTTCCAAAATAAAATCACCAAGAATTTAAAACTTGTTAGGGAGAGCGAAGAGACTGACCTCATTGGTAGCAGTAGTAGGGTGGGCCATCTATTTCCCTTTGTCGCTTGGAGAGCTGATGGAGGAGAAAATATTGGGAGCTTCATTATTCCTTTGATCTTTGACAGGTCTGTAAACTGCTCCTTTAGGAGGAAGGAGACACCTTTTATCCTTTCTAAACGGAGTCAGAGACTCCTTTCCTTTGTCCCGGTTGGGATGAGCATGATTTTATTCAGTTGGAGATGTCTGCTTTTTGAGTAAAGGACACTGAGCACGCAGATGCCCTTGAATTTGATAGTGAATGCAGAAAGGAGGCTTGTTTTCATACTCAATGGCCTGTTTGTGAAGGAATGTTCCATGCTCCAACTCAACAAAGGTAGGTAGAGCAGAAGCAATATTTGCATTGATACAGAGATGGGCAGCATGCATCCTTGTCCTCGACAAAGTGACTTTGTCAATGAGGAGTAAGTCTCCAATGGTAGAAGCTATTGATTTGAAAATTGATTCCCTCCACAAATGCCAAGGAAGGTTAGGGAGTCTGACCCAAATAGGAGCATAATTAATACTTTGGGTTTCAGGGTCAAAATCAGGTGACCATTTCATCAGAAAAATACTTTTGGTCCCAATGAACCAAGGTCCTCCAGACAGGATGAAGTCAGCATCCTCTTTGTTGTTAAGTCGAATGCCAAAAAAACCATTGGAAAGACCAAAAATTTGGAGGGACCCTTTAAATTTCCACCTTGGGATGGCCCATCATCTGATAATGTCAAGGCTGGGATTACCACCCACAACTTTGCTGACCAGAGAAAAGGATTCTTCGGCTAGGAAAATTTTGGCAACATCAGAAGGAATTTTGACTCTATTTCTTGAAACCTCAAAAGGAGGGGGGGAAGCAGCAGAGGAAAAGGAAGAACTACCTAGAACCTTGGCAAAGGAAGGTTTAGGGTCGGATGGGATATCATCTGCCCAATGGGAAGGAACACCTTTAGAAATAGAGTGGTGCCCACAAATGGAGGAAGGTTTAGAAATAGCAGATACCTCCCACCCAAAGGAGATTCCAACACCACTGGCACTGGGGTAAAAAACTACCCGACAAGGGGCCAAAGGATGCTTTAGTCATAGGCTTTCCCAAATCTTGAAAAAAATGTGAATCACCACCTGCACTACTAGAAACCAGACCTACGTTACTAAAAATCAGATCCTTAGCCTCAAAGGAAGAAGGATTAGCTATCTCAGTAGGAGAGGCAATAGTAGGCGAGCAGAACAGACTTCCTTCTTGCCAAAAATTTGAAAATGATCCTTCCCGCCTTTAGAATTTTGAAATTTAGAGGTCCCACTATCATATATCATAGCCATGCTAGCACTTTATTATGCCCTTGTTCAGGGGAAATATTACCTAAATGATTATTAAGAAAATTGATGGGGTTCTTTTATGTTGCATAATGTTGGAACAATCCAAAATACTATTAAATAAATTTCACTAAGGTCTATCTATGGTAAGACCCCAAGGTCTTACTATAAAATTATTAACAAATTAATGTAAATGTAATCGCAGGCCACTCAAAGGGGGCTCCCTTGTAATCGCTTTGCCACTATAGGGGGCTCCCTCCTTGGAATCTATGATTCTTATTCTTATTATTCATGGATGATTTGATATGGATGGCCAACCTAATATATATATCTACCCTAAAGCTACGTTGGTGAAGAGACATGATGGTTCACGTATGAAGAGACGTGATGGTTCACGTTATGAAGGGTTGTGATGGTTCACTTTATAAGTTAATAATATAATAATTAAATGATTAATAATACTAACTAATACTAACTAATAATGTTAGGATTGAGGATCCTAACATGCCACCCTCCTTAAAAAGAGCTTTGTCCTCAAAGCTCAAAGTGAGAAGCTTTGTCCTTTGTTTTCCAAGAAGGATTTGTGTAAGTTCTTGGACTCTTTTAATGGCATCCTTTCGTAGGCAGGGATATCGAGAAGGATGAAGCATTAGCGGGGGTTGCCAAGAACAATAGTAGAATATTCCTTAGGAAAATCATGATGAGGATGGGAGGGCAACCCTTGGGGTTCCTCAAATACTTCAGAATGATGCATCAAAAGTGATGGTAATGATTTCATATCCTTTTTTGGTTCCTTGGTAGAGCCAACGGAGAAGGAGTGTGTAGTCACTCTGCGTTGGTTCCGAATAGGTTTGGTCATATGGCAAGAACTCACTATTGGTGAGGAAGGTATGTGTAGGTCTTGTAGAGTGCATGTTTGGCTAGCATTGATCACTTTGGGTATGTCTACCTCATCCTTGCTTGGTACATCAATCACTTCTTGCACATCGACCTCATTGTCTTCATTGTAGTGAGTAGGTGCACTGGTCACTTCGGACACAACTACCTCATCTGCTTGCTCTATGGAGAGACAAGGATCAACTTCCTTCAATAAATACAATGTTAGTGTAGCACATTTATGGTGGGGTCCAAATTGTTCATCACAATTATCATAGAGTCCTTTTGCTCGTCGTTCCTTCATCTCCTCAAAGCTAAGATGTTTAATTTGTAAAGTTCGATTAGATTTGGGGGTTGTGTAAGTGCTTTGTGCCCTTCCATTATGCATAGGTTTGGGAGTGATGTAAGTGGTCGATGATTTTTCCATAAGTGGTTTCCCTAATCGTTGTTGTGCATTGATTTTATCTTCAGCTAATTTTTCCAATCCATAGGTTTGCATCATGGTATAGGGATTGAACCTTGTCACCTCCATTCTAATTTCCTCTTTTAATCCCCTAATGAAGCCATTGATGAGAATTGATTCATCCAATCTTGTGTTGTGTTTGGTGATATCCTCAAACCGAGTTTGATACTCACGCACAGAAGTGATTTGATGAAGATATTTGAGCAATTCCCACATGACTGGGTCCCACATGGCTCTGATACCAAATGGTAAGACCCCAAGGTCTTACTATAAAATTATTAACAAATTAATGTAAATGTAATCGCAAGCCACTCAAAGGGGGCTCCCTTGTAATCGCTTTGCCACTATAGGGGGCTCCCTCCTTGGAATCTATGATTCTTATTCTTATTATTCATGGATGATTTGATATGGATGGCCAACCTAATATATATATCTACCCTAAAGCTACGTTGGTGAAGAGACATGATGGTTCACGTATGAAGAGACGTGATGGTTCACGTTATGAAGGGTTGTGATGGTTCACTTTATAAGTTAATAATATAATAATTAAATGATTAATAATACTAAATAATACTAACTAATAATGTTAGGATTGAGGATCCTAACAATCTAGGAGGCATTACTTAGGATAGACAACCATTGCTAAAAATATTTGAGTCAAATAATATTGGTCCACCATCTTCATAGACAATTTTAATATAGCTAGATTTTGTGAGAAATGGCAATAGTTATTCAAAATAATAAAAATATTGCATTTCTTCCATAACAAATTATAGCAAAGGAACCCTTTCAATGGTGGGGTTTAAACTTCATAATAATCATAAATTCAAAATTATTAGTAGGGCATCAATATGTGCTCATACCAACAAATTATTTCACTAAATGGGTTGAAGAGGTGGCCACAAATTTTACCAATTGGGATATAGCAATTGAATTCTTAGAAACAAAAATTAGAAGGTTTGATATCCTAAATGCCTTAGTAAAAAATAATGTATTTGCTTTCATAGGGGAAAAATCATTGATTTTATCAGTAAGTATGAATCTTACCTCAAAGTATCATAAAAATACTACCCATAAGAAAATGTATTGGTTGAGCCCACCAACAAGAACTTATTAAAGATATTAAAATATATAGTTGAAGAAAACAAAGGAAATTGGTATTTTATACTTGATTTAGCTTTATGGGAAGATCGAATAACAACAAAGAATGCATTGAAAGCTTCACCGTATTCTTTGACATATGGAAATGAACCCATCATTCCCTTACACTTTGAACTCCCTACTATAAATTTGATAGATTGTAGAGAATTTCTAGATGTTGAAACCACAAAAGTATAAATGGTAGATATTATACTCTTAGAATAACAAAGAGAAAAATCCTATGATAACTTTCAAAAAATCAAGTTGGAATAAAGTGGTGGTTTGAAAAAAAGCTACATTTCAAGACTATCAAGTTGATGACCTCATACTCAAATGGGATGAAGAGAGAAATATTTTGAAAACACACCAAAAAGCTTGATTCTTCTTGGTCTAGGCCTTACCACATCACCACTAAACATGAACACAATGCATATGAATTGTTAAACTCTAATGACCATATTTTGTTGATACAAATAAACAACCAATATTTAAAGTATTTTATTTAAAGTTCCACCACCTTTGTAACATATATACATAGAAAGGTAGAAAATAAATGAGCTGCAATAATTTTGAAAATCTAAAATCCCATTGACTAAAGCAAACAGCTAGTTTATGATGACTTTTTTAATTATTGCATAATTAACTATCAAATAAGCATAACAACCACAATTCAAAATATGTGTAAATATTTTACACATTTCCAATAAATGAAAAATATAGATTTATAAAGAAAGTAGAAGCATGCACCAAATATTGTTATTACTATGCCAATGACCAATTTCATGCCTTTTAAAAGGAGCATCCACACTATAAAATCCTCCCACAAAGTCATTAAGAGAATTCCCAAGCTCAAGAAGTGTTTCAAGAAAAATTTGTGCCATAATTTACAATGGCAACTAAGTTGAGAAACAAGCATAAGGTCTAAAATTAAAACTCAAGAGATGGCTAGAAACATAAAATCCTCTACTTAGCAACAAAAAAACATCAAATTGACTCAAAAGGGGAAGAAAATGCTACAAGACCACACTTTTAGAGTCAAATACATAGAGATCACCCTATGGTCTAAACCAAAAAAATATTTGAGAAGTTGTTGAGCAATGAGCATAAGGAATGCCACCTAGTAGCTTAGTCCTGTTTGTTTGGTATTATTTTTTATCTTCCTATATTTATAAGCATGTGCATCCTTATCCTAAGCTAGCATTAGTAGTCCCTTAATTTTAGAATTCTCAGTTGAAGATAGTACAAAATGATAAAGGCCAGGTATTATTCCACCTTACAACCAATCTCCTAATTGATGTGTTTGCATTAGGAGCCAAGACTAGGATATCCCACAAATCCTATATTTTTTAAGAGAAAAATAGGTATTATAACCTCAAAAAACACAAATATAAGGGTAGGTGTTTTAAAAATTGGTTAGATTAGCAACTATTTATGGAACACTGATTCCCATGTTTTACATAAAATTTCTAGACATTTTCTCTATGTTGGCCATCATATTTGGGTTACCTACAAATAAAGAGATTAAATATTATCAAACTTCTATGGTGTATGCCATATCAAATCCCCATTATTAAAATGAATCCTACTCTAGGCAGTCTAATAACCCTATTTTATTTTATTGGTATGGGTTTTTATGTGAAAGAAGACATTATTAACTCACATAATTGTAGATTATGAAGTACGAGATCTTTAAAAATTCCTCATTTTTGGCTTAGCTATTTTTGTATAGCATGATAGAAAGCTTACCTTGGATAAGCATAAATAGAAAAAAATGACTCAAGAAGAAATATGGTCGTAATAGACTAGAAACTCTTGATTAGGTATTATGATTTCTACTATTATTTTAATAGAGAATTCTTTGGACCTACATTGAAGTTGGTATATAGAAAGTTCCTCGATTTTCCTAAACAATATTTGAAATATTAAAAAGTCATAAAATAGAAGAATTTGACTGGTACTTCCTAAACAAGTGAGCCATGTTAAGGCTATACATTTTTTTTGTAATACTAGCTTACTATGCCATCGATTGGGTGTTATCCATGGAATATTATTGGCAAGTAGATGAAATAAATATAACTTATGGTGCATGTGTGAATAAATTTAGCATATGCAAATTCCCTTTTAGTTGCAACCCAAGTATGGTAATATCAAGAGGGGAGGGAGAAATCTTGAGGGCTAAACTTGAAAAGCTAAAGTTACACAATACTACACAAATGGAATCATAATCCAAATGATAAATTTAAAAACAGAATAGTGGACTTGAACAAATGCAATCCACCAACATTCAAAAAGGCCATTTGACCTATTATCGAATAAATTTGGAATAATTTTAAAGATAATGAATTAGATTGTAATATAAACAAGATGTAGGAGTTACCTCCTTGGAGATATTTTTATTAGTTAGAATACGACTATAACCTAGAGAAGAATAAAGAACATAGATTGACACAATGGTAAACAAGATGAGAAATACAAAAGATAAAATTGTGGAATGGTGGATATTCATGTGTGAGCATAGTACACAAAATTCTAGATACCCACTATTAATGGACTATCTTCTCACTTAAATATGATGCAAAGATAAAGACTTGGAAGCCTAAGGAAGAATAAGTTAATCCAAATATGTCAATAGTGAAGGCAAAGAATTCCAAGAGGAAGAGTTCCCAGTACAAGAAGAAATCCAAGAAATAAAAGTTGAATAAATATGTCCTAGAGAAGGATACAAAAGAAAATGCATTTATGTAAAAAGAAGTACAAACTGATGATTCCACCATAATGAATTTGTAAAACCAAATGCCTAAAAAAAGGTTTTAGAATAATTTCAAAAAACTTTAACATTTTTCCCAACTATTCTCCAATAGGAAATATATCCAGTAGGGCTCAAAATTATTAACAAAATGGGATACACTATATGAGACTTGGGAAATCTAGGTATTGTATCATAGGAGATTCTAAAAGTACAACAAAGAGCCCAAAGTTTAGATTTGGGAGTTCCATTTCCTAAATTTTCTATCCCTAAAATAAAAAGGAGAAGACACAAATGATCTACACCCAACTATCCACAAGGGCTAGCACCTAAATTCATGCCAAGGTAGACAAAACATAAAATCTACCAAAAAAAAAGAAATTATTATAGAAATAATACATGAACTAGACCAAACCATTGAAGGTAGCAAAGCATTTTATGTGAGCATAAGATCATATTTATAGAAATTACCAATAATGTAGTTTTCTAGCTATTCTACACCAACAAAAGAACATGAGACAACCAAAATAAATTTTAATCCATTATGGTAGTTAAAAGAAAGGGCCAATAAGAAGCATAATGAAGAACACAAGCTTATACTGATAGGGGGGTTGAATAGTATAAGACCATTTTTTACTTTACTTTTCCAAATAGTATTATCCAATATAATCAATGGTAATATCAATAACCATAAATATAGCAATGCACAAATCATCACACACAATAGAGACACCAATTTAATGTGGTTCACCCAATGCGGGCTACTCCACGGAGAAAATATTTCACTAAAATTTTATCAACAAATCTCTTGGGAATCCTTTCCATATTACAATGTTTATGGACCTTTATCCAAAGGAGACACCAATCCCCTAATCATGTTCATGGATCTCTATCCACAAGTGTTTTCTCCTCTACTCTGGTTGGTGATCTTCTAGAAGAACTGCTACCTCCACTACACTGGATTATGGATCTCTATCCACTGAAGAATTCTATCCTCACTCAAAATACCTATCCTCACTACCTTGGCTAATGGACCTCTATCCACTGGAGACTATCATCCTATATACTTTGTCACCTCCAAATCTTGTTCTCAGCTCTATCTTAAATTTGTACTAAAAATAGTCCTTCGGTCTAGCACAAATCTTCTCAATATTTATCTCTGGTCTGGCACAAACCTATCCTCAAATTTGCACCAAGATCTATCCTCAAATCTACACTAAATACAGTCCTTCAGTATAGCATAAATATGCTCAATATCTATCCTAAAATCTGCACTAAATATAGTCCTTCGGTCTAGCAAAAATCTGATCAATCTCTATCCTCAAATCTGCACTAAACATAGTCCTTCGATCTAGCACAAATCTGCTCAATCTCTATCTTAAAGCCTTAACACAAAACTTGACTCAATCACAAATCAACTCTGCTAGATCTGCCCCAAACCTTAACCCAAGGTTTGAACAAATAAATTAACCAACTCTACTCTTAAGTCTTCTCAAAGACTTGCCATAAATCTACCTTTTAAGCTTCCACAAAATCTCACACTCATCTATCCACAAGTCCTCTCTAGAACTTGTCTAATATGCTAAACAAGTCTTCACCAAGACTTACCTCAAATATGCTCAAAAAGTCCTCACTAGAACTTGTCCAATCTATTCTCAAGTCTTCTCTAAGACTTGCCTTAAATCTATCCACAAGTCTTCAACAAGACTTACCTCAAACCTTCTTGTAAGATTCTACAAAATCTCACACAAATCTATCCTTAAGCTTTTACAAAAGCTTACTCAACTCTATCCTTAAGTCCCCTCTAGGACTTACTCAAATTTGCTCACAATCTCTCACAAAATCTTGCTCAAATAAAATATAAAACTTGCATATAAAACTCAACTTAATCTCTTGCAGAAAACCTCTTTCAATCACACAAACAATTTTCACACATAATCTTGTTTGACTCATAGAAACATATAGAGAATGGTTAGAGACTCAATATTTTTCACACTCACAAAAATACTCAACCTCTTTCTCAAATCAATTCAGAATATGGAACAATTTGTTTCACAAAACTTGAACTATCATTTCAACACTTCCACTTGACTAGGCTCAACCAACTCCACTTAATCAACCACTCAATGAAACACTCCTTGCTTACAATGCTTATCAAACAATCTCACATATCAATGATACTCATGATCTTGTACAAACCCTAATCATGATAGTTCACAACTTCACATAACAATGATACTCATGTTCTTTCACAAACCCTAGTTCAAGCATATGAAAGCATACTCAATATTTCCAACAATGCTTATCAAACAAGGTATCTAGTATCAACTTTCATTATAGAAAACCAAACTCAACAATGCTTATCAAACAAGGTTTCTAGAATCAACTTTCATTCTAGAAAAACCAAACTCAACAATGCTTATCAAACAACCCTTTTCACTCCAACTTAGCATTCACAATATCCAACAATCACTCTCTAGGAATATGTGCCCATACCTTTTGTTTGATGAAGAAGTGCCCTTAAAAACCTGTCTTAAACACAATTACTCCTTATTTAAAATTAGAAATCATCAAAGCATACATAAAAATAATTACTCAATTACTCCTTATAATCTCCAATATTTAATTAACAACCTCCAAAAATCAAACCCTCAAAAATAATGTTGCCTATCCTTTTATCTCCCTCAAACACTCAATATCCAAATTAATTTAGGAAAAAATAAACTTTATAAACCATCAAAAATATTTTATTTTCCAACCTTAGAACATCCAAAATAATCAAGTGACCAAAGCAATTAACATCAGCGCATAACTTTAACACTGGCCAATAGGCCTCAATAGATTTTAAACATGAGGCTTCCTCATTTCGAGTGCCTTATCGAGGTGCTAGCCCACCACATGGGCTACGAGACTTCATATGAAGGGGAAGGTGTAAGCCTTCCCTTTATTTCCTTCTGAACAGTGCAATGTAAAAACAAAATGCTCTCTTCCTTTGTAAAATGACACTCGATGAGTTTTGAACCTTGTTCTACCACCTGCCACATGCCTTAACACAACCTGTCATCACCAACTGCACTACACAACACTGTGTGAAATAAGAGGAGCCTTGATCCTACTTGTCTTTGCTACTATCTCCAAAACTATGAAACTCAATCTTCTTCCATTTTTCATGAATCTAGGAGGCATTAATTAAATCAAAGGCATTGGGGGACTTTGATTTAGGATTTGCCCACCTTTTATACACGAAGACCTCATGCCATAAAACGTTGATGCTAAATCGAATTTCAAATTGAATTTTAATTTAAACCTTATAATCCAATTTAGGGTTATTTAAATTAATATAAATTAATTTATAATTAAATTAAAATTAAGTTATAATTAACTTAAATAACTTTGGAAGTTACTTAAATTAATTAATAAATTAATTTATAATTAAATTATATTAATTAATTTATAATTAATTAATATTTTCATTTTTAATATTATAATAGTATTTGCTTGGGCCTCTTCTTTGCACTTTGGACCACATCTAACCAATTGGAATCGGATCTAACCATCTAGGAGCAGACTCTCCTCTTTGCATTGATTGTGGAACTACTTCTTGCACTGCTCATTGAAACTAAATTTTGACATCAATGACCACTTGCTCTTGAAATCAATGACAACTCATCTACTCAAAATGTCCAACAATATCCCTCTTTTTCATTGATGGCAACCCAATTATCTTTTCCAATTTCCTTAACCTTTTTCTATTCTTCTTCCCTTGGGAAATTGCTTCTCCTGACCCAATGCTCTCTCCTTAAATCAAATCTCTCCCCCTTTGACATCAATGGAAAAGGTTCACCTTTGGGATTGAGGCTAAGAATGAGACTCTTAGCTTAGCCCCTCCATAAACTCCTCTTGAGGTGGTTAATTCTAGGGTGGGAGTATCTCTACTCCCAGCATGCAATGTTCCTCTCCTTTCTTAGCTTTATTTTCCCATAAGTTTGAGATCATATCTTTTTGAACCTTTTGAGAATCCACTTTCTTGCCTATCCTTTGAAGCTCTAAAAATTTTGTTCTACACCATCTTGCTATATGCCCAACATTATTGCACTTGTAGCACTTAATGTTGTGATTCCTTGAAGATGCAAATGTCTTGTAGTTCCTCCTGGTGAAGCCATATCCATTCATGTCATGAACCATACAATTTATTGCCTTATGACCAAACTGATTACAAGAGTAGCAATACCATTGAAAAAACTACCTGTTTCTAAAGTTCCCATATTCCTATCTTTCATGTGTCCTACATTGTGTAGCCTTGTGCCCAAACATGTGACATGAGAAGCATCATCCATTGAAGAAACCTTGCCTTGACCCCATTGGTCTCTTAGTCTTTTCTACCCTATCCTGTTTCCTATTCCATTTGTTCCTTATTTGTGCATTGTTCCTTTCCTTGTTGAACTTTTTATTGTCTAACTTATCCTTAGAAGTCTCACTCTCTCTTTCACTTTCTTCTTTTGATGCTTCTTCTTCTTTGGTGCTTGAGCTTGACTCTCCTTTTTCTACTTCCTATTTCCCTTGTTCTTCTTCAAAACCAAGTCCTATTTTGGTGATTGATGATCTTTGTGCACTGATAATTATGTCCAAAGATTTTGAATTTTTCTCAACCTTGTGTAGCTTATCCTTAGAGTCTTTCACTTTCATCCTTAGTGAAACTATCTCATGTTCTAATCTTTCACACTCTAGATATTTTATCTTTAATTTTTCAGCCATACCTTCTTCCAATTTCCTTTCCTCTTCAACCATAATTTTGAAGTTAGTGAGCTCTTTTAGAAAATTTTCTTTTTCTTTCTCATCTTCTTGAGTTTGAAACCTTAATCCTGAGTTCTCCATTTTTAATTCTTTAAGATCAACAATAAGTCTTTCACATTCTAGATATTTTACCTTTGACTATTCAACCATACCTTTTTCAACTCTCCTTGCCTTTTCAACCCTATCTTCCAAGTTAGAGAGATCTTGTAGAATATTTGTCTTATATTTCTCATCCTCTTGTATTTGAGCTTTTAATTCTAAGTTCTACCTTTTTAACTCAACAAGTTCATTATGTGTGACTTCCTCCTTTTCTTTTTCTAAATTTTTCTCTTTTCTTTGGTCTTAAATTTCTTCTATTTTCCAAATTAGAGTTTCTTCTTCATACCTATTTTGACTATCCATGTTATCCTTTTCTAAACCATCCTCTAGAATTTAATTATGAAAGTATCATCTTCTTCTTCATCACTACTAAACCCATTGCAATAACCTGCATCATGACCGAGTTGACCACAAATAAAGAATTATTCACCTTCTTGTGTACAATAAGCTGCATGGTGACCTATATTCCTACATCTGGAATTTTTTTTATCAATCTAGCTTTTTCTCCACTGCTTTATTCATAAATTGAATCTATTTATATTTTCCTCCCAAAACAACAACATTGAATTCATCTTCCTTTTCTTTCATGACCATGTGTGTTCTTTTCTTCTTGTGTCTCATGGTTCTATTTTTGCCTTTCTTTGCCATTTGTGTTCTTGTAAGATCTTCCTTCAGGTTGTTAAACATTTTCAAAGGAACCAGCTCTAATACCAATTGAAGAACACAAGCTTATACTTAGTAGGGGGGTGAACAGTATAAGATCACTTTTTACTTTTCTTTTCCAAATAGTATTATCCAATATAATCAATGGCAATATCAATAGCAATAACCAAAGCAATGCACAAATCATCACACACAATAGAGACACCAATTTAATGTGGTTCACCCAATGTGGGCTACTCCATGAAGAAAATATTTCACTAAAATTTTCTCAACAAATCTCTTGGGAATCCTTTCCCTATTACAATATTTATGGACCTCTATCCAAAGGAGACACCAATCCCCTAATCAAGTTCATGGATCTCTATCCATAGGAGAACTCCTTCTCCTCTGCTCTAGCTAGTGATCTTCTAGAAGAAGTTTTACCTCCACTACACTGGCTTATGGATCTCTATCCACTAAAGACTCCTATCCTCACTCAGAAGACATGTCCTCACTGCCCTAGCTAATGGACCTCTATCCACTAGAGACTATCATCCTCTATACTATGTCACCTCCAAAGCTTGCTCTCAACTCTATCTCAAATCTATACTAAACACAATCCTTCAGTCTAGCACAAATCTTCTCAATATCTATCTGGTCTGACACAAACCTATCCTCAAATCTACACCAAACTATATCCTCAAATCTACACAAAACATAGTCCTTCAGTCTAGCACAAATATGCTCATTATCTATCCTCAAAACTACACTAAACATAGTCCTTCTAGCACAAATTTCCTCAATATCTATCCTCAAGCCTTAACACAAAGCTTGAATCAATCACAAATCAACTCTGCTAGATCTGCCCCAAACCTTAACCCAAGGTTTGAACAAATTAATCAATCAACTCTGCTCTCAAGTCTTCTCAAAGACTTGCCTCAAATCTACCTTGTAAGCTTCCACAAAATCTCACACTCATCTATCCACAAGTCCTCTCTAGAACTTGTCCAATATGCTCAACAAGTCTTCACCAAGACTTACATCAAATCTGCTCAACAAGTCCTCACTAGAACTTGTCCAATCTGTTCTCAAGTCTTCTCTAAGACTTACCTCAAATCTGTCCACAAGTCTTCACCAAGACTTACCTCAAACCTTCTTGTAAGCTTCCACAAAATCTCACACAAATCTATCCTTAAGATTTTACAAAATCTTACTCAACTCTGTCCTTAAGTCCCCTCTAGAACTTACTCAAATATGCTCACAAGCTCTCACAAAAGCTTACTCAAATCAAATACAAAACTTGCATATAAAACTCAACTTAATCTCTTACAAAAAACCTCTTTCAATCACACAAACAAGTTTCACACAAAATCTTTTTTGACTCACAGAAACATATAGAGAATTGTTAGAGACTCAATATATTTCACACTCACAATAATACTCAACCTCTTTCTCAAATCAATTTAGAATATGGAACAATTTATTTCACATAACTTGAACTATCACTTCAACACTTCCACTTGACTAGGCTCAACCAACTCCACTCAATCAATCACTCAATGAAACACTCCTTGCTCACAAACCCTAGTCCAAGCATATGAACCCTCACTCAATTATTTCCAACAATGCTTATCAAACAATCTCACATAACAATGATACTCATGATCTTTCACAAACCCTAGTTCAAGATAGTTCACAACTTCACATAACAATGATACTCATGTTCTTTGCACAAACCCTAGTTCAAGAATATGAAATATTACTCAATATTTCCAACAATGCTTATCAAACAAGGTATCTAGTATCAAATTTTATTACAAATAACCAAACTCAACAATGCTTATCAAAGAAGGTTTCTAGAATCAACTTTCATTCCAAAAAACCAAACTCAACAATGCTTATCAAACAACCCTTTTCACTCCAACTTAGCATTCACAACATCCAACAATCACTCTCTAGGAAGATGTGCCCATACCTTTTGTTTGATGAAGAAGTGCCCTTAAAAACCTGTCTCAAACACAATTTTCTTCTTTGCCAATTTCAATGGTTAGATGACAAAATATCACACTAACACTCTCTCAAAATATTTCTCAATTACAAAAATAATCAAACTCAAATACACCTTATTACTCCTTTGAAATTAGCAATCATCAAAGCATACATAAAAATAATTACTCAATTACTCCTTATAATCTCCAATATTTAATTAACAACCTCCAAAAATCAAACCCTCAAAAATAATATTGCCTACCCTTTTATCTCCCTCAAATACTCAATATCCAAATTAATTTAGGCAAAAATAAACTTTATAAACCATCAAAAATATTTTATTTTTCCAACCTTAGCACATCCAAAATAATCAAGCGACCAAGGCAAATAACATCAGTGCATACCTTTAACATTAGCCAAAAGGCCTCGATGGGTTTCGAACACGAGGCTTCCTCCTATCGAGTGCCTTATCGAGGTGCTAGCCCACCACGTGGGCTACAAGCCTCCATGCAAAGGGGAAGGCGCAAGCCTTCCCTTTCTTTCCTTTCGAATGACACAACGTAAAAATAGAATGCACTCTTCCCTTGCAAAATGACACTTGGCAAGTTTTGAACCTTGTTCTCCCGCCTGCCACACGCCTTAACACAACCTATCGTTGCCAACTGTGCTACACATCGATGTGTGAAATAAGAGGAGCCTTGCTCCTACTTGTCTTCATTGTTGTCACCAAAACTATGCAAAACTCAATCTTCTTCCCTTGTGCACAAATATAGGAGGCATTAATTAAATTAAATGCATTGGGGGAATTTGACTTAGGATTTGCCCTCCTTTTATACACGAAGACCTCGTGCCATAAAACGTCGGCGCTAAATCAAATTTTGAATTTGATTTTAATTTAAACCTTATAACCCACTTTAGGGTTATTTAAATTAATATAAATTAATTTATAATTAAATTAAAATTAAGTTATAATTAACTTAAATAACTTTGGAAGTTAATTAAATTAATATAAATTAATTTATAATAAAATTATATTAATTAATTTATAATTAATTTAAATTTCCATTTTTAATATTATAATAAAATATTATAATATTATTTTCTTGGGCCTCTTCTTTGCACTTTGGACCACATCTGACCACCTAGAATCGGATCTGACCATCTAGAAGCGGACTCTCCTTTTTGCACTGATTACGGAACTGCTTCTTCTTGCACTGCTCACTGAAACTGACTTTTGACATCAATGACCACTCACTCTTGACATCAATGACAACTCATCTACTCAAAATGTCCAACAATATCCCCCTTTGTCATTGATGGCAACCCAATTATCTTTTCCAATTTCCTTAACCTTTTTCTGTTTTGCTCCCCCTAGGAAATTGCTTCCCCTGACTCAATGCTCTCCCCTTAAATCAAATCTCTCCCCCTTACTCAAATCTCTCCCCCTTTGACATCAATGGCAAAGGGTCACCTTTGGGGCTCGGGGCTAAGAATGAGACTCTTAGCTTAGCCCCTCCCCCCCCTCCTCTTGAGGTGGTTAATTCTGGGGTGGGAGTATCTCTACTCCCAGCATGCAATGTTCCTCTCCTTTCTCATATTTCTTTTTCCATACCTTTGAGATCATATCTTTTTGAACATTTTGAGAATCCTCTTTCTTGCCTATCCTTGGAAGGTCTAAAAATTCTGTTCTACACCATCTTTATTTATGCCCAACATTATTGCACTTGTAGCACTTAATATTGTGATTCCTTGAAGGTGCAAATGTCTTGTAGTTCCTCCTGGTGAAGCCATATCCATTCCTGTCATGAACCCTACAATTTACTGCCTTGTGACCAAACTGATTACAAGAGTAGCAATACCCTTGAAAAAACTTTCTATTTCTAAAGTTCCCATATTCCTGTCTTTCATGTGTCCTGCATTATGTAGCCTTGTGCCCAAACCTGTGACATGAGAAGCATCATCCATTGAAGAAACCTTGCCTTGACCCCATTGGTCTCTTAGTCTCTTCTACCCTGTCATGTTTCCTATTCCATTTGTTCCTTATTTGTGCATTGTTCCTTTCCTTGTTGAACTTTCTATTGTCCAAATTATCCTTAGAAGTCTCACTCTCTCTTTCACTTTCTTCTTTTGATGCTTCTTCTTCTTTGGTGCTTGAGCTTGACTCTCCTTTTTTTGCTTCATGTTTCCCTTGTTCTTCTTCAAAACTAAGTCCTATTTTGGTGACTGATGATCTTTGTGCATTGATAATCTTGTCCAAAGATTTTGAATTTTTCTCAACCTTGTGTAGCTTGTCCTTAGAGTCTTTCACTTCCATCCTTAGTGAAACTATCTCATGTTCTAATATTTCACACTCTAGATCTTTTGTCTTTAATTTTTCAGCCATACCTTCTTCCATTTTTCTTGCCTCTTCAACCTTAATTTTGAAGTTAGTGAGCTCTTGTAGAAACTTTGCTTTTGCTTTCTCATCTTCTTGAGCTTGAACCCTTAATCCTGAGTTCTCCATTTTTAATTCTTCAAGATCAACAATAAGTCTTTCACATTCTAGCTCTTTTACCTTTGACTGTTCAACCATACCTTTTTCAGCTCTCCTTGCCTTTTCAACCTTATCTTTCAAGTCAGAGAGATCTTGTAGAAGCTTTGTCTTATATTTCTCATCCTCTTGTATTTGAGCCTTTAATTCTAAGTTCTCCCTTTTTAACTCAACAAGTTCCTTAAGTGTGGCTTCCTCATATTTTTCTAAATTTTTCTCTTTTCTTTGTTCTTCAATTTCTTCTATTGTCCAAAGTAGAGTTTCTTCTTCATACCTATTTTGATTTTCCTTGTTATTCTTTTTTGAACCATCCTCTAGGACTTTAATTTTGAAAGTATCATCTTCATCTTCATCACTACTAAACCCATTGCAATAACTTGCATCATGACCGAGTTGACCACAAACAAAATATTCTTCACCTTCTTGTGGACAATAAGTTGCATGGTGACCTATCTTCCTACATCTGGTACAAAACTTTATCAATCTGGCCTTTTCTCCACTGCTTGATTCATCTCTTGAATCTATTTCTATTTTTCCTCCCAAAACAACAACATTGAATTCATCTTCCTTTTCTTTCATGACCATGTGTGTTCTTTTCTTCTTGTGTCTCATGGTTCTACTTTTGCCTTTCTTTGCCATTTGTGTTCTTGTAAGATCTTCCTTCAAGTTGTTAAACCTTTTTTGAAGGAACCAGATTTGATACCAATTGAAGAACACAAGCTTATATTGAGAGGGGGGTGAACAGTATAAGACCACTTTTTACTTTTCTTTCCCAAATAGTATTATCCAATATAATCAATGGCAATATCAATAGCAGTAACCAAAGCAATGCACAAATCATCACACACAATAGAGACACCAATTTAACGTGGTTCACCCAATGTGGGCTACTCCACGAAGAAAATATTTCACTAAAATTTTCTCAACAAATCTCTTGGGAATCCTTTCCCTATTACAATATTTATGGACCTCTATCCAAAGGAGACACCAATCCCCTAATCAAGTTCATGGATCTCTATCCACAGGAGACACTCCTTCTCCTCTGCTCCGGCTAGTGATCTTCTAGAAGAACTGTTACCTCCACTGCACTAGCTTATGGATCTCTATCCACTAAAGACTTATATCCTCACTCATAAGACATGTCCTCACTGCCCTAGATAATGGACCTCTATCCACTAGAGACTATCATCCTCTATACTCTATCACCTCCAAAGCTTACTCTCAACTCTATCTCAAATATGTACTAAACACAGTCCTTCGATCTAGCAGAAATCTTCTCAATCTCTATCTCTGGTCTAGCACAAACCTATCCTCAAATATGCACCAATATCTATCCTCAAATATTCACTAAACATAGTCCTTTAATCTAGCACAAATATGCTCAATATCTATCCTCAAATCTACACTAAACATAGTCCTTCTAGCACAAATCTACTCAATATCTATCCTCAAATATACACTAAACATAGTCCTTCTATCTAGCACATCTATCCTCAATATCTATCCTCAAGCCTTAACACAAAGCTTGACTTAATCACAAATCAACTCTGCTAGATCTTCCCAAAACCTTAACCCAAGGTTTGAACAAATCAATCAATCAACTCTGCTCTCAAGTCTTCTCAAAGACTTGGCACAAATCTACCTTGTAAGCTTCCACAAAATCTCACACTCATCTATCCATAAGTCCTCTCTAGAACGTGTCCAATATGCTCAACAAGTCTTCACCAAGACTTACCTCAAATCTACTCAACAAGTCCTCACTAGAACTTGTCCAATCTATTCTCAAGTCTTCTCTAAGACTTACCTCAAATTTATCCACAAGTCTTCACCAAGACTTACCTCAAACCTACTTGTAAGCTTCAAAAAATCTCACACAAATATATCCTTAATATTTTACAAAAGCTTACTCAACTATGTCCTTAAGTCCCCTCTAGGACTTACTCAAATCTGCTCACAAGCTCTCACAAAAGCTTGCTCAAATCAAATACAAAACTTGCATATAAAACTCAACTTAATCTCTTGCAAAAAACCTCTTTCAATCACACAAACAAGTTTCACACAGAATCTTGTTTGACTCATAGAAACATATAGAGAATGGTTAGAGACTCAATATGTTTCACACTCACAACAATACTCAACCTCTTTCTCAAATCAATTTAGAATATGGAATAATTTATTTCACATAACTTGAACTATCACTTCAACACTTCCACTTGACTAGGCTCAACCAACTCCACTCAATAAACCACTCAATGAAACACTCCTTGCTCACAAACCCTAGTCCAAGCATATAAACCCTCACTCAATTATTTCCAACAATGCTTATCAAACAATCTCACATAACAATGATACTCATGATCTTTCACAAACCCTAGTTCAAGATAGTTCACAACTTCACATAACAATGATACTCATGTTCTTTGCACAAACCCTAGTTCAAGCATATGAAAGCTTACTCAATATTTCCAACAATGCTTATCAAACAAGGTTTCTAGTATCAACTTTCATTCTAGAAAACCAAACTCCAACAATGCTTATCAAACAAGGTTTCTAGAATCAACTTTCATTCCAAAAAACCAAACTCAACAATGCTTATCAAACAACCCTTTTCACTCCAACTTAGCATTCACAATATCCAACAATCACTCTCTAGGAAGATGTGCCCATACCTTTTGTTTGATGAAGAAGTGCCCTTAAAAACCTATCTCAAACACAATTTTCTTCTTTGCCAATTTCAATGGTTAGATGAAAAAATATCACACTAACACTCTCTCAAAATATTTCTCAATTACAAAAATAATCAAACTCAAATACACCTTATTACTCCTTTGAAATTAGCAATCATCAAATGCATACATAAAAATAATTACTCAATTACTCCTTATAATCTCCAATCTTTAATTAACAACCTCCAAAAATCAACCCCTCAAAAATAATATTGCCTACCCTTTTATCTCCCTCAAATACTCAATATCCAAATTAATTTAGGCAAAAATAAACTTTATAAACCATCAAAAATATTTTATTTTTCCAACCTTAGCACATCCAAAATAATCAAGCGACCAAGGCAATTAACATCAGCGCATACCTTTAACACTAGCCAAAAGGCCTCGACGGGTTTCGAACGTGAGGCTTCCTCCTACCGAGCGCCTTATCGAGGCGCTAGCCCACCACGTGGGCTACGAGCCTCCATGTGAAGGGGAAGGTGCAAGCCTTCCCTTTATTTCCTTTCGAATGGTACGATGCAAAAAATAGAATGCGCTCTTCCCTCACAAAATGACACTCGATGGGTTTCGAACCTTGTTCTCCCGCCTGCCACACGCCTTAACACAACCTGCCATCGCCAACTGTGCTACATAGCACTATGCGAAATAAGAGGAGCCTTGCTCCTACTTGTCTTTGTTGCTATCGTTGAAACCTCAAAACACGTGAAACTCAATCTTCTTCCCTTGTGCACGAATCTAGGAGGCATTAATTAAATCGAATGCATTGGGGGACTTTGACTTAGGATTTGCCCTCCTTTTATACACGAAGACCTCGTGCCATAAAACATCGATGCTAAATCGAATTTTGAATTTAATTTTAATTTAAACCTTATAACCCACTTTAAGGTTATTTAAATTAATATAAATTAATTTATAATTAAATTAAAATTAAGTTATAATTAACTTAAATAACTTTGGAAGTTAATTAAATTAATTAATAAATTAATTTATAATAAAATTATATTAATTAATTTATAATTAATTTAAATTCCCTTTTTAATATTATAATAAAATATTATAATATTATTTTCTTAGGCCTCTTATTTGCACTTTGAACCACATCTGACCACCTGGAATCGGATCTGACCATATGGAAGCGGACTCTCCTTTTTGCACTGATTGCGGAACTACTTCTTCTTGCACTACTCACTGAAACTAACTTTTGACATCAATGACCACTCACTCTTGACATAAATGACAACTCATCTACTTAAAATGTCCAACACATAAAACTTAAGGCCCACCTCTAATAACCAAACTAGTAACTTAGCAAAGAATGGAGTAGCTACAAGCAACAGGAACATGTATAATCTCTCAAATCTATACAACTACTTCTTCTATTCCTCTTGTCACCACTAAGATTTCCTCATATTCTCCTCCATTACATAGCCCTCCACTAAGACCCACCAATCAAGAAATGATAATACTCAAACCATCTCCCATCATATCCTCTCCATAAAAACACATTCCCTCAAATATTGATATTTCCACCATTCCAAAGATTCCTCCATCATAATTTCCTATCACTTAACCCATATTCATAATATTATTACTTCTCAATCGTACATCCACACTAAATATCAACAAGCTTAAGGTGATGAGTCAGAATGTATAATATTTGTGGAAGGATAAGCCACCAAGGCAAGCATACGAACAAAAACCTCCCAATATAATGACCATGGTTGATCCAAATACCTATCAACAAATGAGAATCATGACCACTCCAAAAGTTAACAAGCTAGAATCTAAAATGATACCAGATGAATACCATATGGAAACACAAGTAATATACATTGTCTTACTGCCATTGGAATATTCTTTGTTTAGTGTTCAAGATCAGGTTAACACTATCTATCTCCAAGGCAATAGGCGATGAGATAGATGCAATAAGTTGAAAGAAAAATTAAAGAGCTTGGAAGCAGTAGCAAAAGAAGAGCAAAACACAAAGAAATATTTAGAAAATAAAATTCAAATATTGAAGAGAATAATAAAGAAACTATGAAATCCTCAACAAATGTAAGAAAAAGAGGAAATGAACCAAGTTCTAATAGTTCAAATTTAGAGAATGCAATAATATATGCAAAGGGAGAAGGAAAAGTCCCAATAATCTATCTTATACTGAGAAAAATTGATGCAATTAAAGAACAATAGCTAGAGCAAAATCCTTTAGAGTGTTCTCAAAGCTTACCCAATTGTTGATAACTTTTACTTCGATGCAAAGGTCACAAAATATGCAAAAAGGGATCTAGTGCAAGATTAGGATGAGATGGAAAATAAAGTAGAGCAAGCAAAAGTATTAATCATCTTAGTTGGAAGAATATTTTGACCAACCACAAAATCTATAGCAAATAGATAATGGAATGCAAGAATTCACATTTCTTAGAATATAATAAAAGGAAACAAGTTAGTCCAACAAGGACGAGAGATGATAGATAGGCTACAACTAAAATTAGATAAAATAATAGATCCAAAAAAAGAAGTTGAAGATGTAATATTTCTAGATTTTTGGGATAAATAACCTTGAATTTGTACTAAAGAAGATCTATAGGCTCATATAGAATCAAAATCTAATAATGAGGAAGAGATAAATCAATGGCAAGAACCTATTGATGAAGCCCAAGTGCTCAGGTTCCTAAGAAATATGGCTACAATACAAGCTAAAATTCAAAAAATGGCAAGGAGATACCAGGATCCTTCTTATAAAAAGGCCTATCAATTGAGAAAGATACACAAGAAAATAATGAAACTCAAATGCCCTACTCAAGAAACTTGGTTAATGGTTTTTCAAGTACTCTAAAGAGGATAAAATATTTTGACCAAAGAAAAAAATCAAGGGGATAAGCAAGGAGAATGATATGCTATTATAGAGATCCCTATCACCAAGACTATAAGGATAAAATATGGGAAAGAAACACTTGGCACACAAGAATAGTAGCATAATGATGAAGGACCAAGACATGACACCTCAACACTACAAAAACAAAATAAAGCATGGGTGTCTATAAATAAATATAGCTTGTTGAAAAATGATTGTTGACCATCAAAAGAGGGAGTATAAATGAATGCCATCTACACAAATTGGGAACTTCTTTAAAATAGATCCATCTCAAAAGAAAGTACCACCTAGAAAGTAAAGAAGTCTAACACCATGGATTAGAAAAAAATATCAAAGCACCTTTCATTAAAATGAAATGAAAATTATATACATTACAATGAGGGTGGTTTGGTTGGTTGAACCACCCAATTTGGTTTGCTAACCAAATTATTAATCAGATGTCGCATTATGTGGTGCTTATTTTATTAATGCCTATAATGTGATAACCCTATGCACTATGATATGATAAAATCCCCCCTTATTACATTATTGGAAAATACCAAGAATATTGCAGAATAATTCAAACTTGAAATGGGTAAGTTCCTTGGTGAAGATATCTACAACTTGCACATCAGTGGGAATGTATTGGAGTTGTATGTTGTGCTTTAGAACTTCATCATGAATAAAATTATAGCGAGTGTCAATGTATTTGGTGTGATCATGAAAATTTGGATTCTTGACAATATTCAAAACACCTTGATTGTCGTAAAACAAATGTAGTGGAAGATTGACTAGAAGGCCCATGTTTGTAAGAATGTGACGTAACCATATTATCTCACAGAATTCTCCACTAGTTGCATGATATTCTACCTTTGTAGAAGAAATAGCAACCACCTGATGCTTCTTGCTATGCCAAGAGACAGGACCAGACCCAAGATGAAATATGTATCCAAAAGTTGATTTTCGATCATCAATGGATCCAACATAGTCGAAGTTCATGTATCCTTGTAGATAGAACTTGTTATTATTTTTGTATTCTAATCCAAAATATTTTGTACCATGGACATAATGTAGAACTTGTTTTGTTGCTTTCCAATGACTTACTTTAGGTTCTTGCATGAACCATGAAAGATAACCCACAATCAGTCCTGGTGTTGGTTATATATAGGAGACTCCCAATTAGTTGGTGATAGATAGTACCATCTACCTATGGTGACGCATCATATCATGATAACTTAAGTACTTGTTCCATTGGAGTTGCTTTAGACTTACAGTTAGTCATCCGATATTTTTCGACTAATGTCTTGGCATATTTTTTTGGTAACTCTGATATGGTGCTTTTTCTGAGTCACTTCCAAACCAAGACAATAGTGAAGAAGTCCTAGATCTATCATTTCAAAATATTGTTTCAAATCATCTTTTACTGCATCAATCATTTTCTCTAAACTTCTTGTTATGATCATATCATCTACATGTAACATCAGAATCACTATATCATATCCATTGTTCTTAATATAGATATTCACATCTGAAGGACTTCTTTTGAATCCATGCTGTAGTAGGTGACTATCTATCTTGATATACCAAGCTCGAGGATCTTGTTTGAGCCCATACAAGGACTTGATCAATTTACAAACTTTTTGTTATTTCCCTTCAACTACAAATCCTTCTGGTTGGGTCATGTATACTTCTTCTTGTAAGTCACCATTCATGAAGGCACTTTTCACATCCATCTGATGTAACTTCCATCCACACTAAGCTGCCATGGCACAAATTACTCAAATGGTAGTCATATTTGCAATAGGGGCAAAAGTCTCTTCATATTCTATTCCTTCTTTCTGAGCATAACCATTTGAAACAAGATGTGACTTATGCTTATCAATAGTACCATATGCTTTATACTTTACTTTGAACACCCATTTGTAGCCAATGGGTTTCTTTCATGTAGGCATATTTACTAGCTTCCATGTATTATTCTTCATGAGAGATGTGTGTTTTTATTCCATAGAAATATTCCATTGAGGCTCACAAAGTTTATCTTGAACTATTATAGGTTCATTTTCATCTAATGTTGTCATATAAACCTATTCATTTTCCATATCTGTGTCTCTGTCTTCCTCTGCATCTATAGATATATCATCAAACTGTTGGAAAAGCTCATCAACCTCTAAAGATGATACCTCTACTTTTATCCATTGTGTCATACTCTGAGTGCACGGTCGATCTTGAGTTAGATCTAGAAGTGTATTCAGTTTAGAATCTCTCAATGTACTAGTATACAATTTCAGAACCTTCTTATTTGGAGATGAGCTTTCTTTCTTAGGTTCTTCTTCTTCTTCAAAGTATACATTTGTAGATGTGATATCTGATGTGGAATCTTCATAAAATACTACATATCTACTTATATGTGTTTTCTTGGTTATAGGATCTATCAAGTGATATCCCTTTGAAAACTCATCATAGTAAAGAAAAATACATTGCAGAGTCTTCTCATCTAACTTCTTCCTTTTCTACTTTGGGATGTGCATAAATGTCTTACATCCAAAAACCTTTAGATGAGAAATGGAAGGTTTCTTACCACTCCAAGCTTCTTATGGCATTTTTACTTGTAGATCTATGGTGGGTGCTCTATTTAGGAGATATGATGATGTGTTTACTACTTCTGCCCAATATTGATCCTCAAGATATGCTCCTTTTAGGATACATCAAACCATTTCCAAAATGGAACAATTTTCTCTCTCTGTAACTCCATTATGCTGAGGTGTATAGGTTGTAGTCAATTGTCTCTTTATCCCATGTTCTTCCAAAAAAGATAAAATTTATTTAGAGGTGTATTCCCTCCCTCTATCTAAGTGGAGGGTTTTGATGAAACATCCCGACTCTTTCTCAACAAGTTTATTTAATTTTTGAAAGTATGAAAAAGCCTCTGATTTCAACTGTAGAAAGAAAACCCACATCTTTCATGAGTAATCATCAACAAACAATTGAAAATACTTATTTCCACCATAGTTGGTTTTCATAGGACCACACAGATAGGTGTGTACCAATGCTAAATGTTTCGTAGCTCTAGAAGATCTAGCTTCAAAAGGTACTCGGTGTTGCTTCCTTACTAAGCAATTTGAGAAAATTGGTAAGACATAGAAGTTGTGAGGAAGTCCTCTCACCATGTCATATTTGTGCAATTCAAGCAAATATCTTGAACTTAGATGCCCATAATATTTATGCCAGAGAGAAGTGGCCTCCATTTTAGTTGTAGCCAGAGCAACATGAGGCATTGCAAGAACATCTAGGATTAAAAATCCAAGCTTGTAGGATTCAGTGGTGACATGTTTACCTTTTTGGGTGATAAAACATCTCTTCTTGCCTTTCACAACTCAAAACACAACATCCATATTTCTATCCAACATTTGTGGAACAAATAGTAGATTTTTGGTTAATCTAGGAACATAGAGAACCTTCTCTATCTAAAATTTACCACCTGGAAGAGAGATAGAAACATCTCCTTTGCCCTTCAAATGGTAGACTTGATTGTCAGCAATTGTGACTGGCTTACCTTATTTCTCCTCAAATATTTCAAACCATGATTTGTCTCCAGTCATGTGCTTACTAGCTCCTAAATAAATATACCATACAACATCTATCTAGGAATATGAAGTATGGGTCATGAGCACCTTATGTGCTCTTTCATAGTCAAAATCTAAGTCGAACCCAGGGGAATGTGAGTCTGAGTTGGAATTAGCATAAGAAACATGGTCCTTAGGTTTCTTATGTTTCTTTTTATATTTCTATTTCTCTTTGCCTTTACTTTTAGAAGGTTGGTCATTTTGTTGCTTGTTTTTTAACCAACGCCTGTTGATGTCATTGTTATTCATATCACAAATCTTGCAATATTTTTTATCCTTCTGCTGATTTTTCTTTCCTTTTAACTTGGAAGATGAACCCCATTTTTGAAACTGACCTTGTTTCTTACCACTTTTTTGGGTGGAAAGGGCATTATCTGGCACCTCATCTTTCTAAACCTGATTTGCCTCCTCAGTCTGAAGCAAATTTACCAGCTCCACAAATGATACTTGTCTACCAAAAATGTTGAGGGAAGTGATCAACATCTTGTAGGAATCTGGAAATGCTCTCAATATGATAAAATTCAAGATATCATCATCCACTGGTTTTCCCATAGCATTCAATTTGGATTTCAATTAAGCCACTTTGCAAAGGAATATATCAACTATCTCTCCAAAATTCATACTGGGAGTATGTAGTTGGGTTTGAAGGTTTAGAATAGTGGATTTATTCTTTCCTTCATACATAGTAATCAAAGCATCCCAAGAGGCCTTACTAGTTTTGGAATCACAGATATGAGGTTGGACCTCATATGTAGTAGCAAGTAGAAGAAACATGAGACCTCTTTTGTCCTTCTTATCCCAAACTTCTTGATTTGTTCCTGCTATTTGAGGATGTTTTGTAGTGCCATTCACTACATCCCATAAATATTCCACCTGAATAATTGCTCTCATCTTTGTTTTCCATGGAACAAATTTAGGACTTTTTAGCAACTATGAATATGAGATATACTTGTGAACACTGGCCATTATGAAGGTTACTTATATCACCAATTGGTCTCCCTTTCTTTATACCTGCCTGATATTTATATCATAACCACTCAATATATACTTGCCCTTATGTGAGGGATACTGTAGGTATATATGAATAATATACTACTCAATATGTACCCGTACTTACGTGAGGGAGACTATAAGTAAATATGAGAAGCACAATATATTGAACTTAGGCGATACTGAAAAGGCATTGTGTTGTTAATGACACCTACCATAGATAGTTTATTTCTCATGCATGGGGTATAACTTCCCCTAAACACTTTGGAAAAAATCTTTGTCAGGATTTATGCCTAACAAAAATCACGATGTGGATATGAAATGAAGTGAGAAATAGAACTGGTTTGCATTATTTCTCCCTAAATATTGATAGAGAACAAGCTCAGACATTGTTTTTGCAGCTATATTAGGTGGCAGATATAGTAGCCCAAAGCATGACAACATTATTTGTAAGTGTGATCCAGATGTATCCAAAATACTGAATGCTGCTATGTAATAAATTGCACAAATAGGCGTATAAATTTGGGGTCTTTTGTTTTTTTTATATGTGATGATTATTTGCAAGAAAGAAAGAAAGTTAAGTGCAAAAATCACAAATACCCAAAAAATTTTGGATCTGCTTGAGGTGTCAGTCTCCACCCAAAATGCACCTATTACAATACCAATTTTTATATATTCCCCCCTTTATCTTATCATTTTTCAAGAAGAAGAATGTTAAAAGTATCCCCCCTTTCAGTGGCAAAATTAACAATGGAAGAAATAAAATTAACCTTTCCAAATCTAGAAGACATAAACTTATCACTCCAAAAAAAATTGCATGGAAAAGAAAAAAAAATGGAAGTATGGTGAAGAATACCTCAAAATATTGTATTGCCAAGTGTTTTGACAGTAAAAAATGACTCCATAGGGTCAAAGAACCTTTGCAGGGAATCACAAAACACTTCAAAGCATCAAATGATGCTTCTGGGAATCAATAGGAGCATGCAAGCCATCATCGGGTTCTTTTAGGCGTCAATAGGATGTTCTGGCCATCAACGAGCACTCCTGGGTGTCAAAAGCGTAGAACGAGTGTCAAAAAAAATCCCCAGGCATCACCAGGTTACTCTGACCATCAACAAGCAAGCGTAGGTGTCAAAAAAAATTAATACCCTCTAGGCATGAGTAGGATTTGAATTGTAGACCTAGGCGATAACATAAGGTATGCAAACTAGCCAAGTGTAACCACCAAAAAGGGTCACACCCGATAGCGGTTCCTATTGCGATAAATGGTAAAGATACAACATGCATCAAAGTAAAAAAAATTGAAAACAAATGAAACAAGAATGAAACACTTTATTCCATTATATTTGAAGTCAAAACCCAATTACAAGTATGTACCTCTTAGGGATATTCATTTTGATACAATATTACAATAGGAGTGCACAATTGTTTTCCCTCTTAAGGGTAGGTGTGATTTCCAAATGTCTCAGAATGGCACAAACTGCTCTATGGTGGAGGTGCCCTCTTATTTGCAATGGGGAAGGAACTTGATGATTTGATCTCCTTTGAAACTATTCCCTGCGATCAAGAAACAACAAGAATGCCAAAAATATAGGCAACCTTTCATGATGAGGCCCTTTTAGGTAAATTGCATAATAACACCATTAACATGCATAATCAAGAAAATGTAAATAACACTTCTAAACTATGCAAAGTGAATCAAGATTCATGTAATAGCATAAACTAAAATGGTAGCTACACTATGAATGGATTAGATATGAAAATTGAAGCAAAAACATACATAAAGAAAGCCTTTTAGTCCTAATTTAAGCATAAGCATAAAATATAAATTTAACCTAGTTCTACAGTCAAAGGTCTTCCAAAATATTATTAATCTATAAAAACAACTAATATAACCTAATTAGTTGAACAT